>OY856412.1:848811991-849314491 GCA_963693085.1 Alisma plantago-aquatica
TGTGGATAGCTCAGAACCACTGGGTGTCTGGGTTGGATAAAATGTGTTTTCCAATTTTCCAATTAATTCTTGAATGTTTTGGATAAAATTGTGAAAAACTGAAAATTTTGAATAAAGAGAGATAACCCTTGATTATTGCTTATATTTATCAGTAAAGAAGTTGAATATCCGTGGGGGGAAAATAATATTGTATTCAAGATAATCCAGTTGGGAAATTTATGAAAAATGATTGAAAAAAGTGGAATTGAATATCAAATGCGCTATGGGTCCAAAAAGAATATTTCCTCATAGAAAGCCCTTAACTATGTAAAAGTGGGTTAAATGGATGGATTGAATAGGTGAAAAATATAGAACAATAGGGGAGAACTTGGAAACTATGTGGAATGTGCAATGGACTTCATTATCTGGAGAATTGAGATTAATTGTGAATGTTCACCTAGTGAGAAAAAATAGGGTGTCAACACTTTGGCTAGGTCGAAGGACTCCCAAGCATTTATACCTATAGGAAGCAACATCATAGTTCACAAATATTATGTAGATCTTGACAAAGTTGTTGGAACTAATGTTAAGAGAGAGATCATATCTTGGTGTTGTAATCCATCCTCGTCTAGTGATGAGTATTTTGAGTGACCTGAAGGTTGTCTTTAGCCTCGTATCTTACTTCTCCATGATTTGGTCAAAAGTGCCTTTGTTGGTGACTCTGCCCATGGACATGGAAACAAACTTCCACAATGCAATATGTATGATCAATGTGCCATAGTGCCACTACAATAGGGAATACAACATAAAGAATTGGTGGTATGAGATATGGAAGTCACCCGAGAGAGTCATGTGTGATCTAGGAGGATATGGATTGAGGTAGGTTGTCATGATTTCAGGCATTCTACATATGATCAGGGTTTGTGACATGGTGATCTAAAGTTTTTAGAGTGTGTGGCATTGTTTAGGGAAGGGTGACTCTATGGGGAGAACTCTATGGTTCTCAAAGTTCTTTTATATGATGATACAGTCATGGACAATATTTCAAACAGTGGTTGGATCCAGGGTCTAGCTTTAAAATAAGGTACAAGAGATGGTAAAGGACATCATGAATTTTTTTAAGCCATTAGGGTAGGTTTCAATTTTTTGGTATCTGAGACGAGCTTGGATGAAGGTGCAATGACATTATGTTGTAGGTCCAGTTTGGATCTAGTTTTAGGTCCCTGTCGGGATTAGTTGTTTCTTTATCGAGGTTTAGTATGTCTTATATAGGCTACCATGGTTGATAGGGTTTGGATGAGTTCATGGTATTGAGTAGAAGCGGCGTGTTGCCATTTTGTACAAATACGAAGGAGAAGTGATTGTTGATCCTCTAGGGTTGTCGATGTAGAGTGTTAAAAACTGAAGAGAGTTGGGTCTCCTATTTTTTGATAAGGAAATGATTCCTCCTTAATGGTGTATTGTAACCATCACACTATCATCCATGATGATGATGTGTTTGTGGTTTCGCAATACAATGTCCATATTTTAGCTAATGCATTCTATATTCCTTAAAAATATATAATTTCTCTCTATTTTTATTTTTATCTCCCAGTCCATTAATTTAATTCATTTGGTTTGTAATTTCCTCCAAAGCTTCAATCCTTATAATTGAATCCCCTAAACTATAAATATTCACTTTGATGCTCTTACATAGTCAGTATTGCATCATATAATCAATCAGTAAAATTAAATATTCATTTATATAAATAATACTTCTAAATGATTTGTAATCTCCTGGAGTAAAAGAGTGAGTATATTATTGAAAATACAAGGTTTATCTCAACATTTTATCACAATAATTTGATGTGGGAAATTGTAATGAGGACAATGTAATGAATAAAAAGAATGAAAATGAGAATTTAATTGAGGTTCATTAGAAGAAAACATTTAATGAAAAAAGTAACTTGATTAGTTGTAAGAACAAATGTAAATGGGGCTATTGGCCTATCATATCTTCAACCTATCATATCTTCAACCTATGAGAAAATGACCATTTGAAGAGAGGAGGTGAGGTATCTATAGGTGAAGAGGAGAGAGAATATAATACGGTGGTATCATCAGTCTATGCTAAATGTAGACTTTACATTAGTTGCAATGAACTGGATCTTCTTCATAGAAGAGATACATATACTAGTGGTTAATGAAACATTCTTATGATTGATTGACAACTAATTATAGTTCCACTGGTATATGACTAAGGGGTCTTAATTTGTTCAAAGTATAACTATCATAAATCTAAAACTTGGATTTTCATCAATGGATGAAGTAACTTCTTCATTGATATCCATCTCATATGTAGATGATATTGACCTCAATTACCCTATAAGTTCATCGCTAGATGGAAATGCTCTCCCATAGGTTTACGAATATAGAGTCTTCACCATTAGACAATAGTCACTTCTATCCATTTTCATCTCCGTTTTCACCGAAGAAAGTTTAAAAATCTCTAGAGTTGCATTCCCTTCGATGAATGTCAACCAGACTTGCCAGGAGCTCAACATCCAACCTCCACCGATGAAAAAACTAGATGGACCAACACATAGTATATGCAAATTATCAAAAGGTCCAACAAATCATGTGAAATTTCACACATAGAACCTCATAAACATAATATTAACCAATTAATCATATACCTACACGTGCATAAAATTTAAGCATCTAACACACACTTAGATAATTCACATGATTTTAGAATTTTATATATGTCAAGATCATTATAAATTCTCCCCCCCTTAATAAGTTTCATCCTTCAAACTCAGATTAACTCCTGATGAGTTCTTTTCTTCTCATTCTTAGGCTCTAATGTTTCTTCTCAACTTTGTGATGTTTCCTTAGCTCCTTAACCATTTGCATTTTAGAATTCTAAGTTTATGAACCTTCCTATATATGATTTACAATGGTCCTTCCTCATATGTGACATGGTACATCAATTGTACCTCAATCAATCTTAATTATATTTGCATGACACCTCCTTAGCATGGACACCTGAAAAACATTACACAACTATTGTAAATCTAGTGGGAAGTGCACCCTATAGTATACCTTACCAATTCTTTCTTTAACGACACAGGGAACTCATATCCAGGTTTTAGGTTGCCCTTTTTTCCAAATATATGAACAAAATTCTATTGTTAAACTTCTAGGAAGACACTATCACTAACTTTGAATTCCAAAGGCCTTCACCTTTTGTTAGCATAAATTTTTAGTTTTTCACAAGCATCCTTTAAGTACTGTCTGATCACCTCAATCTATGCTATAGACTTTTGAACTATCTCAAAACCCATTGATTGTTTCTCTCTTGTCTAATACCAACATATTCATGGTTTACATGTCCTTCAGTGTACTCTATTAAGCTTACATATACATCCCAACTACCTAGAGACTATAGAGCACATGCTCTCATCATGTCTTCTAATGTCTGAAATGTTCTTTCTGACTGTCCATTAGTCTGAGGATGAAAACAATTCTAGAGGTTAAGTTTCATTCCCAAAGCGTCATGTAGCTTGTCCCAAAATCTAGAAGTAAATTGTTGTCCATGATCTAACACTACCATCAAAGGAATTCCACAGAGTCTGATTATTGCATCAATATAAATATGTTCTAGTTGACCAGCTGCATATTTAGTAATTACTATTAGAAAATGAGCTAACTTTCTCATATGTCTACAAAAATCTATAATGAGTCAAACCACTTGGGTTTCATGATAATACTACCACAAAGTACATTGTTACATAGTCCCATTGACATTTGGGTAAAGGTAATGGCCTTAACAATCCTATTAGTTTTTAATGTTTTGCTTTAACATGTTAACACACTTGACAACTTGCTTAAAATTTAGCCACATCCTATTTTATTCTTGTAGACCAATAATTTATATATAATTCTGATACATCCCAATACTACCCATATGTGTAGCATACATAGAATTTTGTGGTTCTTTTGTAACTATGTTCCTCATTTTTGTTTGGTCTAGTACACAATCTCCCTCTAAATTGTAGGAGTCTGTTATATGAAATATAAAGTTCCTCTCAATTTCCTTCTCACATGTCATGCTTAAAATTTGAGTCTTAAGATTTATACCCTATTTTTTTAAGAACATGGTATTAGAATGTTGATTTAATATGTTACTAGCCCAAAAGTTTTCCTTCATGGGTCATACTCAACTAAGTATTCATCCCTCAGATATTTGAGAATATATCTCTTTATTTACGTTGTAAATGATATACTCCAGTTATAGACAAAAAAGATGAATTACCGCTCAATGTGTATGTCACCACCTTAGGTATAATATGATGATAATGAATAGTACCCTCATAATCTTTGACTAATTATAGACGAAGAAGATGACTTACCACTCAAAGTGTCTATAACTACCTTAGGGTTACTATGATGTTAATCAATAGTACACTCATAATATTTGACTAGCTCAAGCCACCTACAATGTCTTAGTTTAAGATCCTTTTCAGATCCAAACTTTGAGCTCTTATTTTCTATATATACTTGGCAAGAATCTACACAAAATTAATATCACCAAGTCACTTCAAATCCTAAGTCAGATAGTTCTCCTCATGCTTATATAATTGTTTGAAAGCATAGACAATTACCTTTCATTCTCCATAAGAACATATCCTAACCCTTTGTTGAAGTAAAATAGAGAACTACAAGCATCTACCATTTCTGGGTCATGATAAAACTAATATTGAAGTCAATCTTTCCTTCAAAACTCAGAATCCATTCTCACTTAGCTATTTCTATATGAAAGATGTCTCTTTTCATGTTATCATTGTTAAAAACATTAATATAAAACTAAAATCATGTACAAATTGTTGGTAGTATCCTGCTAAACCATGGAAACTACATATTTCTGTTAGAGTCTTAGGATGTTCCCATTTAGTACTGAGTCTACCTTATTAGGGTCTACACAAATCCCTTGTCCAAAGATAACATGGTCTATTATGGCAACTTCTAAAAGCAAGAAGCCAAAATTAGTAAACTTAGCATATAAGTGATGCTGGCATAGTAATTGTAGGGAATTGTGAAAATGACATTCATGTTGTTTGACATCCACAATATATCAGAATATCATATATAAATACAAACCCAAATTAATCTAAAAAATATTTGAAATCTCTATTCATCAAATCCATATATGTTGTAGGGGCATTGGTTAGTCCAAGAGGTACAACAAAAAAATCAAAATGTCCATATCTTGTGAGGAAAGTTGTCTTCAACACACCCTATGGCTTAATTCTGAACTAGTGATACCCTAATCTCAAGTCTATCATAGAAAAGACTATAAATTCTATGAGCTAATCAATCATATCATCAATTCTAGGTAAGGGATACACATTCTTGATTGTAACCTTATTCAACTATCTATAATCAATGCACAACTCATTGTGCCTCTTTTTGCTCACAAATAGAACTAATATTCCTCATGGTGATGTAGTGGGTTGTATAAATCCTTTTTCTAAAAGTTCTTACAATTGTAGCTTGAGATCCCTAAGCTTAGAAGGTGCCATATAGTAGGGTAGGTAAAGATATTGATAAAGTAGTAGGTTATAAGTTGATCTCAAAATCAACATCCCCATGTGGACATAAAAACAAAAATTTTTAGGGATCACATTAGCAAAAAATTGAACTACTTGTATATTTGGCAAGTTATAGTTTTTTATAAAGAAGTGAAACCACTTCCTTACAAAAAATTTGAATAACAAAACCTCCAGTCCAAACACACTCAGAAGGTATGATGGAGTGGGTGTAAAATTTTCAAATCTTTATATAATGGTAACAAAAGACCAAAGTATAGCAGCAGAATAAAAATATGACTATATTCAATTATAAAACAAAGGGTTACAAACTTACATCACAAGGATCCATGTAGAGGAAATCTAAACCACCTCAAGACTGTCTCCAACCTTCATCATCACAAACTAAGTCCAGGTCAACATGCCATGCATCCAAGTCTTCCACCTAGGGTTGGAAGCATACCCCGGCAAAAGAGAAGAAGAAAAGAAATACATTAGCAAAGGCTGGTATGTGCATACTAAAAAGAAAATTGAGCAATTTATAAAGAATAAGGAACATCAAAATAAAAGGCTTCCCATGAAAGAGATAAGCACTACCCAATCAGGTATCAAGAGAAAAGATCATAACAAAAGGGATACTTGCCATAACCAACAAATAATAAGAATGTCCTACAATATCAACATCCACTACCATGGTGGGAAACAAAGCACATATCATCATCAACCTGCATGCATGTGAGATAAGCATAGCCCTAGAATAATATAAATAACAATGGTGGTCAAGAATCACACATCTTGAACCTGGTGGGACATGGGCCAAGAATCACACATCCTGCCCTGGCATGGGGAATCACATATCCGCCATCCAAACATATATAACACGGTCCAGGAATCACACATCCTTCCCTGGCATGGGGGATCACACATCCCCCATCCAAAATATCACAATGTTTCCACAAATGATAATGAGACAAAACCAATGCAATTATACTACTCTAGGGTTACTGAATCACATAGCAGGCAAATGTAGTGGCAAGTAGAAAAGTATAGTCAAACATTATACAAGATTTCCTATATCACACAATGGACAACATATGAAACCACCAATAAACCTCCACATCACAGTGGGCATATACCATCAACAAGATCATCATGTACCATATCACAAGGTAGAATCCAAAAGAATATCCTAGACCACAATCAAGATAGTTCACATGAACCATGATAACAAGAGAATAGACATATGTGTAGGCTAAAATCAAAAGAAAGATAAGATATGTGAATTGCTCAACATAGATGAATAGGGGATAGAACATACATTAAGAGAGGAAATATATTTATTGCTCAATATAGAAATAGTGTGGGATGCAATCATACCTCAACTTCAGAGTTAAATGATCCAAACTCACATCTAGGTCCAAGCTTAGGCTTCTAAAGCACCTATTAGAATATATGTGGAATTAGGGTTAGGTTTCCATTAATTATACAAAACCCTAAAAACCACCTTTTTATTAATATATGAATTAGGTTTCCAAAACCATGCCATATTTTATATTATATTTTCCTGAGTTCAAAACATATTTTATTATATTTTTATGACTTATAAATTATTAGTTATGATTTTTATAGGTTAATTCATCATTAATTAGATCTATTAAATCACCCCTTTAAAACACTAGATTCAAGCGACAAAACCAACACCATTAGAAAACACTTATTTTTATGAATCCAAAGAGTATTTATTTATATTTTTCTGATTAGTATCATTTAAAACAGAGAGAGAGAGCGAGAGTGGGCCCTCATGTGACTTGGCCCAGTAGAAGGCAGCCAAGTCACTGGTCATTGCCTCTCGAGCGGCCATGTTGACTCATCCCACAATAAAACAAAACATGGTCAAAAGACCGTTATGACCCTGGTTGAAAAACACAGAGAAAGCAGTAAAGCAGGAGGGTAAAGATGTAAAACGGCTATGTGTCATCTTCTTCACAAGAACAAAAATGAATTGGGACTCAACATGGCCGATTCGAAGATCGTTTCTCGCCCACCATCGCGGATCTCACGAAATCAAACCCTCAGTCGCTCTCCTGAGGTTAAACCGAACTCAAACACCCCAGACTCGAACTCGGTGGTGGCCGGATGCGGGAAAACAACACTACGATCAAGAATCTACAGATACCAAACCGAGAAAATAACCAAAACGACAGGTTCATATGATCGAAAGGGGGAAAATGAGAACTACCATGAATGGAGTCAAATTGGGACAGGGAGAAGCTTCATCGATCCACACAGAACCTGCTTGCGCTAAATACTTTTCTGGTGATGACCCGAATCATCAGCTCAGCCTCGCAACCTTCTCCAAAGGCAGTCAGAGTAGGGGAGCCATGTCCAAAGCTTGATGGGGCCAAACCGAGGCAAGAAAGATGGTGCTGGGATCCAAACAGAGGTGAGGGAACCGTTCTTTTGTTGTCCAATGGTCCAAGGCGACGAGGAGATGAGAAGAAGCAGGAAACAGGGGGAAAACAGAGCACCAGTGCGGCGCTAGCAGTTGTGGGTAAAGGGGGTGACAAACCCTACTTTTATAGGGTCATTGGGTGCGGAGGAGAGAGAGGATGATGAGGGCGAAGAAACCAGGAAGGAAGGTGAAGAGGGAAGAGAGGAATTAGAGAAGGAAATCAGGGAGAGAAACCCCCGATTGCTGCGTGCGAAATCAGAAAGGGGAAAGGAAGAAGAGAATCCATTTGCCGCTGGATCTAAATCTAAGGGTCAGGATTGAACCCGAGAAAACTAAAATAGGAAAGCAAGCGTGACATATCAAATACGATTAAAACTAAAGGGAGATTAATTTAATGTACATATTTTCTCTTTGCTCTTTTAAGGGTTCTATTCTTATCCAAATTAGACCAAACTTGACACACAAGTTAAATTAAACATGTAGATTCCGAATCTATAATTAGATTTCACTTTTGGAAACTTTAGATGTATTATTTAGCATATTCGTTGTTTCTCTTTCCTAATGCATTAATGGCACATGGATTATACAAATTAGGTGAAATTTCATCCACAAGTTAACTTAAGATGTATTGAATACGAATTTTCCATCAATTTTATATATTGGTATTGTTTGAATATTTATTTAATATTTTGAAGGTTCTACACACTTTCTCTCTCCTGATTATACCTTTTAAGCAAACTTTCTCCAAATTGGATAAAAAATTACCCAAAGGCTATATTTATTATGTAGATCACGAATCTAATATTATTTTCCTCTTTTGGAGTCATTTATTATATTTATTTATTAATTACATCTTTTAGGCAATTTCTCTCTCCTACCAAACCATATTATTTCAAGATTGTCCAAATTAAATGAAAATTGACATGTAGGCTTATTTTGATGTGTAGATTACGAGTTTGAAGTCTATTATTTATTTTGAGACTTTATTACATGGATTATGCCGTTAAGGCCCATTAGATCAATTACACATGAAATTAAGTTATTTATCATTTTATTATTACCAAACGAATTATATGACATATTATATTAATTATTAATGCATTATATTATTAGAATCATTATAACCTCAACCTTGTTTGGTCAAACCCAAAATATCAAAGGTCTAAGGTAGGGTCCAAGATCTGGTATGTTACAACACTCCACCCCTTAAAAGGATTTCGTCCTCAAAATCTATAGATTCAAACATCAACCACCAACTACTCTCCACCCCTTAAAGGGTTCAACCTAACAAGTCAAACTAAACAACTTTTTAGAGCTACCCACATCTCTTAGTTGTGAAAGTTTTAGAGATTTATGTTTCTCATGTATCCAACTATAAGTCACCATCTAGGGTTGAGTTTTTAGGTCCTCGTGTCTCTAACCTATCAACCCTACATGAACATCCAAAAGTCATAGGGTAGGTCAACTACACCATTATATCATTCCTAGTCATAAAAATAGGGTTAGCTTCTACTCAAACTAGAGTTTCACTTCATTGTGACTTATTTGAAGAAAACATCGATAAATCAGAGACAACTTTTGTAAATATATAGTAGTATAATTGAAAATAATTTTTTGCGATGAAAACTTTTTGAGATGAAACAAAAAGTGGATCCAAAATCAATTGCGAATACCAAGTCACAATATTTCCATATGCATATTTCCTCATAACCTAATCTTGACCTCAAACCAAACCTTATTGCATAAAAGATCATCATAGATCAAATCTAGGGTCAACATCTTACTTAGATCTATCTAGAAAAGTCAAGGGTTCTATAGGGAGACAAAATTGAATTAGTCAGATTCCAACTACCATGGGCTCTGATATCATGCTGTAAAGAAGTGAAACGACTTCCTTACTAAAAATTTGAATAACAAAACCTCTAGTCCAAACACACTCAGAAGGTATGATGGAGTGGGTGTAAAACTTTGAAATCTTTATATAATGGTAACAAAAGACCAAAGTATAGTAGCGGAATAAAAATATGACTATATTCAATTATAAAACAAAAAAAAGGGTTACAAACTTACATCACAAGGATACATGTAGAGGAAATCTAAACCACCTCAAGATTGTCTCCAACCTTCATCATAACAAACTAAGTCCAGGTGAACATGCCATGCATCAAGGTCTTCCACCTAGGGTTGGAAGCATACCCCAGCAAAAGAGAAGAAGAAAAGAAATACATCAGCAAAGGCTGGTATGTGCATACTAAAAAGCAAATTGAGCAATTTATAAAGAATAAGGAACATAAATATAAAAGGCTTCCCATGCAAGAGATAAGGACTACCCAATCGGGTATCAAGAGAAAAGAACATAACAAAAGGGATACTTGCCATATCCAACAAATAATAAGAATGTGCTATCAATATAAACATCCACTACCATGGTGGGAAACAAAGCACATATCATCATCAACCTGCATGCATGTGAGATAAGCATAGCCCTAGAACAATATAAATAACAATGGCGGTCAAGAATCATGCATCTTGAACCTAGTGGGACATGGGCCAAGAATCACACATCCTGCCCTGGCATGGGGAATCACACATCTGCCATCCAAACATATATAACATGGTCCAGGAATCACACATTCTGCCCTGTCATGGGGAACCACACATCCACCATCCAAAATATCACAATGTTTCCACAAATGATAATGAGACAAAACCAATGCATTTATACTACTCTAGGGTTATTGAATCACACAGTAGGCAAATGTAGTGGCAAGTAGAAAAGTATAGTCAAACATTATACAAGATTTTCTATATCACACAATGGACAACATATGAAACCACCAATAAACCTCCACATCACAGTGGGCATATACCATCAACAAGATCATCATGTACCATGTCACAAGGTAGAATCCAAAAGAATATCCTAGATCACAATCAATATAGTTCACATGAACCATGATAATAAGAGAATAGACATATGTGTAGGCTAAAGTCAAAAGAAAGATAAGATAGGTGAATTGATCAACATAGATGAATAGGGGATACAACATACATTAAGAGAGGAAATATATTTATTGCTCAATATAGAAATAATGTGGGATGCAATCATACCTCAACTTCAGAGTTAAACGATCCAAAGTCACTTCTAGGTCCAATCTTAGGCTTCGAAAGCACCTATTAGAATATATGTGGAATTAGGGTTAGGTTTCCATTAATTATACAAAACCCTAAAAACCACCTTTTTATTAATAAATGAATTAGGTTTCCAAAACCATGCCATATTTTATATTATATTTTCCTGAGTTCAAAACATATTTTATTATATTTTTCTGACTTATAAATTATTAGTTATGATTTTTATAGGTTAATTCATCATTAATTAGATCTATTAAATCACCCCTTTAAAACACTAGATTCAGGCAAAAAAACCAACACCATTAGAAAGAACTTATTTTTATGAATCTAAAGAGTATTTATTTATATTTTTCTGATTAGTAACTAATTAGTTATCAATTTTTGAAAATTGACCAATCAGAAAAATCCAAAAATCATTTAAAACAGAGAGAGAGAGAGTGGGCCGTCCTGTGACTTGGCCCAATAGAAGGTGGCCAAGTCACTGGTCAATGCCTCACCAGCGGCCATGTTGACTCATCCCACAACAAAACAAAACATGATTAAAAGACCGTTATGCCCCTGGTTGAAAAACACAGAGAAAGCAGTAAAGCAGGAGGGTAAAGATGTAAAACAACTATGTGTCATCTTCTTCACAAGAACGAAAATGAATTGGGACTCAGTAGGGCTGATTTGAAGATCATTTCTCACCCACCATCGCGGTTCTCATGAAATCAAACCCTCAGTCACTCTCCTGAGGTTAAACCAAACTCAAACACCCCAGACTCGAGCTGGGTGGTGGCCGGATGTGGGAAAACAACACTGCGATCAAGAATCTACAGATACCAAACCGAAAAAATAACCAAAACGAGAGGTTCATATGATCGAAATGGGGAAAATGAGAACTACCATGAATGGAGTCAAATTGGGACAGGGAGAAGCTTCATCGTTCCACACAGAACCTGCTTGCGCTGAATACTTGTCTGGCGATGACCCGAATCATCAGCTCAGCCTCGTAACCTTCTCCAAAGGTAGTTGGAGTAGGGGAGCCATGCCCAAAGCTTGATGGAGCCAAACCGAGGAAAGAAAGATGGAGCTGGGATCCCAATAGAGGTGAGGGAACCGTTCCTTCGTTGTTTGATGGTCCAAGGCGATGAGGAGTTGAGAAGAAGCAGGAAACAAGGGGAAAACAGAGCACCAGTGTGGTGCTAGCAATTGTGGGGAAAGGGGGTGACAAACCCTACTTTTATAGGGTCATCAGGTGCAGAGGAGAGAGAGGATGATGAGGGAGAAGAAACTAGGAAGGAAGGTGAAGAGGGAAGAGAGGAATAAGAGAAGGAAATCGGGGAGAGAAACCCCCATCGCTGCGTGCGAAATCAGAAAGGGGAAAGGAAGAAGAGAATCCAGTTTCCGCTGGATCTAAATCCAAGGGTCAGGATTGAACCCGAGAAAACTAAAACAGGAAAGCAAGCGTGACATATCAAATACGATTAAAACTAAAGGGAGATTAATTTAATGTACATATTTTCTCTTTCCTCTTTTAAGGATTCTATTCTTATCCAAATTAGACCAAACTTGACACACACGTTAAATTAAACATGTAGATTCCGAATCTATAATTAGATTTCACTTTTGGAAACTTTAGATGTATTATTTAGCATATTCTTTGTTTCTCTTTCCTAATGCATTAATGGCACATGGATTATCCAAATTAGGTGAAATTTCATCCACAAGTTAACTTAAGATGTATTGAATACGAATTTTCCATCAATTTTATATATTGGTATTGTTTGAATATTTATTTAATATTTTGAAGGTTCTACACACTTTCTCTCTCCTGATTTTACCTTTTAAGCAAACTTTCTCCAAATTGGATAAAAAAATTACCCAAAGGCTATATTTATTATGTAGATCACGAATCTAAGATTATTTTCATCTTTTGGAGTCATTTATTATATTTATTTATTAATTACATCTTTTAGGCAATTTCTCTCTCCTATCAAACCATATTATTTCAAGATTGTCCAAATTAAATGAAAATTGACATGAACGCTTATTTTGATGTGTACATTACGAGTTTGAAGTCTATTATTTATTTTGAGACTTCATTACATGGATTATGCCATTAGGCCCATTAGAGGCCCATTAGATCAATTACACATGAAATTAAGTTATTTATCATTTTATTATTACCAAAAGAATTATATGACATATTATATTAAATTATTCATGCATTATATTATTAGGATCATTCTAACCTCAACCTTGTTTGGTCAAACCCAAAAGATCAAAGGTCTAGGGTAGGGTCCAAAATCTGGTATGTTACAACACTCCACCCCTTAAAAGGATTTCGTCCTCAAAATATATAGATTCAAACATCAACCACCAACTACTCTCCACCCCTTAAAGGGTTCAACCTAACAAGTCAAACTAAACAACTTTTTAGAGCTACCCACATCTCTTAGTTGTGAAATTTTTAGAGATTTATGTTTCTCATGTATCCAACTATAAGTCACCATCTAGGGTTGAGTTTTTAGGTCCTCATGTCTCTAACCTATCAACCCTACATGAACATCCAAAAGTCATAGGGTAGGTCAACTACACCATTATATCATTCCTAGTCATAAAACTAGGGTTAGCTTCTACTCAAACTAGAGTTTCACTTCATTGTGATTTAGTTGAAGAAAACATCGATAAATCAGAGAAAACTTTTGTACATATATAGTAGTATAATTGAAAATAATTTTTGGTGATGAAAACTTTTTGAGATGAAATGTAAAGTGGATCCAAAATCAATTGCGAATACCAAGTCACAATATTTCCATATGAATATTTCCTCATAACCTAATCTTGACCTCAAACCAAACCTTATTGCATAAAAGATCATCATAGATCAAATCTAGGGTCAACATCTCACGTAGAGCTATCTAGAAAAGTCAAGGGTTCTATAGGGAGACAAAATTGAATTAATCAGATTCCGACTACCATGGGCTCTAATACCATGCTGTAAAGAAGTGAAACGACTTCCTTACTAAAAATTTGAATAACAAAACCTCTAGTCCAAACACACTCAGAAGGTATGATGGAGTGGGTGTAAAATTTTCAAATCTTTATATAATGGTAACAAAAGACCAAAGTATAGCAACGGAATAAAAATATGACTATATTCAATTATAAAACAAAGGGTTACAAACTTACATCACAAGGATCCATATAGAGGAAATCTAAACCACCTCAAGATTGTCTCCAACCTTCATCATCACAAACTAAGTCCAGGTCAACATGCCATGCATCCAAGTCTTCCACCTAGGGTTGGAAGCATACCCCAGCAAAAGAGAAGAAGAAAAGAAATACATCAGTAAAGGCTGGTATGTGCATACTAAAAAGCAAATTGAGAAATTTATAAAGAATAAGGAACATCAAAATAAAAGGCTTCCCATACAAGAGATAAGGACTACCCAATCGGGTATCAAGAGAAAAGATCATAACAAAAGGGATACTTGCCATAACCAACAAATAATAAGAATGTGCTATCAATATAAACATCCACTACCATGGTGGGAAACAAAGCACATATCATCATCAACCTGCATGCATGTGAGATAAGCATAGCCCTAGAACAATATAAATAACAATGGCGGTCAAGAATCACACATCTTGAACCTAGTGGGACATGGTCCAAGAATCACACATCCTGCCCTGGCATGGGGAATCACACATCCGCCATCCAAACATATATAACATGGTCTAGGAATCACACATTCTTCCCTGGCATGGGGAATCACACATCCACCATCCAAAATATCACAATGTTGCCACAAATGATAATGAGACAAAACCAATGAATTTATACTACTCTAGGGTTACTGAATCACATAGAAGGAAAATGTAGTGGCAAGTAGAAAAGTATAGTCATACATTATGTAAGATTTGCTATATCACACAATGGACAACATATGAAACCACCAATAAACCTCCACATCACAGTGGGCATATACCATCAACAAGATCATAGTGTACCATGTCACAAGGTAGAATCCAAAAGAATATCCTAGATCACAATCAAGATAGTTCACATGAACCATGATAATAAGAGAATAAACATATGTGTAGGCTAAAGTCAAAAGAAAGATAAGATAGGTGAATTGCTCAACATAGATGAATAGGGGATACAACATACATTAAGAGAGGAAGTATATTTATTGCTCAATATAGAAATAATGTGGGATGCAATCATACCTCAACTTCAGAGTTAAACGATCCAAAGTCACTTCTAGGTCCAAGCTTAGGCTTCTAAAGCACCTATTAGAATATATGTGGAATTAGGGTTAGGTTTCCATTAATTATACAAAACCCTAAAAACCACCTTTTTATTAATATATTAATTAGGTTTCCAAAACCATGCCATATTTTATATTATATTTTCCTGAGTTCAAAACATATTTTATTATATTTTTCTGACTTATAAATTATTAGTTATGATTTTTATAGGTTAATTCATCATTAATTAGATCTATTAAATCACACCTTTAAAACACTAGATTCAGGAAAAAAACAACACCATTAGAAAGCACTTATTTTTCTGAATCCAAAGAGTATTTATTTATATTTTTCTGATTAGTAACTAATTAGTTATCAATTTTTGAAAATTGACCAATCGGAAAAATTCAAAAATCGTTTAAAACAGAGAGAGAGCGAGAGTGGGCCGTCCTGTGACTTGGCCCAATAGAAGGCGGCCAAGTCACTGGTCAATGCCTCACCAGCGGCCATGTTGACTCATCCCACAACAAAACAAAACATGGTTAAAAGACCGTTATGCCCCTGGTTGAAAAACACAGAGAAAGAAGTAAAGCAGGAGGGTAAAGATGTAAAACGGCTATGTGTCATCTTCTTCACAAGAACAAAAATGAATTGGGACTCAGCAGGGCCGATTTGAAGATCGTTTCTCGCCCACCATCGCGGATCTCATGAAATCAAACCCTCAGTCACTCTCCTGAGGTTAAACCAAACTCAAACACCCAAACTCGAGCTGGGTGGTGGCCGGACGCGGGAAAACAACACTGCGATCAAGAATCTACAGATACCAAATCGAGAAAATAACCAAAACGACAAGTTCATATGATCGAAAGGGGGAAAATGAGAACTACCATGAATGGAGTCAAATTGGGACAGGGAGAAGCTTCATCGGTCCACACAGAACCTGCTTGCGTTGAATACTTGTCTGGCGATGACCCGAATCATTAGCTCAGCCTCACAACCTTCTCCAAAGGCAGTCAGAGTAGGGGAGCCATGCCCAAAGCTTGATGGGGCCAAACTGAGGTAAGAAAGATGGAGCTGGGATCCCAACATAGGTGAGGGAACCATTCCTTCATTGTCCGATGGTCCAAGGCGACGAGGAGATGAGAAGAAGCAGGAAACAGGGGAAAACAGAGCACCAGTACGGCGCTAGCAGTTGTGGGAAAAGGGGGTGACAAACCCTACTTTTATAGGGTCATCGGGTGCAGAGGAGAGAGAGGATGATGAGGGCGAAGAAACCAGGAAGGAAGGTGAAGAGGGAAGATAGGAATCAGAGAAGGAAATCGGGGAGAGAAACCCCCGATCGCTGCGTGCAAAATCAGAAAGGGGAAAGGAAGAAGAGAATCCAGTTGCCGCTGGATCTAAATCCAAGGGTCAGGATTGAACCTGAGAAAACTAAAATAGAAAAGCAAGCGTGACATATCAAATACGATTAAAATAAAGGGAGATTAATTTAATGTACATATTTTCTCTTTCCTCTTTTAAGGGTTCTATTCTTATCTAAATTAGACCAAACTTGACACACAAGTTAAATTAAACATGTAGATTCCGAATCTATAATTAGATTTCACTTTTGGAAACTTTAGATGTATTATTTAGCATATTCTTTGTTTCTCTTTCCTAATGCATTAATGGCACATGGATTATCCAAATTAGGTGAAATTTCATCCACAAGTTAACTTAAGATGTATTGAATACAAATTTTCCATCAATTTTATATATTGGTATTGTTTGAATATTTATTTAATATTTTGAAGGTTCTACACACTTTCTCTCTCTTGATTTTACCTTTTAAGCAAACTTTCTCCAAATTGGATAAAAAAATTACCCAAAGGCTATATTTATTATGTAGATCACGAATCTAAGATTATTTTCCTCTTTTGGAGTCATTTATTATATTTATTTATTAATTACATCTTTTAGGCAATTTCTCTCTCCTATCAAACCATATTATTTCAAGATTGTCCAAATTAAATGAAAATTGAAATGTAGGCTTATTTTGATGTGTAGATTACGAATTGGAAGTCTATTATTTATTTTGAGACTTTATTACATGGATTATGTCATTAGGCCCATTAGATAAATTACACATGAAATTAAGTTATTTATCATTTTATTATTACCAAACGAATTATATGACATATTATATTACATTATTCATGCATTATATTATTAAGATAATTATAACGTCAACCTTGTTTGGTCAAACACAAAAGATCAAAGTTCTAGGGTAGGGTCCAAGATCTGGTATGTTACAGTTTTCAACCAAGTGTCTATCACGTGTGCCAAATATCAATGACATTCCTTTCTCAACACCATTTCTTATGTCATAACAAAAATCATACATATTGGTAGGTCTTTCCTATCCCCAACAAAGGTCCATTTTCTATTTCCATCACAAAATTTTACTTCTTTGTAAAACAATCTAACCTTGATTTATATTGCCATGTGCAGTGCACACATGAGATTACAAAAAATCTATGCATTCTAAGCGTAAAAAATCCACTTGAATATATTTTGCTCCATCATGCAACACACATTTAGGATACAACTCAACTATAAACACAAAATCTACTACATGAATTTCCAAAATAAAATCATTTAATAATGATATCATTAGGAGATGACTGTGGGATATCACTGGTCTACCAAAAAAGGAATGAATAGCACTGAGATCAATTAGCATAGTTATGTGAGTAATAGAATCAATAATTAATTACATCTAACCTATTATTACTTGTAGAGATACCACTCTCATAAATAGGACCGATCAATTGTAGACACCTTACCCTTTCATCTATAGATACCACCTTGTGATGTAGCTCCTTGTGCACTAGAACCTTCCTACAAAATTGTACTTCTACTAACACTTCATTGAATTGCTACACTTGTTGATATTAAGTGATCGATCTTTGTCCTGGATGTTGTTGATGTCCTCTTTGCAGACACTGTCTATCATAATGCCCAAAACGTCCACATGTATAACATGTGGGTGGATTGGGATCCCATCAATGTCCCCTACGTACTCATCCATAACTTTTATAGTGTTGTGGTGTTGGAGTATAACTATGTGCTCTAGATTCTTAAAGATTCATAATAGTTAAGGAATATACACTCGTAGCTCTCTATGATTGGTATCCTATACCATGACATGTATTGTCTCTACCTCTACCTATGTCTTGTTGTTGTCTTATCGATGTACTAAATGAAGATGGTTCCCTCCTATATGGTGCTAGCATACAAGTTCTTGAATGACTACTAGAACCTGGTTTAAACATCTCAAAATCCACATTTTTTTCATTATGCTTCTTGTTTAACTTGACTTTCTCTTTCTCTTTTATATAATATACAAACTAGGTGGTGTATCCCTATTGTGTATATTACCAACAGAAGGTGCAGATAGTGATTCCTGCCCTAACTTCATTGTTTTCTTCATACAACCTTTTTTGTCTTACTATATGAATATTTCTATCAATATCCCATTTGATGATTATATCTCCTTTGTCTGGGAATCCATGTTATATTATTTTTTGTCCTTTTTCCCTAATATTATCCAATCACTATTATATGCACCAACCAACTTTTATAATGCCAACATCTACTTTCTCTTCTATTGTGGGGTATGCTTCCAACACCTAGGTATAGAGGAAGGAGATGAGGACCACAACTGAACCAGACTCATCTAGTTGTAGGTGATCTTTCTTGGGAGGTAGATTGAAGTGGTTGATTTACCCTTTGAGGCTTATTTCCTATAGTTTCTTTTATGTATCCCCTGCATGATGAATATGCAATGTTACACATGAATATAGCACTAGTTAGAGTTTTATTCCTCTGTTGCTACACTTTATGATGAATGATACATTACATATTTGAATCTTAGTCTTTCCTACTTTGTGAAAACTTATTCTCAAATTTGGCATTGGATTATTTTCTATTATTCTTTTAAGTAAGTTGAGTGGCTCCCCTCTCAGGTTCCACTCATTACAAGTATGCTATTAGAGCCAAAGCAATTAGTTATCTAACTATTTGAATCTCTATCTCCTTTAGGTTTTACCTTTCACATAAGTTCCTTATAGGATCCTTAGCTTATACATAAACTCACGAGACGAGATGCCTGCTCTATTTTCTATCTATGTTTCCCATGATAGGATGATAGAAGTTTATATAATCAGAGTGAGTTTTATGATGATATTAAGTGACTTAACCCTTATGTGTTTAGATTTGACACCTTGTGCATTTTATCCAAGATATTATGTTTGATACCCATGTTTATGTTTCGAAGCTATGAGGTCTGACTTAAGTATAGAAATATGTAAGGAGGAGGATGAGGTATGCTATTAGTGGAGATAACTACAGTAGAACACATGATTACTTAGACTGCCTTTGGAACTTATTCTTAGATGTATGGTGAAACTAAAGGCCTAGTGATAAGGTTAATATTCTATACATGGTTTAGTTAGACTCACCATTTTGCCTCCAGGTTTCATTTGACTTATTAGGACATGCCTTTTAAGGGGTGGAGGGGTATGCAATGTATAGAACCCGATCTTTGTACATGATAATGAGGTGTATGCAATGTGTGGTGATCATGGTGATCAAAGCCCTAAAGTGCTAGATGATTGACCCTAACAAGTACATGTATGGAAACCCATATGGTATAGTGGTGAACTCAGGTGCTTAATCACATGGTATAACGTAATACACACAAAAATGATCCAATAATCTAAAGCATGGCTTAATGGGTATATTGATCTCAAATACATGTCACATTGTACATTAAGATGCAACTAATGTTCTAAATGTGATTTATAGAGTTAGTATGTGTATAAACATGCATAAATGGACGGGATGTTATATAATGACCTTAATATGTGTAATGGGATAAGAATTAGCCTTATCATGCAACTAGAAATGATTCATGTGCTATTATTTAAGTTAATGTGACATTATTGGATTTATTGAGTAATTGCTTAAAATAACCTATACCGTGTGAGATAATCTAATATAACTCTAATGGTGATCATACGAGGAAATTAGAACTTTAAATCCTAAATATCGAGGATACTGGTAATATATAATAACAAATAATGAGATAATTGCATTAAATCTTGATATTACTAAAACTCATACTAGATAATCTCGAAACTTAAATCTAATCCCAAAATCAGATTCTTTAGTTCCTAATTAGTCTAGGTGAATACTTTTGACTTAATGGGATAATGTTTGATGCCCTAATTTGATTAAAGAAGATAATTCTCTTAAATATGATGTCCTTATCTAAGTTGCACTTTGTATAGTTGGATTTAAATTGATGTTTGTCCATCACATAGTTGATTTCCTGGATTTCCTAATGTTACTGGTCACACTAGTATTTTATTTGGTTTATTTAAATTATACAATTATTTTTGATTTCAAACTGGTTATATTTCTCTGTTCTCCTATAGTTTTCCGATGTCACACAAACCCTTATTTTCCCAATTCGGAATAGACCTAGATCTGTGGTGTGCTTTCTCTCTTGCCTGATTCATGAGGATACCAAGACTCTACAATCCAACAATGACCTCCATTGTTTCTCTCTCTCTCTCTATCTCTCTCTCTCTTTTATCAGTCCTCCTCACCCCAGGCTCTCATCCCCTCCATGACCCTCTCACTTTTCTGAACATGGTTGGATAGGGGTTTCCATCCTGAGCGCTTAGTCAATGAAGGATTCCAAGACCCCCTATTTCGAATCCCCGTCAGGATTCCTCACCTCAACAGGTGCCATCACCTATATAATGCTCTCAACACATCTGAGCATTCTACTTTATCTTGTTTTATTGCCTAGATTGTGCTCGATTGCCTATGAGCATGGACTCCCTACCCGATCTACTACGGTGGCCAACCAAGACTTGACAGAGGTTACCCAGTCTCTCAAAACCCTTATGATGACTTGGAATTTCTCCTTGTGTATTTGCAAATCTACTACCTTCAATTCCCGATGTTGAGGTATTTTCTCAAGTTTCCTCTTTTCATTGGTTGTTCTAGCATGTTGTGAAATTCTTCTTGGACTTCATGATTTATATCTTGGGTTTATTGTTTCCTAGTGCCCCTTAGTTCAAGTTTTTTATTCTCTTCAAGAGTCCTTATCCTTGTTTGGTGGTTTTTGATTTACACCTATGTAGTTCCTCCCACAGTCAAGCCGTGGCGGGGAGCATTGGTCGAGGTTCAGGCACCTTGAGGTCTTGTTCTCAGGCTCATAGGGAACCCCATATGCAATGAAGCTTTTGAATTTTTCTGATGGTGCTTCAAGTCACTGGAGTTGCTAATTTGATTTCCTATCCCTAGAGTATAAATCACTACCAACATGTTTCATCATGTGAAAGACACATGAAGAAGACGACTGTTGGTAGGTTCTCTGTTGAGCCCTTCTTGGGATTTTGATTTTGTTACATTCATAATGGGTAATACAATCTTTGTGCCAACAATTTCATTTGATATCACATGTTGCTTTGATCTTGGATGAAGGACTTAGATACCTTGTCATGCATTAATCTTGTAATGCGTGATGCTAGGTCAATCTAGTTTTTTGATTTTATTTATTATTTAAGAATTCCAATAAATAGTATAATCTTATATAATTCATAAAAATGTGTTCTATAATTAGAAAAATAAATATGATGTCATCAGTTTCATAACCTAAATCTGATTGAACAAAAATTCTAACTTTTAAGGTTTATAAATATACCCCTTAATTAATGGCTTGTATGCCTAATGTGTTATTAGGTGAAAGTGCATAATCTGAATATAGGGTTTAGACCCTGACCTTATACAAACATCATTAAGGTATGTTGCATTCTCTTTTGAGTCATAATGGACAGTTGTTTATTTTTTTCTCTCTCTTTGACTTGATTGTAACATATTATCTTAAATATTACACATTTACATATAGTTGAACTGATTGATCCCAAATAGTAAAATTTATCATATGAACTATTAAATATGCAAATTGAATCTCTTTTATGTAATCTTGTTCATACTTATTCAATATGTAACCCTTATTGCATTATTTCATCTTATTGATCCATATTCAATGGAAACCCTAATTTGCCATGTGTTGGCCATGATAATATATTTAACCATGTTCATACATATTTATATATTTGGACACTAAATTTTGATCTTAATAAATTGATGCTTGCCTCTCTATTTATAATGCATGTTTTGTTGAATAATTTGTATAATGTACATACGAGGTGGTTTTAGGGCTGGATATGTCTGCATCCTTCACATCATTAACCTGAAATTCCCATTTTTAGGTATATTGGGGTCCGAATCACCTCAGGACCTCACACAATGGAGATCCCTCACGGGTGATTATGGCCTCTGTGTAGTATGTGCTAGAGGATGATAAGTAGGTGTGGGGTGTAGAATAAGATCTAACCTTCTTCCATATTGAACTAATAAAAATAGCTAACAATATCACATATTGAGTAGATATGAACAATTAAGTAGTTAAAGTAGATAGCAAAGTTAAACTAGTTTGAAAAATAAGAAGTAGCTAGGTTATCATTTTAGCATACCAAGAACATCAAAAAAATATGTGGTGTCTGATGCAACCTTATTTTAGGGCTACATCTTGTGTCATATTGCATTTCAATCACATTTATACATGTTAGATTGCATGATGTTTCCCCTAATATGCATATTAGTGTAAAATGCACTTATGGACATTATTTGCATATTTTTCTGGTACTTGGACCACACTTGGATGGATGAGAGTGATAGAGGGCCCCAAAGAAGTCTCCAAAGCTCCCCCAACCTATCCCTAGTGGCCAAGAGTCAAGCTTGAGCAAAGAAGTCCATCGATCATGAAGTTTGAAGCTCAAAGTGCAAGCAAAGTCCCCAACACAGTCGTGGTAACATGAAACAGTTGTGTTGCAAATGAAGAAATCACAAGAAAAATCTCAGTTTTGAAGCAGCTACAAAACATACCCCAACACGACCGTGCTACGCAGCACGGCCATGTTGCGACCCTCCAACATGGCCGTGCCACGCAACATGGCCATGCTACCATTAACCCAACACGTCCGTGCCATGTAGCACGACCGTGCCACATATAACCCAACACGGCCGTGCTACTGACTCCCAACATGGCCGTGCTACCCAACACGACCGTGCTACCAGCCAGCCACTCCCCCAAAACAACCTGACATTTTTGACCATTTTAATTCACACGATCATTGTCCCCCACCACGACCGTGCTCAACCCTACCCACCATGGCCGTGGTGATCCACCACGGCCGTGCTACTCACAAAACCTAGCTACTTTTTCCACTGCATTTCCCACTTTACCCTTACTTGACCCATTGCTTCCTCCCCACCTATATATATGTGGGTGGTGGTTGGAGGCTGAGGTTGGCCACCCTAAGCTATCCTACAACCACTCTAGCCTCCCCATTCCATCCTACATCCATTCCCACCTCATTCCACCTTCATTTCACCATTTCCACCATCAAAACCCTACTTTCCTTCCATTTCCACCCTTTTCCACCAAACATCCATGCCATTCACCTACCTTGGAGGAGGGAGATCTAGCTACAACTACTAGGAGGTGGAGAAGGAGGAGTCATCACTGAGCTCATCATGGATTTTCACTCCTCTACTCATTCTTTCTCCTTTCTTTTTGTATTTTCCATTTCCATGAGTAGCTAGGCCCCTTTTGGTGGGCTGTTTGGGGTGTAAAATGTTACTTTGATACCATGTTGGGGGAAAAATGACATGTAAACTTTTTAATTACATTTTCTAATGATTATATTCTATTTTTATCCCATTCTCCATGAATTGCTTGTTGTTTTGTGTGTGAAATCACCTAGGAATTATGTGAATTTTGGGATTTGCCCCTAGGTCCAATTCTTGGATCCCTAGGCTACCTATCATCTTCCTACATCCTAATCAATCTCCCTAAGCCTAAGTGAGAGATCTAAGTAGCTAGTTTAGGTGATTCTATAGAAATTAGCATGGAGCCTTCTTAAGGCTAGAATGTGGGGGAGTTGGGGTCCAAAGCCCTAATTTCACCTCCCCATTACTACCCATGGCCCCTAATTGCCCTAGGAGTGTCTAATATAGAAACCTAGACTTGATTAGACTCTAATTGAATTAAAACTAATACCTAACCCAATTGAGCCTCACAAGGGTAGTAGGGGGTGTTAGGGACTAGTTCCCCTATATACCACCTAGCATATCCATGGCCAGTTAGTAGCTTAGGTTAATCCATTAGACACTAACCTTTTATTTGGTTTGGATAATTTAAATGGGATCATATTGTTCATATGTCACCCCCAACTTAAGTGATAAGTGCATCCCCTAAACATCCCACACCTTCATTAATTACTTTAAAACCCTAGTTTTCATCTTGCCTAGCTAGTGTTAGCTTAGTTATCTCTTTTCTTGCTTAGTTAGCTTCTTGCCTTATTTTTACCTTGTTCTTACTAGTTTATCTCTTTACTTGCTCTTGTGATTTTCTTTTACCTGCCTTAGTGTAAATTGCCTTTTCATACCTAGCTTAGTCTTTTCTTACAATCTTAGTCTTAATCTAGTCTAGGGTTAACTTAGATTTCATTCTCACCTTTAATCACTTTCTTTCTCACCTAGTTTAATAATCAAATCACCTTTGAACCCTTAACCCTAGTCTCCATAGTAGGAACCTAGCAAATTAGACCCAGCTCTAGTGCCCCCTTTTCTCCCTGAGGATCGACCTCTACGCTTGCCTTTCACCTATACTACAATAGTACCCCGTGTGCTTGCGGGTGACCTATTTGGTATTCTGATCGACTGTGTTAGGGTTGATATAAATTTTGAAAGATCCACACATGTGTTTGAGTCCCATGGAGTGCATCTAGTCACCCCTTGTTGTCTAGTGTGTACATCTCTGGCTTGAGGCACCAGTATCATAGTAAGGATCCTATGATCACAGATAATGCAAAAAGTAAAGAGAGAGGCAGTTTGATCCTTTGTCTTTAGGATGTTCAAAAGGGGCCCAGAAAACAATGGATATGAGGAGGTAGTTATAGGTAGATTTTAGGGTCAAGGATTTTAGGTATAACCTTATGGAAGTGGTGGCAGACCACCATGATGTGGCACATTTATCTAGCATGTAGATTAAGGCAATCCTCCATGTGGCATGTAGTAGATGGCTCTGATCCGCCGGGTGTCCTGGGATGGATAAAATGTGTTTTCTAAATTTCTAGTAATTTTAGGAATCTCTAGAGAAAATTATGTGCAACCACAGATTTTGAATGAAGAGAGATAATATAGGATTATCTCTCAGGTTTATAAAAAAAAATTAGCAAATATTTGTGTGAAAAACTAATATTTTACTCAGCATAATTCAATTGGGAAATTCATAAATAAAGATTATAAAAAGCAAAATTGAAGACAAAATTGCACTTTGAATATAAAAAGAAGATTTCTTCATGGAAAGCCATGGAATAGGTAAAAGTGGGTGAAATGAATGGATAAAATAAGTAAAAAATATAGAAGAATAGAGAAAATTTAGAAAATGTTTGGAATGTAGAATGGACTCCGTCATTAGCCTTTGAATTGACATTAATCATGAATTTTTGATGAGTTAGCAAAAATAGAGTGGCAAAAATTTTTCATCTCAAGCAAGGATCTAGATAAGACTCATAATTACAGGACTAAGCCAAGTTTGGCCCCCATCTCCAATCACATAAGGCTATAAAGGTTGGACACGACAATGATGTTTTGACAAACCCAGTGGAGGGTGGAAAGTGTAAGTGATGTCTTTTCCTTCTAAGGATGAATTAATGAAATAGCCATTCATTACAAAATATGATTATTTGTAATTAATTTCTCTAGAATAAGGGTAGTCTCTACCGAGACACTTACCTATGTCTAACCAATCATTTATTCCCTAGGTTCTAATGAGCCATTCGAAGTTTATTGGCCACAAAAAAGTGACTCTCATAATTACTTCCAGTTCTTAAATGAGTATATATTTGATTCTCTCTCTAACTCATGCCTTAGTGAGAAAATGTGTATGTGAAAAAGTGAATAGGGTTGGTGCCTTTATTAAGATCAATAGTCAATGACCATGAAAAATCATGCCAATTGCTTAACTGCAAAAAGATCTTTAAATTTTTTTAGCACCTATTTTTATCCTACCCATATCTAGTTTATTTTCATTTTTTCAGAGTGAGCCCGTTCAGGGTCAGGACTAGAACCCTTAAAAAGATGCAATATGTGAATTTTTCCTATCAAGGATAGAACTTTGATTGTTTCAAATTGGTAGTTGATTGTCAAACAAGTTCAGATTTAAGGTGATCTTCTAGCCAATGACTATATTGGTCAATTTTTTACCATCTTGGAGTATTAACAATTATTCAAAACAAGCTGAGATTGGGCACTAGGCGATTTTATAGTAAAAGGTGGCCACCACGATGTGTTAATTTGTTGGCTTATCATATGTTCACTAGAATGTAGACAAGCAATTATACCTAACTATCTAGTTCTCAACTTGATTAGCAAGTTAATACTGATATTAGAAATTTTGATTTTGGTATTAAAGTCATTATTCAAGATTATAATGAAGGTTCTAACAGTTTGGTTCATGTATAAGTCATGATCCTATATTATCAAAAGATTTAAAAATATATAGTGCAAGTTTGGTTGGGTTTTATGTCATAAGACAAGACCATGATAGTGAGTGTGAAAGCAAGGAAATGATCTAATTTTATATTGTGGCCTGGGATGATCAAAAGATTTGAGTTGAATGGCGATTTTGGTTCAATTTAAGGTCATGATCGAGACTATCAAATGATTAAGGTTTGATCAAATAATTATTTATTTCTATCAATTATGATTTTTTTAGTTTAATCCAATATTAAGAGTCTTCATATTTTTACATATTTTTGGCATTTTATTTGTATTTTTTGATTTTTTTGTTATTTTTAGAAGCTTTCTGGGAATTCTATGAAAATATAGGGACGTATTTGCATTTTTTTTTGCAAAAGATTTGTTTTTAAAAGGAGGGGAAATGGGATGGGGTCGAGCACCCTTCTCATTTCATCCTGATCCAAGAAGCGGCGTGCATGGAGAACCAATTCGAGCAAGTGATGATAGTGTTTGTGGTAAGGAGAGAGAAGACCATGCCATCAAATTACAACGACCTGCCACACCTAACTTGACAAATCACACCATTCCTCTAACTTTGATGGAACAATAAGTAAAACATATTTGGTGGCAGTGAGGATTTAGATACTCTATTTTATCAATGTTTTTGTGTGTATTTCAGCTACATTCTTCACTAGGAAGGTATTTCTTTCAACTTTTTTACTTTCGTTTGGTTGTTTTGGCCCTCGATTGTGAAATGTAGATTTTTGTCTCCCTGTGTTCTTAAGATGACCTGAACTCACATTCTAATTTGTGATTTGGCCAATTTTACTATTTTATTGGCTTTTTGGTAATCTGATGTTAAATTGAGATGATTATAGTTGCAATGTATAACATATATGATTGTCATCTTGATCTTTGGATGAAGGCTTGCGATTAGCATGAAGAGGAACCCATCATGGATGATCAAAATGTGGGTGATGATATAGGGAATGAGTCATACCCATGGTATGCATTATAATTCTATATGTTGATTTCATGTTGAATATGAAGGTTCTAGTTTGCAATTGCTCTTGGCAGGCATCATGGCGGTGCAAGAAATATTTTGTGGGATATGCTCCCAATTGAGAGGTTTGTGGTTCAACTGAGCATGCTATGGATAAGCCTACATCATTAAGATCATCAAGCGGGTGATGAGGTATAACTTAAAATTTTTTTCTCTGTGTTCTATTCTTTGTGCTTGTCAAACTTGAATTAGGCTTTTCACCTGTGGTGATAGGTTTTGACTTTGTGTTTCACTTTATCTCTGTAGGATATTGTATTTCTGAACACTGTAGTTATAGAACCGTTGACAGATATGGGGATGTTGCATGGTGGTTTAGTTGTTGAAAAGTAGATCTTCTTGAGGAGACTAGTTTTTGGTAGCATTTGTCAGTGAAAGATAGTTGATAGACACTACCTCTTTCCTCTGATTGAGAACTTCTGCCCCAAGACTAGTACTTTCCACTTTGCCTTTGGAAAGCCAATCATAACTCCTAGTGAGTTTGTCAAGATCACTAGGTTGGGGTTTGGTGGGATCCCCATCCATTCTCTGTCTGACTAATAGGAATAGGGGCATCACCATATGGCTGGGAGTTTATGGGGGAACCCCATTGACATTGGGTTGGCCTTTAGATATGAAGTCAATTTTAGTTGTCTGAGGGATACCTTGTTTTGTGAGGGTGAGAGGTAGGGTGCCCGTGGTCCTTTCTATGCTATCCTAAGTGTTAGAGTCTTTTCATTTGTGTTGATCATTCTTTGGTTGTTTAACAAAAATGTGGGACATAGGCGAGAAATTGGCTAGTTCTCCTTCCTTATTGATTAGGAAACAGTCCCTTGCTTTGACTGGGGTCGAGGTGTGTATACACACATGCTGACAAACTTGAGGCTATGTCTGGTGGGTGATTTTCATGGGGGAAATGGGCCCCAACTAGAAAGGGTTGCAATGGACTCTTAAGCTTAATTGCAGTAAGTATTTACCTATTGTTTTGTGTTCTTTCTTGGAAATATATGCAATAGATGATTTTTTGATCTTTCCTATACTGCTGTGGGGATCTGATCACTTCCAGCTTCATATACCTATCACTTTGAGAGGTACAAATATGATATGCATGCTTTTCTGACAATCTATCGTTAGTGCCTTGAGTGTAGTAGCAAAGTGAAGTATAAGCGATGGCGATGATAAATGGAGATGATGACCCTAGTCAATGTATGTATTATACTTTAACAACATATTATCTTATGTATGTACTTCAACTAAATCCAATTTGTTGTTGTTTCCCATGTACGATTTAGGTTCTTCTCCAGGTTCTACTAGGCGAGGGTGCTACATCATGCATGACCTACTTTGAGGTGTTTTCTTTGGATTCTTTCTGAATCTAGTTCAAGTCACCCTCCGAGAGCATCTTATACATGGGAGAGAGCACTACTTGTTAATGGACTGGTGGATAGCACATCCCCTTTGACCCTATTCTTGGGTTGGTTCCTCCTAGTCTAGGAATCCATCATGCTGCTCGGGAGATAATGTGGGGTCAGGAGACACATGACAAGTACCTTGAGTGGTATTATGCACATGATTTGCTGATAATTTTTTCCATAGAGGCATACAATCATCTTCCCCTTCCTCCAATTATAAGTGTTTTGATTTTTTCTTATCTTCATCTACTTGGCTTTGCCTAAGAAATGTCTTTTGTAGGTGGTTGACTATGACTCCATTGAGGATCATGATGATTGCGAGTATGAGTTCAATCTTCCACCACCTCCTGAGACAACTCCTCCTCCTCCCAGAGCTCTTCCTTCTCCTCTAACGACTCCTTGGGGCTTTGCTGATTTTCTAGGGATGAGTCACACAAAGACATTGGTTGGAGGTTTGTGTCACTTTGTAAGATTTTTTTCTTCCAAACTTCCTATTTCTAAGAAGATATGGCGGGTGGACTCTTTGGTTCAAGACTCCCACTGGGATATTGGCATTCTAAGAATTTTGAGAGATCCACTAACATGGATGACGTTCCTTTGGAGGTCCTAGTTCAAGGTGTAGATTTTTTTTCACGGGGTGTTGGACTAAGTTCCTATCATCATAGGGATATTGCTTTAGTTGTGGAGGTGCCATCTAATAGCTCCTCTTCAGGTCATAGGTGGTCCACCAGTGCGATTCATTCTGATGTGAGGGGGGAATGTTGGATCGATTGAGTTTTTTCTCCACTGATCATTGGCCTCTGGCCAAGCACTTGTCGAGGTGGCTGAAGAAGAACCTGAAGAAGTAGAGGTTGCATTAGCACTTTTGGGCCATTTTACTTTGTGACATATCTTCTTTTTTGCAAGAAAAATTACATATCAACTATTTTGTATTTATTAGACTCTTTTTATTTCAAAATAGAAAAGAATGAGTTTGAGTCAAATGGTCTTTCAAGGTTGCAATCTTTAATTGAGAATCAGATTTCAAAAGTTTTCAAACAAAATTTGTCAGTTCGACGTATTGCCTTGATCCACATGCTGACTTGGGCGATAGATTACTACAATCTGCACAAAGTCCTACTATCTCAAGAAGACTGTTCCCATTGATGTATGACGTTGGCCTTTGTGGAAAATTGTGTCATTTATCCATGGAAAAGGACAAAGAGTCCCTTTGTCTCTGGGAGGTGAACTGCCCTGTTAAAGCTTGTAAACAAGGTTTCTTGGCTTTGTCTTTTCTGCACATTACAACTTCTATGATTTAGAGCCATGAGAGATCAAGTGGTGAGCAAGAACCCACTTCTGAGGCATACATCTATTAATATATCTCTAGTGCATCATTGCCTTATTGATCTTTATGATACTAAGGAAGTCAAATTGGTGAGCTTTGGCATGATTCATCATCTTTGTCATCTGGATTATGTCCCTATACAGAGAGAGACGATGTCGATGGTGATCCCATTATGTAATACTCTATCATTATTTTTGCTTTGGGGATGTCATTCTGACTCCCACCCTAGAGGATGTAGAAAGGATCAATTGATTTCCTCTTCATGATCGATGACCCGTTGTGTTAAGGAAATTGTCTTATCACTCTTATTGATGAGTCTAGGCATGAAGAAATCTCAAGATACTCAATGTATGAGAGAATATGGTACCCTTATCCAGATGGCACCTCTATGGGATCAGTTCAAGAGAAAAGCACAATGTGGTGTTGGTTCACCAGATATGTCTTATTTACAAGCATACACCTTGATCATGCAAACTGAGCTATGTTTTAAAGGAATTTTTGGTCAGGTGAAAACTGCTTCTTTTGGTTTGTTTCTTTCATGTGGAAGGAAACTATCATTCCTTTGATAATGGTCGAGATGTATGGGAACTTTGATGGAATAATAGATTAGGAAGATGAGGGGACCCTTCAAGACCTATAGATTTATCAGAGACTGTGAATTGATCCTGCTTGGCTGGTGGAATCTTAAACCCTCACTACATCATTACAAATGAGTTCTTTTCAAAGTGCATTTTAGGTTGGTGACCCTTACAACTGTATGGCAATCTGTCTCAGTGGCTTTCTAGTCTAACATTAGTGGACTTATGTTGGGTTTGGACGAAGTTATATCTTGACAACTCAAACTGTGGAGTTTCCAGCTTGACTTTTAGTGGTTGATCATCTTACAATGTTTGGAGAGCCACATCAAGTACTTCCCAGTGTTGGTGCTGAGGCAATTTAATCATTTCCAATGTGCATGCCATGTTGAAGCACTTCTGCCTTTCTTCTAGAAGTTGATTATTGACTCCCAAAAAGTTCAGGATACTATTACACCAGATGTGGCTCAAGTGTTAAAAGATTACTCATGGCAGAGGCTATTCTCTTAAGTACTCAAAATTGCTTTGATCGAAGCCCTCACTGGTAGTATCTTGTGACTCTTCTAGAGAAATGAAATAATATATATTTTTTGGATTTCATCATTATAATTTTTGTTCTTGTTGGCATGAGGAGCCAAGCTTTTCATAATAGATGTATCATGTTATCAAAATTTCTTGTAGTTCATGACATACAATACAGGCTATATGTATTCCCTCCATTATGTCTTGAATATGTGTTTGGACATAGGTCCTTATTGATTTTGGAGGTGCATATCACTATGATCCTCCTTTTGAAGAATTAGGTGATCAAGATCTATTTAGGCCTCCTACTTTTCCTTTAGTGCATCAAGGAGGATTATAGGCTTAAGTTTTAAAAATAAAATAAAATCTGTTAGGGTCACCTCTTTCTCAACCAATTTTCTTTGTAAAGCCAAAAAGTTGATACCCTAAACATTTTTAAGACACAACCCCTATCACTCTTTTAACCATATATTGTCATTCCCTCGAGATGTTTGTAGACTGTTTGCTACAAGTGGGAACTTCATTATAGGGTAGAAGATTATTTAGGATCTACTAGTCCTAGGTATTGCGCTAAGTACTAAAGTCATGCCATGTAACAAGTCTATCAATGAGAACTCCCTACCCAGTTGGGCCAAGTCACCAGGCATTAGAGACACCCTGATAGGATCACTCTAACAATTTTAGTGTAGAGATCTACCACAAGCATGTGTCTAGCTAGTTAAAGGGATATTTGGTGATTTCCTTGTGAGGTGCCCACTTTTCATGAATCTTTCATGGAAGCTTTTACTGGACAGTGGACACTGATGCTTAGGGACTTATTATGAGAGAATATGGTTCCATGGGGAACAAATGGGGATTTCCTAGTAAAGGTTTCCCACATCATCACTCATGGGTTACTCCATGCATAGTTTAATCTTGTCCTTTTTGAGAGATAAGGCATGGATAGACGTAAAGAGTTTCAACTTTTGACTTCACCTTCCAGTCCTTCCCCTATTAGGTCAACCCCAACAGATGTCAATGTTATGAAATTTTACCTTGATACAGGTGTCAAGGATAATTGATCATAAGGATCAGATCTAGTTCTCCATTCATATATGTCCTGGACACTATAGGTCCCTAACCATTTAGGGTTGAACTTGCCCCTAGAGTCAGTATTTTGGATGATGTGTAGTGCTAGGTCGCCCTTGTAAAAGTTTGCGGACAAACTTTCTTGTTAGATTCTTGATCCGTCCTAGCTTGATTGAACTACGCATGATTCTGAGCTCTCATTCTCCATTCTTTAAGTGTGTTGAGACATTAAATTCAATATTGAAACCAGTCTACCTCGAGAATGTATGCTCCTTATAGTATGCAGAAAGAAGAATTTTGAATCTTGACTAGAAACATTACCTCCATTATCTATACCAATGAATATGGTGTAGCTCCTATGGAAGCTTTGATCAAAGTTTAGTATGTCGAGAGAGCCATTGGGAGGTTCTCTAGCCAGTTGGCATGGGATCATATCATCTTTTTCAGAATCTTGATTGGGTTCTTATTTGGTGGCTTCTATGACTCCATGCATCTGGGGGTGAGAGGGCAATGTTTGGTGGTGTTTGATCCCCAAAAAGCTTAGATACTCTTTTACAATTTTAGTTATAAAGTTTGTATCATTGTCAGTGACTTTCTCATGAAACATCTCATATTGGTTTATGATGTTGTTTTATAAGAACTTGATAATTTACTGAGCTAATGCGTTGGAGATTGACACTACTTCCACACCCTTTGGGAAGTAGTCTATTATTACTAGAATGAATCAATTCCCATTCGGTGCCTTAGGATTGATCTTCCCTATCATGTTGACTTCCCAAGCTGATAATGGCCAAGGCATGGCCATGTTGTATAGATGAGTGGCAGGTGCATGTATGTAGTAACCATGGATTTTGTAGACCTAACATTTGCATACATAATGGAAATAGTCATATCCATGGTATTCTAGTCATATCAATTTTTTTATATCTTATTGGCTATCATGATACTCATATGTTTACTACATGACTGTCTATGGAATTCCTTCATAAGAGTTTCTACTTTCTCCTTCTGAACGCATTGGAGGAGAGTCTGGTTATAAGGTCACCAATATAGGTCTGCTTTCCCTGGTACGTATTGCATAGCTTGTCATTTAAGTATCTATTACTCTATTTGGGAGAGGCCTTTAGGGATGGCTTGGATTTATAGATATGTCTTGATGTCAAAAAACCAACCTTTTCTTTAGAATTAGATGTTGTTGTCAATGATCAGATAGTAGATTGGTTGGTAGAGTGTCTATTCTTGAAAAGAGAAGGTCTGGTCCCCTTGGATGTCAATCCAGGAAGCAAGGGTCAGTAGAGCATCAAAAACTACATTGTTTTCTCTCTAAATGAAGTGAAAGGAGATCTACTTGAGGTCTACAGATAGAGAGAACATGTGTTCTTGGTAAGGAAACAAGTTCTAATGGCACATCTTCCAGTTGTTCTAGACTTGAGATATCACAAAAAGGGAGCCCCCATAGACCTATCGGTGACATGCCTCTTACTGTCTAGAAAGATGGATTCCTAGTATACAAGCTTCATACTCTGCCACATTTTTGGTGGTTTTGAAATACAAACATATTTCTACTAGAATCTGTTAGGACCACTCATATCAACTCCTTTGCAATTGAAGTCTCAATTCAAAAATATTTTCCACACATCTGTAACTAGAATACTAACCACATCTAGAAGGCTGATCATACCTATGTCTTCATTTCAAAATTTGTACTTATGTGTTTCTTCCTCTTGGAGTGGGGAATATGGCATCTGGTTAGTTAGAGGTTAGGATTTGATTGGATTCATTGGTAGGTAAGTAATGCCAAACTTGAATGACATCATTTTCCACTTGGTGCATCATCCTTAAGAATACAATGATTGCACAAATAGTGGAGATGTCATGCTTGAAGATTAGTTGTGATGGATACATCATCAAACAATTGCACAAATTCCTCATTGCATGTCTCAAGGCCACAAAATACTTCTCAATTTTAGTGTAAAGGGCCTTGATGCCATTTAACTTCTTGGATAGATAGTATATGGTGGACAATGTTTCTTGATTGACTCATGACTCCTCCCATCAATGTTTTGCAGGCTAGTAATCGAATGGTGAGTGGGCACCCTGACACTATCGACCTAAGTACCGATGGATTTATAAGGTAGTCCTTGAGATTCTAAAGTGCTTCTTTACATTTTCAATTCCATGTAGAGTCAAAGTTCTCATTGAGTAGATTCAAAATTGTCTCACATATAGGTATAAACTTGGCGATGAGGCAACTACTATATTGAAGGTGATTGAGCAGCTCTCGTATCTCCTTCTCTATTTTGGGGAGGGTATTTCCCAAATATTATGAGCCTTCCCATGATCAACTTCAAATCCCTCTAACTAACAATTACTAAAGTAGGTTACCATATGTAACCCCCAAGGTGCACTTGAGTGGATTAACAAGTAGAGAGAATTATTTTAGTTGTTAAAACAAAATCTCTAGATTGGTGATTTGGTCTTCTGGACTTATCGACCTGACTATCATGTCATCCACATAAAACTTCACCTGCTTATGCCTCATGTCGTGGAATAGAGCGACCATCACCCTTTGATATGTAGCTCTATCATTCTTGAGATTGAATGGCATGACCTGATAGTAGAATACTCCCCACTCTATGATGAAGTTTGTCTTCTTTTTATCTTCTTGAACATCTTAATCTGATTGTAATGAAGTCGAGGGTGTGTGGACAATTGTATTGACTATGAGAACGAATATGTGTGAAAGCAGAAATTCATATTTAGGGGATACCTTATTGGGATCACGATAGTCCATACACATCTATATTTTAACTTCCTTCTTCTGTACTAGTACAATGTTGGTGAGCCATGTAGGGTAGTTGACTGACTCTAAGAAACCAACACTATATGGCCTCTAAAATTCTTCCTTGATCTTGAGGCTCCACTCGGGCCGTAGCCTCCTAGATTTTTTCTTGATAGGGTGAACTCTGATGATGATAGGTAGTTGGTGGACCATGATTGCTTGTCCAACCCAGGCATTTCGGAGTAGCTTTATGAAACACATAGATGTAGTGGTATAGGATCTCTATCAACTGGTCTTTGTTATTCTAAGTTAGACGCGCCCCTATTTTGACTTGGCATTATTGGGGGCCTGAGCTAAGGCTCACTATCTTCATCTCATCTTCTTTATGAAAAGGTTGATGCTCCTTTGTCATGTGCTCTCGGATGAGGATGCTTTTTTAGTGAAATATTCAACTAACTCCTAAAGAACACACTCATATTCAACTACTTTTACATTTTCTAAATTTTGTGTTTTTTTTTTGGATTTTGCATATATTGTTAGTTTTTAGGATTTTGCGAGGGAGAATAGGGATGTGGTAGAGCATGATTGAATATCCACCCTAGGACATTTACCACATCAGAGTGCCATTTTTCTAATGTGATTTTTTTGGGTGTTAGGGGACCTAGTCCTTGGATGTTGTAGTCATACTTGTCAAGTCTAGTGCCTAGGCACGCCTAGGCACCCCCCAAGTGTCAAGGCACCCCAAGGGGGGTGCCTTGACTACAATGTTGCCTTATGCATTTTTATGGACCTTTGACCCTATGTATAGGTATTTATTTTCTATAGACATGTTCTAATATACAAATGAAGTATATGTATCTATGTTTGTTCTACAATATCATTATTTTCACGATATACTCTTGATATTTATATTTCAATTTCCTTGATAGTTGGTTGATTCTGATCTTGATGTTGAGGTATTTTGTTCCCCTGGATAGCTAGCCAATTGTAATATTAATGCATTACTAATTATAATAAATCCATTCTTGCTCGTTTTAGGAATTTCAAGCAGCCATATTTGTTGCAAAAGATATGTATATAAGATGAAAATAACCCTAAAGTAATGAAAATTATCTACTGAAACAATATTATCTACTATTGCTATTCAAACCATTTCTATCATGATTCCTTAGTTGATATTAAAACTGATGTATAGTGCATTATAGAACTTATATAAGAGTCTATTTTGTATCTTTGTGCAATCCCAAATACCCAAATTACCATATTTATGTCTTTGCATCCAAGTATAACTTTTAAAGTTTTCTATATATCTATGTATGAAACAATAGAATTGTATATATACAAGTTTAGTTGTGTTTATTTTGTACATATCTATATACAAAACAATAAAATATGTTATCTTCCTATAAGGCATATATAACAATGGATTCACCATAACTTTACAGATTGACCTATGTGTATAAATCTGAAATGTAACTTATAATTGAAGGGGGAAATGATATAAACATCATAACATGTGTACATATATTGGTAAAAATAACAAATATATGATAAAAATCATTACATATGTATACACATTAGTAAATTGTACAAAACATTAATTCTCTTAAAGCCGCCTAGGCACGCTTAGTCACACCTTAACGCAAGGCGTCCAACACTGGTGCCTTGTCACCTTGCCTCCTTAACAAGTATGGTTGCAATATTCTACACTTTTGTTTTAGACTTCATCAAGATTATCCATAGGTAGATTAGTAGTGTGGGTCTTCCAATGATTTTGTTTTGAAGATGGCATTGATCCCCCATCATTCAATCATGTCATAGGCATAATCATAATCGTCCTGCAAAATGCCTTAATCTTCCTCCATGGCTTTTAGAGCTTTAGTCTGGAAATCAACTTAGGTTTTCTAGCCAGAGAAGATCTAGAAAGGATCATGACCAACTACATTGGATGGTGTCTACATCTCTTTAGGGGTTGGTTTGGAAATATTCACCCTGTCAATGTGATCATCATGGTAATTGCCATTTCTTTCTCCTACATCAAAATGCTCCAAGTGCATATGCTTGATTGCGAGGGTAGCCATGAGCTTGATAGATTCCTTACCTAAATGAATAATCTTGCCTTTAGAGTGTTGGTTGTTCTAAGTGGTTCAGATGCACAGTCTATCTACAATTTTGAGAGAAATTTCATCGATAATGAATGTGATGCTAGGGTTTTCATATGGTCTTTGTCGTTGACCTCATGCATGAGGTCGGACATTGTCATGTGGATGACAGCCTTGGCAATGTGAGCATATTATTTGGTTACAACTATGGTGTATGAGAAGCATGGATGGGGACCCTACGCTTGAGGCTGAGGTTCATTTGTAAAGCACCCTAATTCAAAACTTTTCATCTAGTTGAATTCATCTAGCTTCTCTACTCATATCCCATGTCATTGATAGAAATTTGAGATACCGTCTCCTGGTCAAGTCCGTTGTAGTAGGCCACACCATTGTAGGATTCTAATATGACATCCACTTTATGATCTGAGGTCATGCATATGATGTTCCATAGAATCCCAATCCCAACCCCTTTTGTCTTAGAGGAATCTGGATGATATTTGTATGTTCCTAGTTCTTGGATCCCAACCCTTGATTTGGATGTATGTGCATCTCCCGCAACTGTCAAGAAAACAATGTGGGGTTGTACAAGAGATGACAAAATTGTCTTTTTCATGGTGTTACCTAGCTGATTTTGGTCATATATAGCATCCCTATGTGAAACTGGGCATTGTCTTCCTTGATGTGAGATATGGTGTCTGGATCATAGGCTTGGACTGTGACGATGACATGTCCCAGCTGATACTTTAGTTTTTGATGTAGTGATGAGGGAACCACCCTATTACTATGAACCCACAACCTTTGCAAGAGAAGGTTAAAAGAAGGACTCAATTCCATTACCACAAACAATAATCCAAAAGTCTGTGGTCCCATTTGTAGCTTGAGGGTGATATCCTCTAGGCTTCTTTAATTACTTTGTTAAATGAAGGTTGTTTTTGTCATTGTCACTTGTAGGTTGGAGGGATTCCTTCCCAAGATGATGAGCTTCCTGAGGGGGTCATGCATTGAGACATGCACCATTATTAATGAAGCACAAAAGGATTTTGAGGACCTTGTAATTGGTAGTGATTAGAAGTGACTTATTGCGACTTCCTCAAGTGGGTATCTTGTCTTTCAATAATGATATTGGGTACATGGTTATTATCAAACTAATGATGTATGTGAGTGCTTGTAGATTGACATATTTGGAGATGTAGTCCCCTTCAAACTAATGATGTATGTGAGTGCTTGTAGATTGGCATATTTGGAGATGTAGTCCCCTTCAAGCATCTTCATGACCATATCACTATGTATAGGGGAACTTTGCATCACTTCAAACAGTTCCCCTTAAGGTTCTTCTAGAAATAGGATTATGTTTGGGCCTTCTAGATTGGTTTCTCTACAAAGCTCTAAGTTGGAGGTAACTGCTTGGTGTAAATTTCCTGAATGGAGATCTTGCTCATCTCCTCTTCTGATGTGCTAGTAGGGAATCCCACATATGTGGTTATGTTCTCTTTGCCCTTTTTGACAGTTGAAGGTGCTTCTGTTGGGTTAGCGTGATGGGGAACCTATGGCATGGTAGGCTTGGATACTGTATATTGTACCACCACCATGGGGAGAGGAACCATAGAATATTGAACCTTTATCAGGACTGACACTTTAGGAACCCACATTTTCCACCTCTTTTTCCCCTGGTGAGCTCCAAGTATGTTGATGGGCTTCTTGCTACTTACTAGAATCATTGACTTCCTGTCCCATATAGAAATGAAAATCCATATGCTTTGGGTCCAATTCTTGATGGCATGGTTGAAAGGAAGAATAAGCCCCTCATTGAATTTTCTAGTGATGATCTGATAACTAAAATGTATGATGATAACAATATTTTTTCTATTGTGACTGTATTGTCCTCACTAGATTCAATCAGGTCTTGTAGGGCATGCTTGATCATGAGTTAGAAATCATCTTATGTCCCTTGGGTTGATGAAAGTCTCAAAAGGTGTTTTCATTGTATCTCTTGGGAAAGGAGTTGGGAGGTTCCCTATCCTATAAATCTTCCTTGGTGGGGACATGGTCTAGATTCCAAGCATATTGATCAACAGACTTCTCAGCCATCTTGACCCAAGTGGTGATAGTGTCATGTCTTGTTTGTTGTACCATACTAAGGCATGATCTATTAGGGGTCCGTGTGAAGCATCATATACCTTCTCGTAGCCTTTCACTTATACCATGTCCAAGTACTGTGCCTTGACGTGGTCCATCCTGGTACCCTTCTCAGGAGTACTGTGGAACTTGTGTATCTTGAAGTTGTCAGACATCTTGGCATCTAAGAAGTGATAAAAGTCACTGAACATCTTCACATTGTCCTTCTTTCCTTCTAGGTGTTTTATCGTTATAGAATCTAGAGCAGGATTGGGTCCACGATGATGGGTTCTAGGGAAGCAACTTCCTCGTGGGAGGCTACCACATGTATCACTTGTGATTTAATTATTTTTGCAGGTGCCTTGTATATTGATGGTGGGAATCTGTACATTCCTCCCACATACCAATTATACTAGGAATGCTGTGGTGGATAAAAGTAATGTGGGCTGGGGATGGGTCCTCAACCATTTAGGTATTACACTTGAACTTTGAATGAGTACTAGCTTTGCCAACCTCCTTAGGATCTGTCTTTGCAACTACACCTTCTTCTTCTTCCTTTCTCCCCTTGGCTTCACCTTTTGGAGTCAAGATGGATGTCATCCCCGCAAGAGTTACTGGGACTATCCTAATGCTTCTGGACTAGAGGAAGAAGCTTTAAGTTTCACATGGTCTCTTTACACTTCTCCCCTCTAACGAGCCTATCTTTCATTTTAGTTCCAACATCCACCTTAATGCCACTATTAGATTTTTGGTCCGCACTGCTGCTTCCAACCATGTGGATTGATCATCTTTGGGACCACGTGAAGTACATAATTCTTGATCTTCATGCAACATTCTAAAATTTAGATCAACATGATTCAAAGTTAGGGTTTAATACAAAACAAAATAATATTTGTGTTTAGGGATGCATTCCCCCTACATGATTTATATGCCAAGAAGTAAATAATACTTACCCCTTCCACTAGAAAATTCAATAGATATACTCATTGATCCTTTATCATCTCCTTGTGATGAAAGATACACATGATAGTCTCTTTATTGTAGTTGATTTTTAGCGATAGAACCTTTCCCTAGCTTGTATGTGATAGACAAGGCATTTAATTTTATTATGAGAGATACTTGCCACTGCCATGGTGGGAAAAAGTAAAGATGGTGGAAGTCGGATGACATGTCACTTAAGTGATGTGTGGTATTCCTTAGGTAAGCACCAAAATATGGTTATAGAAAAGAGGATAAAGATGGAGGCTTGAGTAACATATCAAGATTAAGGTAGCCCTTTCTAGGCTAGTGACGATGCTCAATCAAGCACTTCCCTTCCTAGGGTGTCCTCATCCAGTGGGGTTCTCAAACTGAAACCCTTGGAAACATACATGATACTCTAATTTTAACCTAACTTGATGAGATTCTCTTGGGGTTGTTGTACCTGAAAGTGGTGATAGGTGAACAGGGAGGAAGTCTTGACTTGGCATCTCCTAGTTGATCATGAGATTAATTATAGTCTAGAATAAAGTTTCGGGTCATAGTCTAGGACCGTTAATATAGGTATGAAAATCACAATATGGTTCATATTAAGGTCATAGTCTAGGACTATAAATGTAAGAACAAGAGGATCTAGGTGGTCTAATTTTAGGTCATAGTCCAAGACCATGGTGAAGGGTAGATCAAGCATTGAAAAGTGACATCTCAGTCACATTTGTAGAACCATCTTGCTTAAAAGGTTTTTTAAGTAGGATACTTAGGAAAGAAAGTTTTACTCTTTTAGAGACTACTCAAAAAGTTTTGAGAAGGGATTGCTAATCATTTTAGGAGTTTGTTTGATCTAGAAAGATCATTAAGAAGATTACTAATATTCTAAAAGGATTGTTTGGTTGAAAATGTTGTTAATCTTTAAAAAGATCACTTGATTAGAAAAAGATTTTTGATTTTTAAAAAGATTGTATGATTTGAAATAGGTTTTTAATCTTTAAAAAGATTTTTTGAGCTCAAACATAATGTTAATCTTTAAAAATATTGTTTTATTTGTAACATATTCTCAATATCTGAAAGGATTATTTGATTTGAAGATATTGTTAATCTTTACAAAGACTTTTTGATTTGAAACATATTTTTAATCTTTAAAAAAATTGTTTGTTTTGAAAGATATTGTTAATCTCTAGAAAGATTGTTTGAATCAAACATATTATTAATCTTTAAAAAGATTGTTTGATTAAAACATATTATTAACCTTTTCAATGATTGTTGGATTTGAGAAGATCGCTAATATGTAAATAAAGGGGTTAGCATTGATTTTAAAATTTTGATACTAAAATCAAGATGTAGATATATGAAGAAAATAACTCCACCTATTAGCTATGAATTTAGATCCAATTTACATCCTCACTCAACCATGAACTGCATAGTAGGGGTGGGTCCTTAACTTCCATACGGAAATTTGACACTCGCCTAGGGGGAAAACCAGGTTCAACGAAAATGTGTACTGCTCCCAATACACATCATCACAATGGCAGTCGTAACCAGTTGTCAGTGCTATGAGAGCGGAGCATTTTCAAGGCCTTTGGACGTCCAACTTAACACTGAGCTGATATCTTTACCAAAACCCCACATCACTTCTAGGGATCCAATGTGAGGTTGGAACTCATTTCATGAAACACATGTTTTTAGGTGTGTAGAGTGCAAGCATAAACTTTAAAATGTTTTCTAAAGTAGACCAATGAGGAACGAATGTAAGTCTTATACAATATAAACAAAGAATCAAACTATTATTCAAGAAAGAAAAGATCTTGTTTCCATCACACATCTTCTACTTATCCCATCAAGTTGATTTTTATATGCTTTTATACATAAATACATACATACATACATACATACAGACATACATACATACATACCTACCATGTGCTTCCATGTTTGGAATGAAAGGAATGCTCGCAAGCATGGGGGTTTAGATAGTAGTGTGAGTACTATTGCTGCAAAAATTTGTAAAAATGTAAAAAAGAGATTACGTCTTAGTTAGATGTGTGAGTTGCTCATGTACATGTTGTATAGCGAGCATAGGGCTATATGTAACTCTAGACCCTCCTACATTTGTAGGGGGGAAGTCAGAATATATTTACCTGATTCCGATACATACCTACCTACCTACATATATATATATACATACATACATACATATATATATATATATTTATATCTATATATGTATATATATGTATGTATATATATATGTATGTATGTGTATATATATATATATATATATATATATATATATATATATATATAGAGAGAGAGAGAGAGAGAGAGAGAGAGAGAGATACCAAGTAAGTGAACCTCAAAACGCTAAAGAGGGAAGGAGACTCTAAACCCTAAAACAACAAAACAAAACTTGGGAAAATAGCATAGAAAAGGGGAAACTGCAAGAACATCCCGAAGGCAGTAAGGTACGGGGTAGTGAATCACCTAGACCCATGTGCTAGGGGCCCACAGATCATCATGATGCGTGACTGACCCAAGACATATAGAAACAAACACAAGAAAATGGAAATAGAGATAGAATCATAGAAAAAAAGCAATCTTGAAAACAATTAATTTTCATAAAGAAATGGGGATACAATTTTGATCAACTTGGCATCTCCAATAGAGTTGGTAGTATATTGTACCCTATTGGAAAAAATGTGCTTTTTAGATATGTCCTTATTAGTGAAACTTGCTTTGGAGGTTGCATGGAAAATAAAGGATAGTGTTCAAAGTTTCCACAATCTTTCATTTACAAAAATATGAATAAAAAATATGACATTCTGAATGCACGGTGGAAAGCTAATTTTACATCTAAAGTAGATAGATATGAAAGTGAAAAACAAAATAGTCCCATTGAATTTAAGCTTGGATTTTTTTGTTATGAGTGGGGAAGGATGAGCACCCCCATCTTTTCTATAAATCATTACTGAGTCATTTCTATGTGATTAAAAAGATTGATTTTAAGCTGATTGTAGTGAAAATGAAAAGGGAAATGATAAAAATGAAAGCCTTTCTATTTGTGGGTGGGCTTTAGGATTTATTCCTATCATTGCTCTAAAAGTCCTAATTTTAGGTGGATTGGGGTCCTACTCACCCCATGACCTCCCAATGTGGAGATCCCTCACGAGTGATTAGAACCAATGTGTAGTATGTGCTAGAGGATGGTAAGTAGGTGTGGGTATAGAAATAGATCTAAATTTTCCATATTAGACTAACAAAGACAACTAACAATATCACATATGCAGTATTGAGTATATATGAACAAGTAAAGTAATTAAAGTAGATCGAGAAGTTACAGCAGATGAAGCAGTTAGGTTAGCACTTTAGCAGTCTAACAAGATTAACAGAGAAGGCGATGACATAGGAAGGATCCTATGATCACAGATAATGCAAAAAAGCAAAGAGAGAGGTAGTTCCATTCTATGGCTTTAGGAGGTTTTAAAGGCCCCTTGAATACAATGGATATAAGGGGGGTATTTATAGGTGAATTTAGGATTGGGGTTTTTGGGCAGAACCTTCTCCATGTGGTAATAGATCACCCCATGCACCACAAATTTGTGTGGCACACATATGCGGATAGCTCAGAACCACTGGGTGTCTGGGTTGGATAAAATGTGTTTTTCAATTTTCCGATAAATTCATGAATGTTTTGGATAAAATTGTGGAAAACTGCAAATTTTGAATAAAGAGAGATAACCCTTAATTATCCCTTATATTTATCAAAAAAGAAGTTGAATATCTATGGGGAGAAAAGAATATTGTATTCAAGATAATCCAACTGGGAAATTTATGAAAAATGATTGCAAAAAGTGGAATTGAATATCAAATGCACTATGGGTCCAAAAAGAATATTTCCTCATAGAAAGCCCTTAACTATGTAAAAGTGGGTGAAATGGATGGATTGAATAGGTGAAAAAATATAGAACAATAGGGGAGAATTTGGAAAATGTATGGAATGTGCAATAAACTTCATTATCCAGAGAATTGAGATTAATTGTAAATGTTCACCTAGTGAGCAAAAATAGGGTGTTAACACTTTGGCATGGTCGAAGGACTCCCAAGCATTTATACCTAGAGGAAGCAACATCATAGTTCACAAATATTATGTAGATCTTGACAAAGTTGTTGGAACTAATGTTAAGAGAGAGATCATGTCTTGGGGTTGTAATCCATCCTCGTCTAGTGATGAGTATTTTGGGTGACCCGAGGGTTGTATTTAGCCTCATGTCTTACTTCTCCACGATTTGGCCAAAAGTACCTTTGTTGGTGACTCTGCCCATTTACATGGAAACAAACTTCCACAATGCAACATGTATGATCAATGTGCCATAGTGCCACTACAATAGGGAATACAAATAAAGAATTGGTGGTATGATATATGGAAGTCACCCGAGAGAGTCATGTGTAGACTAGAAGGATATGGATTGAGGTAGGTTGTCATGATTTTAGGCATTCTACATATGATCAGGGTTTTTTCCATGGTGATCTAAAGATTTTAGAGTGTGTGGCATTGTTTAGGGAAGGCTGACTCTATGGGAAGAACTCTATGGTTCTCAAAGTTCCTTTGTATGATGATACAGTCATGGACAATTTTTTCAAATAGTGGTTGGATCCAGGGTCTAGATTTAAAATAAGGTACAAGAGATGGTAAATGACATCATGAATTTTTTTTAATCCATTAGGGTAGGTTTCAATTGTTTGGTATATGAGATGAGCTTGGGTGAAGGTGCAATGTCATTGTGTTGCAGGTCCAGTTTGGATCTAGTTTTAGGTCCCTATCAGGATTAGTTGTTTCTTTACCGAGGTGTGGTATGTCTTATATAGGCTACCATGGTTGATAGGGTTTGGATGAGTTCTTAGAATTGAATAGAAGCGATGTGTTGCCATTTTGTATAAATACGAAGGAGAAGTGATTGTTGATCCTCTAGGGTTTTCGATGTAGAGTGTTCAAAATTGGAGAGAGTTTGGTCTCCTATTATTTGATAAGGAAAGGATTCCTCCTTAATGGTGTATTGTAACCATCACACTATCGTCCATGATGATGATGTGTTTGTGATTTCGCAATACCATGTCCATATTTTAGCTAATGCATTCTATATTCCTTAAAAAATATATAATTTCTTTCTATTTTTATTTTTATCTCCCAGTCCATTAATTTAATTCATTTGGTTTGTAATTTCCTCCATAGCTTCAATCCTTATAATTGAATCCCCTAAACTATAACTATTCAATTTGATGCTCTTACATAGTTAGTATTGCGTCATATAATCCATCAGTAAAATTAATTATTCATTTATATAAATAATACTTCTAAATGATTTGTAATCTATTGGAGTAAAAGAGTGAGTATATTATTGAAAATACAAGGCTTATCTTGACATTTTATCACAATAATTTAATGTGGGAAAATTGTAATGAGGACAATGTAATGAATAAAAATAATGAAAATGAGAATTTAATTGAGGTTAATTAGAAGAAAACATTTAATGAAAAAAGTAACTTGTTTAGTTATAAGAACAAATGTAAATGATGCTAATGGTACCAAATATATGATAAATGAACAAATTAAAGAATGGGACTTGACATGACGTATTACGTCGTCCTTAGACTCTAGTAAGAGAACTATACTAAATGTACTTTTAGGTTCTAGTTTCTTGTATGTTACAATTTTCTACCCTTTAAAGGATTTCACATTGAAATCAACATATCTAGGGTGTAGTATGTACTACCCTCCAACCCTTAAGGTATTTCCTCCACTAATAATCTAAAGTGATCTAAAGGGTACATCAACGTTTATCTAGTATTCTCCTCTTTCTCTCAATCATAAACTTATCCAAAGGTTTAGATTTTAAGGATTCTATACCCATTCATGTGGCTAACCTCTAGGTTTTTCTCTAATACTTATTACCTCCTTGATTGTTACTAGATCAAGAAAAATCACTAAACTACATAAAATCCCTTTATTGTACATATATTATTATAAATAAAATATTTTCTTGATCAGAAAAGTTTTTGATGTAAAAGTAAAATTGGCCAAAATGTATGCAAGAACCAAGTCACCATCAAATCATACTAGCATTCTACTAAACCACTAATCCATCATACCAACTACCCAAATTACTCATAATACTCGATATGCCTTGAATCTAAGGGGCCATCAAACTACTTTATCCTATAGAACATGGGATACAAGTATGGTTCTCTACTAAATATAGATCCACAAAAATAATTCTGGGTACATTGTCTCACTCTTTACAATCCATTAGTTCCAATGTAGTCAAGTTATTAAGTAGTACAAGAGTTGTAATTATGTATTCTATCTCATCCAACCCTAAAAATTTGAACCTTCCTCCTCTTCTAGATCTAACATCACTACTTATACAAGTATGAGGTATAGGGTTTGAGTTCAATTGAAATCGAGCACAATATGTGACCACCAAGCCAAGAGTAAGAACAAGTGTTCTTGTACTTGCAAGTATCAAAGAAAAATAGTAACATATCCGACACATCTCGTGGTCAACAACTATAGTATCACCAATATCAACAACTGATGATGACTTGAGCTCTATTGGCCTATCATATCTTCAACCTATGAGAAAATGAGCATTTGAAGAGAGGAGGTGAGGTATCTATAGATGAAGAGGAGAGAGAATATAATATGGTGGTTTCATCAGTCTATGCTAAATGTAGACTTTACATTAGTTGCAATGAACCAGATCTTCTTCATAGAAGAGATACATATACTAGTGGTTAATGAAACATGCTTATGATTGATTGGCAACTAATTATAGTTCTACTGGTATATGACTATGGGGTCTTAATTGGTTCAACGTATAACTATCATAAATCTAAAACTTGGATTTTCATCAGTGGATGAAGTGACTTCTTCATTGATATCCATCCCATATGTAGATGATATTGACCTCAATTACCCTATAGGTTCATCGCTAGATGGAAATGCTCTCCCATAGGTTTATGAGTCTAGAGTCTTCACCATTAGACAACAACCACTTCTATCCATTTTCATCTCCCTTTTCACTGACGAAAGTTTAAAAATCTCTAGAGTTGCATTCCCATCGATGAATGTCAACCAGACTTGCCAGGAGCTCAACAACCAACCTCCACCGATGAAAAAACTAGATGGACTAACACGTAGTATATGAAAATTATCAAAAGGTCCAACAAATCATGTGAAATTTCACACATTGAACCTCATTAACATAACATTAACCCATTAATCATATACCTACAGGTGCATAAAATTTAAGCATCTAAGCACACACTTAGATAATTCACATGATTTTAGAATTTAAATTATGTCAAGATCATTATAAATTCTCGTACCCTTAATAAGTTTCATCCTCCAAACATAGATTAACTCCTGATGAGTACTTTTCATCTCATTCTCAGGCTCTAATGTTTCTTCTCAACTTTGTGATGTTTCCATATCTCCTTAACCATTTGCATTTTAGAATTCTAAGTTTATGAACCTTCCTATATATGATTTACAATGGTTCTTCCTCATATGTGATATGGTACATAAATTGTACCTCAATCAATCTTAATTATCTCTGGATGACACCTCCTTAGCATGGATGCCTAGAAAATATTACACAACTATTGTAAATCTAGTGGGAAGTGCACCCTATAGTATACCTTACCTATTCTTTCTTTAACGATGCATGGACCTCATATCTAGGGTTTAGGTTGCCATTTTTTCCAAATATATGAAAACATTTCTATTGTTAAACTTCTAGGAAGACATTATCACTAACTTTGAATTCCAATAAAGTACTCCAACGAATAGAGAAGATGGGTGAAAATCTGCTAGGATTTATCAACATTAAGGGTGATTTCTCCATGCATCCACCTATCTTTGATGGCACAAAATTCGTATATTGGAAGAGGAGAATGAAATTCTACATTCATGGCATGAGCTATGATATGTGGAAGGTTGTTGTATTTCCACACAAAGAGCTAGAGGGAGAAGTTGCTACATGGGAAGAGGCTACCTTGAATAAAGCTCAACTAAATGCTAAAGTCATTAGCATCATCTACTCCACCCTCACTCCAACCAAGTTCAACCAAAATTCTTCTTGGCATACAACCTATGGCATTTGGAACTAGATTTTCATCACTTATGAAGGAACTAATAAAATCAAAGAATCCAAGGTGTATACGCTGAATAGTTTTCTTAAAAACTTCAAGATGGGAAAGAAGATAAGAGTTACTAAAATGTATGCAAGACTCAACACTATTGTGAATGGGATTGCGGATTTTGGTCATACTATGAATCAAGTAAAGATCAACTCAAAGATCCTTAGATCTCTTCCCAAAAGGTGGCAAACAAAGATTACCACCATCAGAGAAACGAAGTCTCTTGATGAGATTTCTATTCAAAAACTCAAAGGAAACCGACAAGCTTTTGAACTGAGACTTGACAAGCAATAATGAGATGCAAACCTAGAAGAGAAATAATCTAAGAAGATAAAGGAGAGTGCATTCAAGGCTCAAATTGAAGGTAATGTGCATCAACAAGTTATTAATCAAGCTCTCCATCTTTTAGTAAAGATGAACCTTCTAGTGATCTTGAAGCTCATTACTCAAAGGAAAATCATTTTAAGGGTAAACCCTCCTCCTCCTATACTCAAACATTATATGAGTGTGGTAAAAAGGGACACTACAAAAATGAATGTCCAAAAGCTAAGAAGTCACACCACAAGAGCATCCATAGGAAGAAGGAGGTCTACAAAAAATAGAGTAAATTCAAGAAGAAGGAGAAGAAAGAAAGAAGATGTAAGGAGTGGGACCTGACATGGGAGCCACTCACTTACTCAATAGAAAAAAAAGAAAACCATCCAGTGCCAATTATCACAAGTAATTGTTTGCAAAGAATTATAATTATAATTCATGTATGTAATGTATCAAATACCAAAAGTGTAGTAGTAGAATATAAATCTAACTATTACAATATTTATGTCTAACATTGTTCTTCACCACATAGGGTGTACATAAAAGAAAACTAAAGGAACATAATCCACTAAGGGTAAATCAACAACTTCAACCTACCTCCCAAGAAAGATAAACTAACTCTTGGATATGTCTTGGTTAACTATGGTCGAAACCTCCTTGCCCTACACCTAGGGGTCGGAAGCGACCCCACAAAAGATGAACTAACACTTTGATATGTCCTGGTTAACTCTAGTCGACACCTCCTTGCCCTACACCTAGGGGTTGGAAGTGACCCTACAAAATATTCCAAAGTAGATGTTGTCATCATAAACACCAATACATGCATAAAATAGTAATTGGAAAAAATTAGGAAAAAATGGCAACAAATAATGTAACAAGGCCTCCCAAACAACAAAGAAAGATGCATCCAATTGAATATCAAAAGGAATCTTCATATAGTAAGAAAAAAATATTATATGAAGAAAATTGTTAAGTTCACAATGAAAGATTCTTGCCTTTAAATCTCAAATAGAGAACAAAAAATAAATTATAAGAATCATACATGCAGATATCATAATAATAACCAATATAATAACATTCAAGGTATATGGAAACACCACCATAAACATATATTATGGTATCTCCACCATAATCTTCGAGGGAGTAATGGCATCACATGACAATTACCCAAGGACATGAATCATCATTTGCACCCTCTGTTGGTAGTACACATAATAGGGATGCACAACCTAGTCTGTACATATGCATGCTTTTGAAACAAACATGTATTATAAATAGATAGACAGACATTAGTATAGTTAGATCACAATATAGTGTCCAACTTAAAATGACATGATAAAGATGTATAAACATGATCAAATATACTATCACTGCCAACACATGGGACATTATGATTTACATTGAACAAACTTTAGAAATCTCAAAATGATGCTGTCACGACCTCCCTTCTAATAATAACACAACTATAGCGGAAGCATTTGCACATAATGGAGATCATGACAAATCGTGAAATGATATCATTGACCAAGCAAAGTCCATAGAATAAAAGAGATAACCACCAGAGTGCCTTATTACATATCATAAACAAAAGACTCTAAGTCCAACGTAAAAGAGTTCAAAGAATGAAACTCCAACATAACATAAATAAAAGGAAAGACAACTATCTAGAATGGAACCCCACCAAGTAGGATTCACAAACTATCCTTGAGCTTGATCTGACATCCCTGAGGTCTACTTCTTCATCTCCTCCTTGTCTACAAATATTTCGTCTCCAGCCCATGCAAGGCAATGTAAAACTATGTGAGTGGCACTGAGCAGTTAAATAAGAAGAATAGTCTATAATTGAAATAACATGAGGAATAACTTGGAACATAATTACATATCACAATTAACATGATTACATGAGAACATGATTAACTTAACATGATTTCATAATAAGATGGATTTTTACTTGAGTTGATGTAGTTGCTCTCCTGATTAGCACCCATAGTGCTCATAAGGCCATTTAAGGCTCACATAAGGCCAGTCAAGGCTCACAGAATGCTCCCACAAAGCACATAAGGCCAATTAAGTCTCACATAAGGCAAATGAAGGCTCACATAACATGATTGATAGGACTATACCAGCATAACATGATTTATACTTGAACATAGTTATCATGATTTCTTGATCAATTAGAATGACAGTGATTCATAGTATTCCAAATGAAAGCATTTGATTCATAGTATTCCAAATGAAAGCATAGTCATCAAAATAGTAGAAAACATAAATTCATAGAATTTTCATGGTTTTCATAATCATAAATTGAATAATAACATAGTTTCACTTTATTGAGTAATCATAATCGAATAAACAAATAATGTAAACCCATAACCCTAGAATTATACACAATGTGCATGATCCACTCACCTTGGCCGGAGGAGGATGCTAACTATAGTCTTATTCCTAATCAAATCCTAATTTCCTATATTTTGGCACAACCATGAATTAATTACACATTATTAACATAGATCTAGAGATTCTAATGGAAAATAGGGGAAGTTGGATTTGTGAACATGGTCTGATAATAGGTCAGGGATGTTCTTCATCTCAAGATCTTTCCAACGAGTACTTATACTTTATTTTCTGACATTAGGGTGGTTAGATATGTTTTTTTTTCCAGTTTGGACCAATCAAAGCGCGAGATAAATCCATGTGTATAAATCTGATATGTTAACCCTATTGGCGTGGTCCAGTAGTCACAGGCCACATGGCTTGGCCTGGCTAGAGTCAAAGCACATTGAGCTGATACCTTGGATATAATTACTAATATTCCCAAGAGAAGTGTTACAGGAAGAAAAACCCATGAGGGTTAAACTGGGTCAAACGCCAATGACTTTGTTCATCTACAGAACGACTGAGAACACAGAGTAGAAGCTCCAATCCTAGAACACCAACTCGTGATCTTCTATGAAACTTGATAGGAGATTGAAAAACTTCTTCCTTGCGATCTACCAAGCTCGAAGACCTAATGGATGAAGCTTTCCATGCCCTGGAGCTCCATCTTTAGTCAGCACCATGACTGAAGGAGCAGGTCAAAGCTAAAACCACAAAACCACCAAAACAAGGCGATCTTCAATAGGAACCAGGCTCAAGAAGTCTATGCAAAGGTGAAGAAATGATCCATGGTGATCATAGACCACTGGAGCCATGGTAACGACATGGACGTCATGTGGAAACAGGGGAAGGGGATGTCTAAACTAAACCGATGAGAAGCACTTCTAAAGTCATTCACTGGAGTTTGAAAAACCACAAACCAGGTGTTTCAGAGTAAAAAATTATGTTTCCCCTGTCAGAGGACCACCGCAGTGGCCTACCTGAGAGCACCGACAAGTATCTTGAACACAACTATAGGATACGCAAACTGGGGCAATCAGAAGGAAAACTGGAGTAAGGAAAAGCAAGAAGGGAAGTTATATATTCTTACTACATGAGGAATTGGACTGGAGTAGCCTGAGTCCCTCACTCAAGCTCGCCAATGCCAGAGGGGAAGATCGACCCTGCGATGGCTCTTCGGCTGTGCTCGGTCCAAATTGTCATTGAAGGAAGGTTGAATGATGGATGAGGATGCATTCTAGTTCGCTAGAGTTCCGAGATATGAAGCGTCATGGCGTAGGAAGGGTGGCCACACAGACTAGAGAAGAAGGCAAATTTTGGGCGTTTTCACTATGAGGGGAGCTAGGGTTCGAGTGGGGGATTAAAAGACTCATAGTCACCTCCTAATTCTATTGGTGTTGAGATAAATGGAAACCATTAAGGAGAGAGATGACTATCGTTGGGCAATGAGTTTGGGGTTCTATTCCTCCTTCTGTACAGACTCTGCGGGAGGCAGGGGATGAGGGCCTTGCCCTCAGATCCATATCGAACAGCTCACGAAGAGTTGGGTTTTCTAAAGAAGTGCATGATGTAGTGTTTATCTGCTACTTTGGTAAAAGAAAATTGGGATAATCATATACATTACCAAACAATTAGGTCACAAACTAACATTATCTTTCCTTTTATTCTTAATATATTTTGGAGCATCTATGATTATCCAAAAGTAACCAAATTTGGTAGGTTTGATAATTCAATCATGTGGAATTCAATTATACAATTAGATTTTGGATATGAGTTAGGAAACATGTGTTTTACATTATTTTCTACTTAGGGTAATTAACACATTAATAATTGACGTGGTTCTTACTGCACTAACAAACTCACCCATTGCTGAAATCCCTGAGTTTTTACCAAAACCTTATGCAATAATACCACCCACAAGCGGACTGGTCTTATCACAATATAGTTGAGGATCGAATGCCAAGGGATAATGTTTTTAAGAATCATTTACTAGTAGAATCTAGATGAATCAAGACTAATATTTAGAACCAAGGTTGGGTTGAAGTTAATTAAACTAAATGCGAGGAAAGTAAAGAGCAAGATTAAAAGTTGATTAAAGATTAATGATGGGAATCACTGGGATGGTCCCGGGTTTCACCACCGCTACACATGCAAACACATCCAAACACAAACATCCATGCTATATATAACCATCCAAATAGAGCTACTACAAATCCTCCGTTAGGATGTTTAGGTTAGCGTAAGCATCACCTTAGGCATCAGATGTCTCGTCACCATCCAAATCACACACTTACGGCTCTAAAGATACAAATATCCAACTAAAGCTGGGCCCCCCCCCATACGGGTGTTAGGCACACAGAAGCATCACCGTGGGCTAGATGTCTAGTCCCCTCACGGATCACACACTTATGACTACAAGGAATCCCATCAGAAGTTCTTGACAGGGAGTCAACTACGTTAATCAACATTCAAAACCTACGTATTGAAGTTTCCACAATATAGGAATGAAATAGATCATGCAAGTAGGTGATCAATCCACAAGCACACATCAAACGATTAATAATGAAATGAAAAGTTATATACAAGCCATGGAATGTTTAATAATTGGACATGTAAGCATGGGCAGTGGAGCTAGTCCCCGCACCCTAGTGAAAGGAAACTACTCTCTCATGGTGAGAGAAACAAAAAGAACAAGAGAGAGGGAAGATTCCGCCATGAGCATGGTGAAGAAGATGATCACAGCTCGGTGGAGAGACAGTCTTCTACACAACGTCGGGGTAGATATGGATGAGGAGGGAAGAACACCACAACAGACGAGGCAAATCTTCTTTCTCCACCTTTTCTCTCTTCTCATAGTCCTTTCTCCCAGTAGGAGTAGCTCGTGGATGTGATGGCGGTGTAGGCACGACATAGATGATGAAGATGGCTGCAGATCTGGGTTTCCACCTCAGATCTGAATGAACGGGTTGGATGGAGCGTATAGATGGATGCACCAGGGGTTAAATGCTTCTTGGATGCAACCTTGTGGTGGAGAAGACCGCCTCCTTAGGATGAGGACAAACCTACAACCTAACAACATCTGGAGAGGGTGCCTCGAGTGAGGGGGGTCAAGTCCTATTTATAGGAGCAGGCCACTGACTTACTTCTGCGGTCGTGGTTGTTTGACAAGCAGTAGGTCGTGGTTCTTTTTTGCAAACACCACGATCATGGTTGCTGGCTTGGGAACTGCGGGTGTGACCTCTCTATTACTATGAGTGCAACTGTATTTGTTGTTGTGCTGGGCGGTCGTAGATGTTGCTGATGTGGCTGTGGTGAAGGGTGGCAGGGAGGGTGGTCGAGTTGCAGCAAGGAAGGAGGTGCTGTGTGGGGGTGATCGAGTCACGGTATGGAGGGAAGTGAACCACGATCGCAGTTTTCGTTGAGGGGCAGATCATGATAGACGGCGGGTGGTCACAATTTTAGGGTTGCAAAGGCAACCAAAATCTATAATGCATCTACCCATAGTGTTTGAGAGGAGTTAGGTCGCGGTAGGGATCGGTTGTGACAGCTGCATGAGTGGAGAAATGACTGATGTGTCCACAGTGTTGAAGGAAGGCAGAACTGTGAGTAGATGGGTGAAGGTCGCAGTTGTTAGAGGGTGGAACCGCACTCGCAGTTTGAGCAGAGACGTGAAGATGAGGAATCATGGAGGGAGGCAAAGTGCAGGGGGATCTCGTGGGCAAAGGCGGTGGTGTAGGGGGGTCGTTCTAGGTCAAAGGTGCACTAAGAGGGTAGAGGAGATGGATGAAGGGGTCTCGTCCATGGGTCGAGGTTTTTCTGTGCTTGACCGCAGTCATGGTAAAGCGGAGGGGAGGTCGCCGTGTGGGTGGAGGACATAAATGCAATCACGGTTATTGGTGGATGAGGTCGCAGTTTTTGTTAGGAGGGGTCACGCTGTAGGGTGAAAAGGAGGGAGCCCTCGACACTCCTGTGACTTGAATAAAGAAGAAAGGGCCACGATGATGAATGGGACTTGGAGATAGGGCCCATGTGCTCCAATTCAACATGCAAATAGATGCAAATTTTTATTAGAACCATGGATAAACCAAACAAAATTAGGGATAATCCAATTAGGCTAAGTAAATTTGTGTATGAGAGATTAAGACAATAAAAGCATAAAATTGGTGCATAACTGGGCCCAACATGACGACTGAACCCGGATGAATATGCATTCATAAAAATACCCCGAACTTAAACATTGCTCGTCCTCGAGTAACACAAAATTTGAAATAGTCGCCAAATGAATACTTTCAACTCGTGTGATTGCCTCATCTTCACATCACAATTGTTTCTTCTCTATTCTGTATGACTAAGCATCTCAACTTCCTGAGACTACTAAACACATCTTACCATATCTTTGTTCCTGAGTTCGTTTCCTAGCATCATTTCCTCCCTAATTTTTCCAACATCAATCATGTCTAAGAGTTTCGTAAGAGTCCAGAGACACCCGCAGAACAACAAGTGTGCATCTGATCTGACACTGGTGTTTTTGAAGATATTGGCAAAGTAGGCATTCAATGTGCCAGTAGGTGGAAAAGGGAGTGAAGAGGGGCATGGAAGGAAGAAATAAATCTCTCCTCTATTCGAATCGAGAAATTTTTTATATGATTACAATTTCATTGGCTGCAACTCTTATTATTATTTTTCTTGTGGGAATCTCTCCTCTATTCGACTTGAGATTGCATTTTTTTGGGTGTGCACATTGGCATCTTTTCTTTGTGGTACACCCCTATTACATAGTGAGGGGTATGAAATAAGTGAATAAAGAGAGAGAGTGTGCCGCCCCAAACTTAGGGATTGGCACTATATTGGCTATTTTTGTTTATTTTTAATGGATGGAGGGGTAAGAAAATGATAGAATAAGTGTAGAAGAGAGTTCAGATCAGAATGCAACTTGATTTACAATTTAGTACACAAGGTTGTTCTCCTTATCATACTCTGCTCAAATAATGACTTGATGTGGACCTGGTGGGGATTCCATGCTATTGTTTCACTAGTCAGTTAGGAAGCACAATGTGTTTGATCCCTCTCAATTTGATAGATATTTGCCATTTTTACTGATCATGATGTCAGGATTCATAAGCTCCACACGGTGATTTCTAACAATTGGCTAGTTTCAGAAATTGTCCCCCTTGAGGCTTTTCTTTGAATACGGAGGGTATAATGATTCAAAATTGCATAGACAAAGAACTAGCCGGCTAGGTAATGGCTTTGATTGAAACAAAAGCGTCAAAACTTCATCACGTTTCTATACAAACTACTTTGAAAACTTCAAAATTTTGAATTTTTTGAAAAATTTGCTCAAAATTTCAACGATGAAATCTTAAGTCTGAAATAGATAGGAGTGGGTGGAAAGTAAAGTACGTACCACCCACTCTCCACCCCGAACTTAGAAATTTGCTCGTCCCGATCAAACTCTAAATCTGAGATGGAGGGAAAAACTCAATGTGGTTGGACCATCAGATGTGGTGAGTTCCAATCAGCGTGTGTCCTCCATCTAAAATCTCAAAAAGGAAAACTATCAGAACTTAAGACTGCATCTTGCGATGCATTATCTACCGGGTGCAAAATTTTCTAATTCAAAAATAAAAGTAAAAGCTAAGTTAAGGATCGGGTTGCCTCCCGATAAGCACCTTTATTTTATGTCGTTGGCTCAACATGCTGATATCATCACCATGGTGGGGCTCTAATTGGGGTTTAGGATGGATTGACATATTCGTTTGGTGGTTTCTTTTTCAGCCATTCCTTTATCCTCAATTTGATTCTAGCTTCTTGTATTCTTCCCCATACAAAGCAACCATTGTCAGAACATATTGGGAAACAAATTGAGTTATGTTGAATTGTTCTTTGTTGCTCAATTCAAGGTGGAGAATAATTGCATGGGATCTGAATGGCCTCATTGATGGTGTATTGATGATGAGACATGGAGGTCAAGTTCATTTTCTGATGCACTATCCCTTCATCGTAGCAATGTTGGTCACTGATGTCTATCAGATATGGATACGGGGGCTAGTCTTGGTAGAAATTACAATCCAGACCTTGTTGAGTAGGAATGATGAAATGAGTAGTTTTCGTCTTTTTGGCTCCCAGTACATTTAAGAGGATAGTTGTTTCTAGATGAGAAGGCTCATGGGTACCCGAAGAAGGATCGATGTGTGTAATAATAGGGCTGAGAGGTGTCTCTTCCATAGTTGATGGTATTTCTTTTGTCTCTACATAGATTGGTTTGAAAAACTACTAGAGGGGGGGTGAATAGAGTTTTTGAATAATTTTAACAATTTATTGAATTCAAACAACCACAATTGAAATTGGAAGAAAGAGACAGGTGTTTAGAGTGGTTCCAACTATAGCAAATACTATAGTTGTCAGTCCACTACCCGGTTGCTTACCCAACCGGGATTTGAAAGTATTTATTTTATTACCTCTCGAGGATTTATACAAAATACAATACTTTCCTTTACACCCTTTGAACATCCTTCACTTGAAGTAGGTGCACCAAATTTGAGGTAGCCTTCTATGAAGTAACTCCAAGCTCCCCCTTGAAGTAGCCTTCCTCTCTAGAAGTAACCTCCCATTGCACCAGCCTTCTGAAGTAGCTCAAAGTCTCCTTCTTCGCCAAGAAGATCTTCACCCTCTCCAATCCGCAGCCTCCAACCTAGGAGTAGCAAGGAGAGTACAAACAATAATAGGGAACAAGAAAGAAAAAGGAAATTACAACTTATCCTTTATAGCCCAAGGCTTGATTTGCCTAGATCAAGCGTATAGATCTCCTAACCAAGTGTGTGGACTTGTGATTGCAGTGGGTAGGAGATACTAGCCTATAGGACACGAATTATGAGCTAAGGAATGAAATGGACAATTGTCACAATGCTCAAATTGCTCACAAACAGATTGCTCAAAGTATGCTGAAGGATTTCTCAAGTGTAGCAAGTATATTTGAGTGTCCTATGGCTTGTCCTATTTATAGGAATGGCCTAAGGATGCTTAAGGACGTTCTAGACAACTTCTAGGGGTTTCTAAGTGCTTAACTAGCCGTTAGGTACAAAGTTGTTGCTTTAACAACGGCTAATTAATTAATTCTGCAGTTGCTGTCAGAGACCATCTCGGTCGAGGAATGGTCGACCGAGACACCTACTCGGTCGAACTTTTGTCGACCGACAGGCACTCTAGAACAAGTGATTTGCAACGTCTTTCTCCAACTGCCAACTAACTTGTCTGTTGTGTCTAACGACTACTTTGGATCTTTCTCGGTCGAGAAGATTGTCGACCGAGAGTGTCTCGGTCGAGGAGTTTGTCGACAGAGATTGATCCTGTTTCAATGTTTCAATTTAGGCACTAACTATATGTATGAGTGTGCAAATGTAATCCTATTTGAAGGGAATGACTTATCTAAATGTGGTGTTTAGCTAGGGAGAATCTAACGCTTGATTTACATGCAATCTAAGTACTTGTACATTATATATTTGTACAAGTTTTTACAAAGCGATTACATTGCATGAAAAACATAAATGTAGGCATATGGATTTCCCTAGTTGCTTTGGCATCCACCTTAATCCTGCACACTTAAGTAGCTCGTTAGATCAATAAGAATGAAATGTTTGTCATAATCAAAACAAAGGGATTTATAGATGTCCATTTAGCCAACAATCTCCCCCTTTTTGAAGATGACAAACATTTCTTAAATATAAAAATAAAGGAAATATAAACCATATGAGTTTCATACCTTTAGATTACCTTTTGTAGCTTTTCCTCTTGTTTATAAAATGTGTGCTTATTATTCCCCTTGAATTATGGAACATGAAATCCAATTCACTAGGGAATATAGAAACTTTCAATGTAAAGCCAAGAGTTTATTTATGAAACTCATTGATTGAGTTTTTCTAAGTTTTAGTTTTATATTTATTTCTCCCCCTTTGTCAATTCAAAAAGATATCCATTTAGAAATAAAAACTCCCCCTTAATTAGATGTCCCATCAAATCTAATGAAAAAGATGTCCATTTAAAAGCCAAAATATCATGATGCAAATAAGAGTTTTTGTTTAAGTAGCACAAATATCAAAGAAAATATCTTCCAAAGGAGTGATAAGCAATTTCTTCCTAATTTTGTTAAATTGATCTAGTGGAAGTGGTTTTGTAAAAATATCAGCCAATTGATCTTCCGTATCAACATGATGAAGGGAAACATGATTCTTGGAGATGTGATCCCTTAAAAAATGATGACGGATTTCAATATGTTTAGCTCGGCTGTGTAAGATAGGATTGTGTGCTAAGTTTATAGCGCTTGTGTTGTCACAAAAAATAGGCGTAGATGAAAGAGTAAAACCATAATCGTTTAATACTTGTTGCATATAAAGCACTTGAGCACAACAAGACCCGGCTGCCATATATTCAGCTTCAGTTGTAGATAGGGCAACCGTATTTTGTTTCTTGCTAAACCAAGATACTAAAGCTCTCCCTAATAAGAAACAGCCACCACTAGTACTCTTGCGATCAAGTCGACAACTAGCATAATCCGCATCAGTATAAGCTTTAAAATCCAAGGATTGTCCTTTTGGATACCATAAACCAAAACAAGTAGTGCCGGCTAGGTAACAAAGAATTCGTTTAACTGATAGAAAATGAGATTGCATAGGTTGTGATTGAAATCGAGCACAAAGACCAACGGGAAACATAATGTCCGGTCTAGAAGCAGTTAAGTAAAGCAAACTACCAATCATGGCTCTATATAAGGAATCATCAATAGGTTCCCCATTTTCATCCTTATCAATTTTAATAGAAGTAGCCATAGGAGTAGTAGCATGTTTGCACTGATCCATCCCAAAATGTTTTAAGAGTTCTTTAGTATATTTTTCTTGGCTTATGAATATTCCGGCAGGTGTTTGCTTAATTTGAAAACCAAGAAAGAAAGTTAGTTCACCCATGAGGCTCATTTCAAATTCTTTTTGCATAATATCACTAAATTGTGTGCACAATGAATCATTAGAAGCTCCAAAAATAATGTCATCAACATATATTTGCACAACTAGGAAATCAGATGTATATGTTTTGAAAAATAAAGTAGAATCTGAATTTCCAATAGAAAAACCATTATCAAAAAGATATGTCTTGAGCCTTTCATACCAATTTCTAGGTGCTTGTTTTAAACCATAAAGTGCTTTCTTAAGTTTATAAACATAGTCACCTTTTTCCGGTATTTCAAAACCAGGTGGTTGGGCAACATATACTTCTTCTTGAATGATGCCATTTAGAAATGCACTTTTACATCCATTTGGTAGAGTTTGATGTTTTTATGTGCAGCAATAGCTAGTAACATTCTAATAGCTTCAAGTCTAGCTACCGGTGCATATGTTTCATCAAAATCTATTCCTTCTTGTTGATTATATCCTTGTGCTACTAACCGAGCTTTATTCCTTATTACTTCTCCTGCCTCATTTAGTTTGTTCCTAAAAACCCATTTAGTTCCTATTATGGTTTTATCTTGTGGTTTAGGAACTAAATCCCATACATCATTTTTAGTGAATTGATTCAATTCTTCTTGCATGGCTATTATCCAATAATCATCTTTAAGAGCTTCAGATATCCTTTTAGGTTCAATGATAGAAACAAAAGCCATGTTTGCAACATCTTTGAAGGAAGACCGAGTTTTAACTTTATCATTAGGATCTCCAATAATTAATTCTTGAGGATGATCTTTGATAAGCCTAGGTGTAGGTTGTGGTTCAACTTGGTGATTATTTGTAGTACTTTTCTCACTATCATTTGTTATGTTTAAATTTTCGAATTGATTTGTGAGATCTATGATTTCTAGATTTTCAGATTTAGACTCTTCATGAAAAGAAACATGAATAGATTCCTCAACTTTTCTAGATATAGTGTTATATACTCTAAAAGCTTTGCTAGAAGTGGAATATCCCAAAAAGAATGCTTTGTGAGATTTTGAGTCAAACTTATCTCTATCATCTTTGGTATTTAAGATATAGCATGTGGAGCCAAAGGTATGAAAATAGTCAACTCTAGGTTTCTTAGAATGTATTAGTTCATATGGAGTTTTCTTTAAATGAGAGTGAACAGTTACTCTATTTAGCACATAGCATGCAGTGTTTACAGCTTCAGCCCAAAAGGTTTTGGGTGTGTTATGTTCAAGCATCATAGTTCTAGCCATTTCTTGTAGTGATCGATTTTTCCTTTCAACTATACCATTTTGTTGTGGGGTGCGTGGAGAAGAAAAATTATTAGTGTACCCTTGAGATGTACAAAACTCTTCAAATGTATGATTTTCAAATTCTCCACCATGATCACTTCTAATGGTACATATTTTGCATTGTAATAGATTTTCAATCTTGGAACAAAATTGTATAAAAACATGAATAGTATCATCTTTAGTTGCAATAAAGTGTACCCATGTGTATCTACTATAATCATCAACAATAACAAAACAATATCTTTTACCACCAATAGATTGTGTCCTCATGGGTCCAAATAAATCCATATGAATTAATTCTAAGGACCTACTGGTGCTAAGTACATGTTTTGGTTTAAAAGAGGTTTTGGTTTGCTTTCCCATTGTGCATGGTTCACAGTTTTCAACTTGATCAAAAGATAAAGTAGGCAATCCACGAACAAGATCATATTTCACTAACTTTTTAATAACATGTGAACTAGCATGTCCTAGCTTTTTATGCCATACTTGTAAGGTATTTTCATTTGCAAGCAAGCATTTTCCCACTACTGATTTCATAGAGTTAGGTTTAAGAATATAAATATTTCCAACTCTATTTCCTTCATAAACAACATTTGTAGTGTTTTCTATCAATAACTTGCAGCAAGTTTTGTTAAATAACACATCATAACCACTATCACATAATTGACTAACACTTATCAAATTATGGTGCAAACCATCAACGAGTAGAACATTCTTTATTTCGAGGTTTGTACCAACGTTACCTATTCCAACGATTTTGCCCTTACCATTGTCTCCAAAGGTGACTGTTCCACTTTTCTTTTCTTCAAAGGTTTGGAATGCATCCTTGTTTCCGGTCATATGTTTGGAACATCCACTGTCAACCACCCATTCCTGCATTAAGATGTAGATTTTGGTACCCATGTGATGGTCCGATATGGTTAGAATCATTTAAGTACAGATTTTTATAGTAGTTCTGAATCAGAAGTCCAGTCGGTCGACAATTGTTCGATCGACATATGTCTCGGTCGACAAATTGTCGATCGAGAAGATTACTGTTTTACAAACTAGAAAACACAGAAATGTAGCTCGGTTGACCAATTTTCGACCGAAATAATTGCTGTAAATTTTGATATGTTACAGACATTCGGTCGTTCGACAATACTTCGACCGATTAATGGTTCGGTCAACAATACTTCGACCGACTGAGTTTCTATTTCAGTACAACAATGCAGAAAATGAACAATAAGCATGAAATCTTTTGTTTAGTTGAGATAAGACAATATAAATAGCAAGATGGAGCTTTTTGGTCATATCTCAACTAAATTCTATTTGATTCTACTAAGTTTGAGGTTTTGGGACCCAAACTAATTCGGAATCCTTAGTTTTATAAGGGCATGAAAAGGAATAGTGTCCAAGACGTAAACAAAAATGGCAAGTAATAGAATCAACTTCATTTCTCTTTCTAGCCATTGTGTTCTTGGGTACAAACATAGTTTGAGTTCTTTTGGGTTGATTTTTCTTTGGAGCATATCCCAAACCTTTTCTTCCGTTGAAAACAGTACCAATGTTTAGAATGTTATCAAGTATATCTTTTCTTCTTAACTCATAAAGTTCTCTTTGCAGCTGAGCAATATCATTCAATTTTTTGTGTAAATCTTTTCTTGCTTGATCTAAATCAGATAGCAATGAATCTCTTTCTTTTATAACATTATCATAGTCTAGATGGTTACACAAAATAGGTTGAGTTTGAAAATCTTTTAGTTTAGCTAACAAGTCAGTCTTTTCTTTAGAAAGAAGATCAACATTTGTTTCTAAAGTGAGTAGCTTTCTAGTACAATCATCTAAAGATGTTTTTAAAGACAAATTCTCAAGATCAATGTTATTCTTTTCAGAAGAAAGATTATCTAATTTAGCAATTTGCTCATCATTTGATTTGATAACCTTCTTTAGTTTCTTCTTGACATCAACATACTTATCATGAATTTATTGTAGACTAGTGACTAAATCTTCTTTAGAAAGATCAAGTAGGCTTACCTCTTGAGAGTTTTCATCATCTTCTCTTGCCATTAGACAATCCACGGTTTCTTCTCCGCTTTCACTGTCACTTGACTCATCCCATGCAGCTTTATAGGCTTTTTCTCCCTTCTTTTTGTGAGAGCTTTTCTTTCCTTTCTTTGCTTTAGGACATTCATTTTTGAAATGCCCTTTCTTCCCATATTCAAAACACCTAGGAGGGGTAGAAGAAGAGCTGGAAATTTTGTTAGATTTAAATCTTTTGTATTTCTTACCATTGACTATCAAGGCTTCTTCTCCCTCTTCTTCACTTGACTCCTCACTTTCTTGTGTGACAACCTTTGAAGCTTTTAGAGCCACATCCTTCTTTTTTCCTTGCTAAAGTTCACGTGCTCTTCTTTCTTCCTCTTCTAGGGTTGCTTCATGAGCTTCTAAGTTTCCAATAAGTTGCTCCATTTTCAGTCGAGTGAGGTCGTTTGCTTCTTCAATGGCTGTCACCTTTGGCTTATATTTTGGAGGAAGTGAACGAAGGATCTTTGATACCTGATCTTCTTCAGGAATAGGTTTTCCTAAAGCACTTAAAACATTAACAATAGTAGAGAATTTTGAAAACATTTCACTAATTGATTCATTCGTATCCATACGAAAGTGTTCAAATTTTTGTTTAAACATGCTAATTTTGGAATTTTTGACTTGGACTGTACCTTCATAGGTTATGGACAGTCTATGCCAAATATCATAGGCTGTGTCACAATTAGATATTCTATTAAATTCTCCTACCGAAATAGAACAATATAAAATGCTTACAGCTTTTGCATTCATTTGGGCCAGCTTTACCGTATTTGCATCCCATTCTGCAAATTGAGTTTGAGGGAGCTCGTATGGGGTTGACACCATTCTCCATAGGTCCCAATTGATGCCTTGGAAATAGAACTGCATCCTTCTCTTCCAATATTGGTAGTTTGTTCCATCAAACGCTGGAGGCCTAGAAACAAGTGTTCCTTCAAGGTTAAGGTTGTTGAGCACTCCATCCCCCATTTCTTCAAGACCTTGTTAGGGTTCCTTGAAGCCCGCTCTGATACCAATTGAAAAACTACTAGAGGGGGGGTGAATAGAGTTTTTGAATAATTTTAACAATTTATTGAAATCAAACAACCACAATTGAAATTGGAAGAAAGAGACAGGTGTTTAGAGTGGTTCCAACTATAGCAAATACTATAGTTGTCAGTCCACTACCCGGTTGCTTACCCAACCGGGATTTGAAAGTATTTATTTTATTACCTCTCAAGGATTTATACAAAATACAATACTTTCCTTTACACCCTTTGAACAGCCTTCACTTGAAGTAGGTGCACCAACTTTGAGGTAGCCTTCTATGAAGTAACTCCAAGCTCCCCCTTGAAGTAGCCTTCCTCTCTAGAAGTAACCTCCCATTGCACCAGCCTTCTGAAGTAGCTCAAAGTCTCCTTCTTCGCCAAGAAGATCTTCACCCTCTCCAATCCGCATCCTCCAACCTAGGAGTAGCAAGGAGAGTACAAACAATAATAGGGAACAAGAAAGAAAAAGGAAATTACAACTTATCCTTTATAGCCCAAGGCTTGATTTGCCTAGATCAAGTGTATAGATCTCCTAACCAAGTGTGTGGACTTGTGATTGCAGTGGGTAGGAGATACTAGCCTATAGGACACGAATTATGAGCTAAGGAATGAAATGGCCAATTGTCACAATGCTCAAATTGCTCACAAACAGATTGCTCAAAGTATGCTGAAGGATTTCTCAAGTGTAGCAAGTATATTTGAGTGTCCTATGGCTTGTCCTATTTATAGGAATGGCCTAAGGATGCTTAAGGACGTTCTAGACAACTTCTAGGGGTTTCTAAGTGCTTAACTAGCCGTTAGGTACAAAGTTGTTGCTTTAACAACGGCTAATTAATTAATTCTGCAGTTGCTGTCAGAGACCATCTCGGTCGAGGAATGGTCGACCGAGACACCTACTCGGTCGAACTTTTGTCGACCGACAGGCACTCTAGAACAAGTGATTTGCAACGTCTTTCTCCAACTGCCAACTAACTTGTCTGTTGTGTCTAACGGCTACTTTGGATCTTTCTCGGTCGAGAAGATTGTCGACCGAGAGTGTCTCGGTCGAGGAGTTTGTCGACCGAGATTGATCCTGTTTCAATGTTTTAATTTAGGCACTAACTATATGTATGAGTGTGCAAATGTAATCCTATTTGAAGGGAATGACTTATCTAAATGTGGTGTTTAGCTAGGGAGAATCTAACGCTTGATTTACATGCAATCTAAGTACTTGTACATTATATATTTGTACAAGTTTTTACAAAGCGATTACATTGCATGAAAAACATAAATGTAGGCATATGGATTTCCCTAGTTGCTTTGGCATCCACCTTAATCCTGCACACTTAAGTAGCTCGTTAGATCAATAAGAATGAAATGTTTGTCATAATCAAAACAAAGGGATTTATAGATGTCCATTTAGCCAACATGGTTCACTCTCAGTCTCCTTTTCATCATGGTCCTCTTTTAAGGGAATATCATATTTTGAGGAAAGGAATTGCCGCTGCATTTGAGTAAATTGATTAACACAGTCAACAAAATATGCCTTTTCTTCTTCAGTGCGTTCCTTTTCACTTTTGGATGCATATAAATCAAAAGATTGGTTTCCCACTCTTAGGGTCAAAATTCCATCTTCAACATCAATTAGAGCTCTAGCATGGAGAGGAAAGGTCTTCCAAAAATGAGGGGGTAGCGTGGATTCTCTTTGATGTCCACAACTATGAAATCACATGGGACATAAAGATTTCCAAGCCTTACGGGGATATCCTCTATCATGCCAACTGGCCTGGTTATGGAGGAGTCAACAAGCTCGATGGACATTCTAGTTGGTAAGAAGTTAGTAAGGCCCAGTCTGTTGCGTAGACTAAGAGGTATGATAGAAATGCTAGCTCCAAGATCAGCTAGACCCGGTCGGTTGATTGAATCACTTATCGAGCAGGAAATTCCAAAAGAGCCAGGATCCTTACATTTGTGAGGCATCCTATCCATAACTAAATATGATGATGTTTTTGCCAGTTTCACTGTCTGATGTTCTTCAGTTTTGTACTTTCGACTGAGCAGCAGTTTGAAGAACTTAGACCATTGGGGCATCTCATCCATGACATCTAGGAGTGGGACATTGACATACACTTCCTCATAACTTCCTTGAACTTGTTGAACCTAGTATCAAGCTAGGTAAAATTGAGTCGACTTGGAAATGGTACACGAGGTTTATACACTGGAACAACTGGCTCAGGTGAGTCTTCTACTTCAGCAACAATAGGTTCCTCAGAACTGGCCTTGTCTGTCATTTCGTTCTGAGCTGCAACAACATGATGCTCACCACCTTGGACATTTGTTATGGTGACAGGAGTTGTGGGTTGTGGTAAGACAAAGCTTGAACGAGTTGTCACAGCTTTAAGTTGCTCTACGTGCCTCGAATTGTCTTGTGGTTGCCCAGCCAAAGCTCTGGTAGGTGGCTTGAGGCTAGCTGCAAGTTGAGCAAGTTGGGATTCAATAGCCTTTTGATGGGCTTGCTGGTTCGCTATCATAGTCTGCTGCGACTGCAACATCTTCTCAATGGCTGATAGTTTGTCATCAGGAGAGATGGGTCTGGCTTACTGCCCTTGTTGTTGATAAGGGACTCAGTTTTGATTTTGGAACTGAGAGTTGTTTTGATAATTGTTGTAGTTTCTATTCTGGAAGTTACCTCTAAAGTTACCTTGATTCCCAAAATTTTGTTGTTGGTTATACTGGAATCCTGGCAGGCCTCGTTGTTGATTATTTGAACCAAGATGTTGTGAGTTTTCTACTCCTGAAGGATTTCCATATTGAAAACCTCGATGGTTCATGTTTTGATTTGGATTATAATATCCTTGACCAGGGATAATGTGTACAACATTCAGATTTTCCATCTGACCATTACCTCCTTAGGTACAAGTATTTCCCAGAATGACATCATAGAGGATATTACAAGCTAGTATAGAATGATAGGTGCCCTTGCATGCTTCACAAAACAGTGAAGCTGACTTGACTTGTTCTTGTTCTTGTTTTCGAGGGGGCGAACGTCTTCTTTCATAGGCGGAAAAAGATGATTCAAGTTGGTCTTTCTTGGCAACTAGAATCTTAAGAGACTTGGTGATAGACTTTTACTCAGGAGTAGCTTCTGCCATAGCAACCTTCAACACTCCTTTACTTATGGGTCTACCCCAGTTGGCTTGATTTTTAGCTCCAAGGGTGACAACCTTCCATGCACTATCATAGCTTTGATGTATGAAGTTTCCCCTAGATGAGGAGTCTAAGAACTTCATGATATCATCATCCACACCCCTATAAAATATTTCTATGAGTTGATTCTTAGGAATGCCATGATGCGGACACTTGCATAGAAGCTCTTTGTATCTTTCCCATGCTTCTGCAAGGGTTTCACCGAGGACCTGAGTGAACTGTGTTATTCGGCCCCTAAGTTCATAGGTGAGAGAAGGAGGGTAGAATTGTTCTAGGAAGACATTTTGAAGTTGCTCGTAGGTGGTGATGGGTTCACATTGAAAGAGTTATACCAACTCCTGGCTCTATCAGCAAGAGAGTATTTGAAAACATGGAGTCTGATGGCATCATCTGTGACTCCATTTTGCTTTGTCATAACACATAGATTTATAAACCTCAGAAGATGTTCTTGACTGCCTTCTCCTTACTTATCGTAGAAAGGGCTATTCTGAAGCAGCATAACCCAATGTGCCCTGATCTCAAAATTGGCAAAATTGATGGGAGGAGGTTGTAATGGGTGGTGAACATCAACAACTTTAGGGATTGAGAATTCTCGAAGGTCTTTTTATAACTCATCTTGTTGAGCTGCTACTTGAGCTACTTGGATTTCTTCTTGAACTGCAGCTCGGGCTTCTTGCATATGCCTTTCTCTTTGTGGATCAAGGGCTTGAGCTACCGTTCAAGCAATTTCCTCCTCTTTTTCCATCCTAGCTTGGTTCTCTCTACTCTGACGACAAAAGGTTCTTTCTATCTCAGAGTTAAAGCTAGCAGTAAGGCCAGAACTGTTCGAGCGGTACATGCACTAGTCTTTAAGGGTACCTAGGATGGAAAGATCTTTCAGAAGTAAGATGGACGGAGTAGAGTCAAATTCAAGTAGATGCTCGATTGTATCAAAATTAAAAGAAAAATCCTAAATTATCCTTAATAGAACTAGATTCAACTAGATGATTCCATTGTCCCTGGCAACGACACCAGAATTTGACGTGGTTCTTACTGCACTAACAAACTCACCCAGGGATGAAATCCCTGAGTTTTTACCAAAACCTTATGCAATAATACCACCCGCAAGTAGACGGGTCTTATCACAGTATAGTTGATGATCAAATCCCAATGGACAATGTTTTTAAGAATCTTTTACTATTTGAATCTATTTGAATCAAGACTAATATTTAGAACCAAGGTTGGGTTGAAGTTAATTAAACTAAATATGAGGAAAGTAAAGAGCAGGATTAAAAGCTGATTAAAGATTGATGATGGGAATCACTGGGATGGTCCCGGGTTTCACAACCGCTACACATGCAAACACATGCAAACACAATCATCCAAGCTAGATATAACCATCCAAATAGAGATACTGCAAATCCTCTGTTAGGATGTTTAGGTTTGCATAAGCATCACCTTAGGCATCAGATCTCGTCCCCATCCAGATCACACACTTATGACTCCAAAGATATAAATATCCAACTGAAGTTGTGGGCCCCCCATACAGGAATTAGGCACACATAAGCGTCACTGTGGGCTCGATGTCTCATCCCCTTATGGATCACACACTTATGACTTCAGGGAATACCATCAGAAGTTCTCATCAGTGAGTCAACCACTTTAATCGACATTAAAAACCTACACATTGAAGTTCTCGCAACAAAGGAACAAAATAGATCATGCAAGTAGGTGATCAATCCACAAGCACACATCAAACGATTAACAACGAAATGAAATATTATGTACAGGCCATGGAATGTTTAATAATTGGACATGTAAGCATGGGTAGTGGGGCTAGTCCCCGCACCCCAGCGAAAGGAAACTACTCTCTCATGGTGAGAGAAACAAAAAGAATAAGAGAGAGGGAAGATTCTGCCATGAGCATGGTGAAGAAGATGATCACAACTCGGTGGAGAGATGGTCTTCTACACAACATCAGGGTAGATCTAGATGAGGAGGGAAGAAAACCACAATAGATGAGGCAGATCTTCTTTCTCCACCTTTTCTCTCTTCTCATAGTCCTTGCTCCCAGTAGGAGGAGTAGCTCGTGGATGTGATGGCGGTGTAGGCACGAGATAGATGATGAAGACGGCTGCAGATCTAGGTTTCCACCTCAGATCTAGATGAATGGGTTGGATGGAGCGTATAAATGGATGCACCAGGGGTTGAATGCTTCTTGGACGCAGCCTTGCGGTGGAGAAGACTGCCTCCTTAGGCTGAGGACAGACCTACAACCTAATGACGTCTGGAGCGGGTGCCTCGAGTGAGGGGGGTCATGTCCTATTTATAGGAGCACGCCACTGACTTACTTCTGCAGTCATAGTTGTTTGACATGCAGTAGGTCGTGGTTCTTTGCTGGTCACAGTTCTTTACTGCAGACACCGTAATCGCAGTTGCTAGCTTGGGAACCGTAGGCACGACCTCTCTATTTCTGTGAGCGCGGCTGTAGTTGTTGCCATGCTGGGCTGTCATAGCTGTTGCTGACATGGCTGTGGTGAAGGGTGGTAGGTAGGGTGGTCGAGTTGCGGAAAGGAAGGAGGTGCTGTGTGGGGGTGATCAAGTCACGGTATGGAGGGAAGTGAACTGCGATCGTGGTTATGGATGAGGGACAGATCATGGTAGATGGTGGGTGGTCATGATTTTAGGGTTGCAGAGGCAACCGCGGTCTACAACGTTTTTGCCTGCAGTGTTTGAGAGGAGTCAGGTTGCGGTAGGGATCGGTTGCGATAGCTAGATGAGTGGAGAAACGACTGATGTGTCCACAGTGTTGAAGGAAGGCAGAACCACGAGCAGATGGGTGTAGGTCATGGTTGTTAGAGGGCGGAACCGCGATCACAGTTTGGGTAGAGACATGAAGAGAGGATTGCGGAGGGAGGCAGAGTGCATGGGGAACTCTCAGGTGAAGGCAGTGGTGTTGGGGGGGTCATTCTGGGTCGAAGGTGCACTATGAGGGTAGAGGAGATGGATGAAGGGTTCCCATCCATGAGTCGAGGTTATGCTACGCCTGACTACGGTTGCGGTAAAGTGGAGGGGAGGTCACAGTGGGCGGAGGATAGAACCACGATCGCGGTTTTTGGTGGATGAGGTTGTAGTTTCTGTCAAGAGGGGTCGCGGTGTCGGGTGAAGAGGAGGGAGCCCTCGATGGTCCTGTGACTTGAATAAAGTAGAAAGGGCCACGATGGTGAATGGGCCTTGGAGATAGGGCCCATGTGCTCCAATTCAACCTGCAAATAGATGAAAAATTCGATTAGAACCATGGATAAACCAAACAAAATTAGGGAAAATCCAATTAGGCTAAGTAAACTTGTGTATGAGAGATTAAGGCAATAAAAGCATAAAATCGGTGCAAAATTGGGCCCGACATGGTGAATGAACCTGGATGAATATGCATTCATCAATAATCATTGCAAGGGAATTTTATTACCAAAATCTGAGGGAAGCTCTATTATTCCATTATCTACTCATATACCAATTAGTGGATTACATTGTACATATATGTGGGTCCAAACTATCATTCAATCCCAACTAGTCACCATTGCATAATTAGGGTTAGGTTTTTGTGCATTATACATGACATTAATGTGACTAAGTATTGATGTAAGTGATTCAATCAAAGATCCACTTAGCATATTTGGCTCATTTTGGAATACGAATTAAGCATGGTCTCAACTTAAGTCAACATATGAAAAAAATGGATTCTTTGAACTTAGGGTTTCACCTTTATTAAATACCAAGAATTTTTGGGATTGAATTTTTGAGGGTCGTTACAACCTACCCACCTTATAGAAATTTCAATCTCGAAATTTTCATGTCATATTAAGGTACTACCCACCTTAGGGTTTCACATATATGTACCCTAACTTACTGTCTGATCATAACATTTCATAAGCAAACACTAAGCATAATCATGATATGATATTAACATGGACAACCTTTGCATTATATCTAACATGATTGGTAAAACGTAATGAGTGCATGAGTTGCTAATGTAATTTGAAAACTAAACCTTACCTTCATCATCCACCTTAGAAAAAATCCTAGCTTTCCTTTTCTCTGGGGGACCTGGGTTAGGGTTCTGACCTGCTCCTTTCTTCACAACTAACCTAGGGCATTTTTCCTTGAAGTGTCCTTCTCCTCCACAGTAGAAGCAAAAACCTAAGCCCAATTTGCACGGTCCTGCATGGGATTTTCCACACTTGGGGCATGCATCCCTAACTGGGGGATCCTCAGGGGCCTTGCGCTTCTTGTGATCATTGAAGTCTCGGTCCCGATTGTTGTGGTCGTTGTGGTGACGTTGTCCATTATGTGAGTTCTTCTTACAACACCTCCTTGGGTGTTCCTTGAGCTCAAGTGCCACATCAATAGCTTCCTGCATCTCTTATGGCCTCATCTAGAAAGTGAGTAAATGAGATCATCCTTGAGACCTCTAATGAACTGCTTAGCTCACTTCAACTCAGTCATCTCGGTCTCGTACTTCTAAAGGATGCAAAACTTCATGGCGTACTGGGTAACAATCATGTCACCATGTTTTCGTAGATGGAGGAACTCTAACTCCTTCTTGTCCATCATCGCGTCTGACACATAGTGGCTTTTGAAAGCATCTACAAACTCCTCCCATGTGAGGAACTCTTCATTTGGGTCTCTGACATCATGGAAATTCTCCCACCAGATACGAGCCGGTCCTCTCAACATGTGTGTCCTAAACCTAACATGAGACTCTTTAGAGTAGTCCAAGTCATGGAAGCAATGCTCTAGGTTGCAGATCCAGGCCTCGGCCCTACCCACAACATCTAGTTCTTCTTCTCATGTGAACATCTCAAGTTTAACCTTGAGGAAGTCTATTAAGGTGACTTCATTCCTTCTCTTATGATGACCTCCCATTGCATCAGATAAAGCTCTGACCAACATATTGTATGAGAGGGGAGGGTCTTCTCCATGTGGGTTCTCCTCGTGCTCATAGTCATGCTCACTCTCTCCACCAAAATGAGAGGGTGACTTGTCATGCTCAAGGTGACGCTTAGGGGCCATATGGAAAAGGAAAGGAGACTTTGGTAAGCATGTGGAGTGACACATAAGATCCTACTACGGCTGCCATTCTAGGATTGCTCTGATACCACTTTTATCATGACCTCCCTTCTAATAATAACACAACCATAGAGGAAGCATTTGTCCATAATGGAGATCATGACAAATCATGAAATGATATCATTGACCAAGAAAAATCCATAGAATAAAAGAGATAACCACCAGAGTGCCTTATTACATATCATAAATAAAAGACTCGAAGTCCAACATAAAAGAGTTCAAAGAATAAAACTCCAACATAAAATAACTAAAAGGAAATACAACTATCTAGAATGGCACCCCACAAAGTAGGATTCATAAACTATCCTTGAGATTGAGCTTACATCCCTGAGGTCTAATTCTTCTCCTTCTCCTCGTCTGCGGACATCTTGTCCCCAACCCATGCAAGGCAATGTAAAACTATGTGAGTGGCACCGAGCAATTATATAAGAAGAATAGTCTATAATTGAATTAACATGAGGAATAGATTGGAACATAATTACATATCATAATTAACTTCATTACATGAGAACATGATTAACTTAACATGATTTCATAATAAGATGGATTTTTACTTGAGTTTATGTATTCACTCTCCTAATTTGCACCCACAATGCTCATAAGGCCATTTAAGGCTCACATAAGGTGAGTCAAGGCTCACACAATGCTCCCACAGAGCTCATAAGGCCAATTAAGGCTCACATAAAGCCAATGAAGGCTCACATAACATGATTGAGAGGACTATACCAACATAACATGATTTATTATACTTGAACATAGTTTATAATGATTTCTTGATCATTTAGCATGGTAGTGATTCATAGTGTTCCAAATGAAAGCATATTCATCAAACCAATAGAAAACGTAAATTCATAGCATTTGCATAGTTTTCATAAGCATAAATTGAATAATAACATAGTTGCTCATTATTGAGTAATCATAAATGAATAAACAAATAATGTAAACCCATAACCCTAGAATTATACTCAGTGTGCATGATCCACTCAGCTTGGCTAAAGGAGGATGCTAACTATGGTCTTATTCCTGATCAAATCCTAATTTCCTGTATTTTAGCACATCCATGAATTAATTACACATTATTAACATAGATCTAGAGATTCTAATGGAAAATAGGGGTAGCTAGATTTGTGAACATGGTCTGATAATAGGTCAGGGATGTTCTTCATCTCAAGATCTTTCCAATGAGTACTTATACTTTATTTTCTGACATTAGGGTAGTTAAATATGTTTTTTTCTTAGTTTGGACCAATCAAAGCGCGAGATAAATTCATATGTATAAATATGATCTGTTAACCCTGCTGGCGTGGTCCAGTTGTCATAGGCCACATGGCCTGGCCTGGCCTGACCATAGAGTCAAAGTGCATTGAGCTGATACCTTGGGTATAATTACTAATATGTCCTAGAGAAGCGTTATAGGAAGAAAAATCCATGAGGGTTAAACTGGGGAAAATGCCAATGACTTTGTTCGTCTACACAACGACTGAGAACACAGAGCAGAAGCTCCAATCTTAGAACACCAACTTATGATCTGCTATGAAACCTGACAGGAGATTATGACCAACTACTTCCTTGTGATCCACCATGCTCGAAGACCTAAAGGATGAAGCTTTCCATGCCCTGAAGCTCCATCTTTAGTCAACACCATGACTAGAGGAGTAGGTTGAAGCTAAAACTACAAAACCACCAAATCAAGGCGATCTTCAACAGGAACCAGGCTCGAGAAGTCTATGAGAAGGTGAAGAAATTCTCCATGGTGATCAGAGACCACTAGATCCATGGAAAAGACATGGAGGTCATGCGGAAATAGGGGAAGGGGATATCTAAACTGAACTGATGAGAAGGACTTCTGAAGTCATTCATTGGAGTTTGAAAAACCACAAACCAGGTGTTTCAGAGTTGAAAATTATGTTTCCCCTATCATAGGACCACCACAGTGGCCTACCTGAGAGCACCGATGAGTACCTTGAATGTAGCTATAGGATACACAAACTGGGGCAATCAGAAGGAAAACTGGAGTAAGGAAAAGCAAGAAGGGAAGTCATATATGCTTACTCTGTAAGGAATTGGGCTGGAGTAGCCTGAGTTCCTCACTCGAGCTCGCCAGTACTGGAGGGGAAGATCGACCCTGCAGTGGCTCTTCAGTTGTGCTCGGTCCAAATTGTCACCGAAGGAAGGTCGAACAATGGCTGAGGATGCTTTTTGGTTCGCTGGTGTTCCGAGATACGAAGCGTTGTGGTATAGGAAGGGTGGCCGCACAGACTGGAGAAGAGGGAAAATTTTGGGCATTTTCACTGTGAGGGGAGCTAGGGTTCAAGTAGGGGCTTAAAAGACTCACAGTCGCCTCCTGATTCTATTAGCGTTGAGATAAATGGAAACTGTTGAGGAGAGAGACAGTTATCGTCATGCGACGAGTTTAGGGTTATATTCCTCCTTCCGCATGGACTCTGTGGGATGTAGGGGATGAGGGCCTTGCCCTCAGATCCATATCGAACGGCTCATGAAGAGCTGGGTTTTCTAAAGCAACACATGATGCAATGTTTATCTGATACTTTGGTAAAAGAAAATCGGGATAATCATATACATTACCAAACGATTAGGTCACAAATTAACATTATCTTTCCTTTTTCTTCTTAATATATTTTGGAGCATCTATGATTATCCAAAAGTAACCAAATTTGGTGGGTTGGATAATTCGACCATGAGGAATTCAATTATTCAATTACATTTCAGATATGAGTTAGGGAAACATGTGTTTTACATTATTGGCTACTTAGGGTAATTAACACATTAATAATCATTGCAAGGGAATTTTATTACCAAAATCTGAGGGAATCTCTATTATTCCATTATCTACTCATATACCAATTAGTGGATTACATTATACATATATGTGGGTCCGAACTATCATTTAATCCCAACTAGTCACCATTGCATAATTAGGGTTAGGTTTTTATGCATTATACATGACATTAATGTGACTAAGTATTGATGTAAATGATTCAATTCAAGGTCCACTTGGCATATTTATCTCATTTTGGAATGCAAATTAAGCATGATCTGGACTTAAGTCTACATATGAAAAAAATGGATTCTTTCAACTTAGGGTTTCACCTTTATTAAATACGAAGAATTTTTGGGACTGAATTTTTGAGGGTCGTTACAGATGCAAATTGAATGAAATAGCAAGAAGATACAAGAATATGATTCAATTTGTGAATATAATAGTCCATATGATTTATTTCAAGATTCAAAACCAATTGGTTCAACTATATGTAAATATGTGATGCTTAATATAACATGTCATAATGAAGTCTAAGAGAGAGACAAAAATTAAAATAATTATCCAATATGAATCATAAGAGAATGCAACATACCTCAATGATGCATGTAATAGGTTAGGGTTCAAACCCTAGATTTAGGTTATGCACTTCACCTAATACCACATTAGGTATATAAATCATTAATTAAAGTGTGTGTTATAAACCCTAAAATTTTGACTTCTTATTACCTTGAATTGGGATTATGAAACCTATACCAATAGACATAATTATCTTTCTAATTTCAGAACATATTTTAACACATTTTTCTGATAACCAAAGAATTAGTGATGATTTATCTAAGTATACTCTATTTACTAAAATTCTCATTAATAAATAAAAAAGAGGAGACGGTAATGCCCTCACATCACGCATCACAATCTTGATGCATGCTAATGTATCTAACTCTTTTATCCATGATCAAAGGGACGTGAAATATCAAATGACATCATGGAAAAAGACTATATTTCCCATGATAAGCGTGCCAAATACAAAATCAAAATGAGGGCAGAATAGTTAAACAACCGTTGATCATCTTCTTTCCAATATCCTTCACCCCCATGTGAGAACACACAACTACAAGCTCCACTGCGATGATTCAAATCCGATCACCTTACACAGAAATGGAAGCACCGAGGAGTTCCTCATACTCTTGCGGTTTCATCGACCCTGAGAAAGGGTCCTAGGATAGACAGTGTGTCCATCTACCCCTGAAATAATGGAATGCCCAAAGAAGGAACATCAAAAATTTCAAAAATATGAACTAATGCTAAATATGACCAACCAAAAACCCAGATGAGTTTTTAATGGTCAGGTGATGTTATTGACAGAGAGAAAAATGCAAATGAATTAAAAATCATAGCTCAACTTCTATACCAACATCTTGAAATGGAAAAAGGTGGAGACAACAAACTCACCACAACTGGGGAATTTTGTGGTGCACCCAAATCTTTTAAAGACACAACCCACCTTGTACCGACGATCATTGAAGGGAGTCATACCCAATGCTTCGTCACTAGACTTGTGGAGCCACCAACACTAAAGGTGGTCTGGAGAACTCTACTTTGAGATGATTGACGATCCAAGGTATACAAAAAAAGTTTCTCACACTTATGTGATGGCATCTGGAGGACTACTTATAGGTGAGAGATCACAAAGATGTGAGGAATTTTGAGGGAGGTTAGAAACATGTGAGGGTGAGAACTGCTTTGTCAACTAGGATTTTAGGGGAACAAACCTTGGTCAAGTTTGAGATCATCTTGATCATCCACGTGGGAGGAATGTGGAGAGACAAAGAGTTCATGGTGAGGATGAGAGTAGAAAGAGAGAGGACGAGGAAGGAAAATCAACCACTATGGAAGTCCAACAACTTTTGGACTCGAGGTAGAAGATAAGAGGGGAGCGGTAAGGTATGAAACTGATGGCTCTCACAGAGCCCAACATCTGCTAAATGGTACCGGCCAGTGTAACACATAGACTATATGCAAAAATATAAAAAAATAGAGGATTAAGATTCATGACAGAAGAACCTAGCTAAAGATGTGAAAGACCAAGAAATAAATAGTTAAACCAAAGTATGATTAAGATTGAAATTAATATTTAGGTATTTTCTTCCCTAAATAAGTTGAGATATCTAGGGTTATCCAATTAGGTTGAAACTTGTCACCTAAACTAAATAGGACCCAAAGAATCCTGTTCCATGATTAGATTTCGGGTTTGAGATTATCTAGTAGGAGTTTGATCACACTTAGGGTTTAACACTATTTTCTCATTATTTGTTAATTTAGATCAACACTATCTTCAATATCTAGAATTTTGAATCTATTACCATTATGTTACAAGAAATTGAGTTTCATGGTATTGTCTTGAACGATTTAAGTTACTTTAAGCAATTACTCAATACGTCAATTAATGTCTCATCAACTTAAATAATGGCACATTAAAGATTTATTTTAACATGCAATGTCTTATTTATCATTCAATTGCAAGTATTAGTCACATTACGTACCATCCCAACCATTTTTGCATGTTCATACACAACCAATCCTTATTAGTCACATTTAGGTCATTATATGTGTGTTAGTAACCAATGCAACACATTTTATATACTCATTGACATACTAAGTCACGAGTAGGTTATTAGATAAATATGAGTGTATTATGATATGTGATGTTCTTACATAACCTAGAGTTACTTAACCTATCATGAATATCATCAAAGACACATATAATAGGATTAGACATTAACTATGCATCAAGGTACAATGAATGTGAATTGCTCATTATTTGTACATTATATGTTTATTAGGGAACATCCAAGCATGTCAGGGTATTTAATTAACCTTGTTTGGTCAACTCTAACAAACAATGCATACCAAACTCGTATTCATAGGATTAGGATGTCTCAAGTCAGATTAGGTAGATTTCAGTAAGTTACAGAAGAAGAAAAGATGCAACCTGTGTCGCTTGCAAGGAGTCTTATTGTAGTGATTCTAGATCAACTGAAGGAGAATGCCACATATCACTCATGTCTAGCACAAGTGAAGAAGTAAGTGAGGTAACTAAGGTAAGTTTAAACAAACTTTGAAAAAACACTCTTATCAATATGATTCATGCTTCCCATTCTTCATATTCAAAGTGCAAATCTAAAAAGAAGAGATTAGGGAAAATCATATATGATTTATAGGATATAACTAAAGTGCTTGAACAATATGAGAAAATTTGTAATGATAGCATAGATTATTATTAAGAGAAATTCCTTGAACTTGAACTTCAATATAATGACGTTGTAACTGAAAATGGTATTTATCTCAAGAAAATGAATGATCTTAAAGATGAAAACCAAAATTATGTTGACGAACTTGTCATGCTTAGAACAAAAATTCTAGGCTTCTTCCTATAGTTATTGAACTTTAATCCATATCTATCTTGCTTAGTAAATAAGTAGCTAGATTAACTCTTGAAAAAGATTCTTATCTGACTAAATCCCTCTATTTGGAGGCCGACTTATTGCTTGCTCAGGATGATCTTGCTGTTCTTTCTTCTATCATCACAACTCTTAGTGATGATAACCATATTCTTAGAGCATCCTTGCAAAGATTACTCAAAGGAAAAAAACCCCTAAATGAAGTCCTAGAACAATCTACTTGACAAGTGGGTAGTAGTGGTTTGTGATATGAGAGAGGCCCAAAGAGCAAGGGAAAAGGTAAGAAAAAGAGCAAGGGACCTCCAATATACCATGGAGAGACTTCTGGATCTAAGAAATCAATGGTTTGTGCTCATTGTAAGAGTGATGATAATCATCTACTTTTTGTCCTTATAAGAATAAGGGGTCTAACCAAGACATGAAAGGGGTATCCAAGCTAACCATAGATCCCAAAGTTAGAATTGGGCATCGAACTCTCCTTTATTTGTAGGAAAAAGGCAAATGGATTGTTCATAGTGGATACTCCAAGCATATGACCGGTGATAACGACCACTTCAACACCTGCACAAAAAGAAAAGGAGGTTCTTTAATGTTGGTGATTCACTATGCATAAATAATGTTCTTCTTTTGGATGGTCTAAATCACAATTTAATAAATGTTAGTCAACTTTGTGACAAGGGATATCTTGTTCCTTTTTACTTCTCATGAATGTTTTCTTCTAGATTTCCTCACTTACAATGCTATACATAAGAGAACTAGAAATTGAAATCTCTATATTATTGTTCTTGACTCTCTTAGGACCATTATTGGTAATGCATAGTTCTTGATAGGAATGATACATCTTTGTGGCACCAGAGGCTTGGTCATGTAAATATGTATCAATTGAAGAAGTTGAGCAAAAAAGATTGGTCAAAGGAATTTCGTAAGATGGATTTTGAGAAGGATGTAGAATGCCAACCTTGCATAAAAGGAAAGAAAACTAGGTCCTCCTTTAATTTAAAAGGAGTCCTTAGCACCAAGTGAGTTCTTTAACTTCATCACATTGATATATTTGGACCTATGAGAACTCAAATGATTCGTGGTAGCAAGTATTACCTAGTGATTGTTTATGATTTCTCTCTCTTTACTTGTACTTTCTTCTTGATTGCAAAGAGTGATACAATTGATGTTTTCTCCAATTTTTGCAAAAGAACAAAATAATAAAGCTTCTTAATGAAACATCTCATACGTAGTGACAATGGGGAAGAATTTGAAAATGATTTGTTTGAAAGGTTTGCAAAAAATCTGATTACATACACAAACCTTCTCCCCCCTATACACCTCAATGAAATAGAGTAGTTGAGAGGAAGAATATATCATTGCAAGAAATGGCTAGGACAATGATCTTGGAGTATGATACTCCCAAGAATTTTGGGTGGAAGCCATTAGCACCACTTGTTTTGTGTAAAACTAGGTTTTCGCAAAACCATTTCTTAAAAAAACCCCATATGAGTTATGGCGTGGTAGTAAGCCTTCTATCAACTTCTTTCATATGTTTGGTTGTCCATGTTATTCCAAATATTTTATTGACAAGTTTAATGTGAAATCTTACAAGGCTTTATTTCTTGGATATAGAACTACTAGTAGATCTTATAGAGTGTTTAACAATGAGTTATCTAAAATAGAATAATCTATCAATGTTAATTTCATTGATACTAACCCCTTTATTTTTCAATAATGTTATGAATGTTGATGTTGTTGATGAAGTGATTCCTTGATTAAAATAACAAGACATAAGCAACGAAGGAAAAGAGGTGGGTGAAGCTGTAGGCTCAAAAGAAGATGAAAACAAAGATCCCACTCCTGACTTTGTAAAACATCATCCAAACAAGATCATCATCGGTAACCCCTTTAAAAAGGTGAAGATGCAAGAAACTTTCAACAAAGAATAAGCATGCATCACCTTCATCTCCCAAATTCAACAAAAGTATGTCAAATAAACTCTTGAGGAAAATTAGTGGATCCTAGCCATACAAGAAGATCTTAAGCAATCTAAAAGGAAAAAGGTATGGACTCTAGTGCTAAGACCAAGTGATAGAAAGATCATTGGCACCAAGTGGGTTTATAGAAACAAGTTTGATGAAATTGGTAAGGTGGCAAGGAACAAGGCAAGGTTCGTAGCACAAGGTTACAACCAACATTAATATATTGATTTTGCTGAAACTTATGCTCCTATTGCTAGAATTGAATCTATTAGAATGCTACTTGCCTTTTGTAGTCATAAAAATGTTTTTCTTTACCAAATGGGTGTTGAAAGTTCGCTTCTGAATGGAAATAGAGGAGGAAGTCTAGTGCCTCAACCTCCTGGATTTTGAACATGACAAGCATACTAACCATGTTTATCTATTACAAAAGGATCTTTATGGACTTAAACATGCCCCTAGAGCTTGGTATGAGAAATTAATAATTTTTTAATTGATAATGGCTATGTCATGGGAAAAGTTGACTCTACTCTATTTCTAAAATATACTTCTGATAATTTCTTAATCGTTCAAATTTATGTTGGTGATATCCTTTTTGGTGGGACTAATGTTGATCTTTTCAAGGAGTTCAGTTCTCTCATGTAGAGTGAATTTGAAATGAACATGATGGGGGAGCTCACTTTCTTCCTTGGCTTTCAAATAATGCAAAAAAAAGATGAAAACTTCATCAACTGAAGCAAGTACACAAATGAACCTCTGGATCACTTTGGGTTCTAGAACACAAAACTAATGGATACTCCCATGTACAACACCACAAAACTTGATACAAAGATGAAAACCTAAAAAGGTCAATGAGAAGATCTATGTAGGTATGACTGGTAGCTTACTATCTCTAACTGCCTCTAGATCAGAAACAATGTTTAGTGTTGTCTTGTGTGCTAGATATCAATAAAATGATAGAAAATCTCATCTTGTAGCTGTTAAGAGGATTTTAAGGTACCTAGCCAAAACTCAAAATTTTGACTATGATATCCTAAGTCATGGGATTTTATTATTATAGCCTCTATTGATGCAGATTATGCTGGTGCTTAGTTGATAGAAGGTGCACAAGTGGCACTTTGTTCCTCCTAGGACCATGTTTAGTTTCTTGGTTTTCTAAGAAGAAAAATACTGTGGCTCTATCAACTACTAAGGTTGAATACATTGTAGCTGGTAGTTGTTGTGCCAAAGTCCTTTGTATGAAGAAAATGCTCCAAGACTTTAATATTGTCTACGATGCTTCTCCTATATATTGTGATAATACAAGTGTAATTAATCTGTCATACAATCCTATATTGCATACTAGAAATAAACACACAGAGGTTTGCCATCATTTACTTCGTGACCACATTGCTAAAAAAGACATATATATTACTCATGTGGACATGGAAGATCAACTTGTGGATATTTTCACTAAACCTCTAGCTAGATAAAAATTTAATTTTATTAGATCAAAATTTCTTATTACTACCATTGATGATATATCTATGTCTTCTAGCTAATATATTCATATACTTCTCTATGTTTTTGCTAAAAATGCTTATTGTATGCTTACTTTTGCCTAAAATGCCAATGCCAAATTGAATGCTTTGTTTTTGCTCAAATGGTGCTTAAATTGCAAAACACTTATTTTACTGCAAATAGTAGCCCATGATGATTAAAAGTGTCTATATATGCTTTAAATACATGATAGGCTAGTAAAATGCATTTATATAGGGCTCTAGGACCCTAGAATTATTTTTCTAATCTTTATGATAGATTCTCTTGTTGGTCAAGTTTGCCCTAGGGTAACTCGACTGATGGGATGCCTTAGGATTGAACTACACAAAACATCGACTGATTTACCCAAAATGCAAACTCGACCGACAACACTACACTGTGTCTAATAGTTGGGTTTAGTCGGAAAATTTCCTCCCTCTCAACTAGAGCAAGTCAACCCCCCCATTTGAGTACATCCTATGACCCTAGAAGCTATCCTATCTCTCACCTAGCCTATCCCAGTCTAAATAATCTCCCTTAACCCAACCGTAGTTCAATTTTAGGTGGTTTGCTATTGTTTCTGCCAAAGAAGATCCTAATTTCACTTCTCTTTCTCTATTTTCTCGTCTTCCATGGTGACTAGTAGGAGAGAGCAAAGATCCTCGGCTAGGAACACCTCAAATCCTTCCACATCTCCAACCACGCATATCCTTGGGTGTGATGGTGCCTCCTTTATGCATAAACAAGTTGTAAATTGGTATACGAGGTTGCTTCCTTGTGCCCCCTTTCCATTTTAGACCTTTGGCTGAGACTAAGGATGCATTCTTGAGGGGTATCGAGAAGCTCTCTCTTAGACATTGTCTTGGTTCTCTTTGCATTGAATGATATTGCTTTTCAATCTTGATACTAACAATAAGGTTGTCCATGAGTTGTATGCTAACCATACATGGAAGTATACCACCCTTGTACCTCCACCTAGGACTCACATCACCCTTACATCTATGGTTGCAGGGACTCTACTTACAATCAATGAAGAGAACCTCAATTCCTTCATGATTGGAAACTTGTCCACCACCAAATGGATGTGTACCTTGACCCGTTTATCCTAAAGACTTCTATAAGATTTTTGATCTAAAATATCCCTATTAGATATTCATAAAGTCTTGAAGAATCTCGACCTACCCTATAGGAAGAAAGCCATCCTACCATCTTCTTTCTTGGATCTCAAAACATGTGTCATAGATCTCATTGTGAATTGCAATATCTATCCCAAGAAAAATCATACATACACTGTACAAAAATCCATAGTGATTATGTATTGTATCCATTAGGGTAATCCGAGTAAGATGGGCCCATTAAATTATTCATCGTATGTCATGTTTTGACTCAGAAAAGAACACTTGAGACTTCCATCCTCCTTTTCCTAATCTCATCTATGGTTTATTCTAATTCCTTACCGTGAAAATTCTTTTCAAAGACTTGAACTACCCAAAAAATAGGGAAGGTGTTTGTATTAGTGAAACCACAACAAAGAAGTCATGTTAGACCTCTAAACCTCTAACCTTGGTGCCTCCTCCTCCATACAGTCTCCTTCAACACCTAGACCTGATAGGGATTCCTTTTCAAAGTCTAATGAGACCCTAATGGGTTACATGATGTGCTAAATTCTTATCAGATGCAGGTTTAGGACCATATTCACCAAGATCTTGTTCACATCATGTCAAATATGAACTTATCTTCCCCTTCCCTCTATCTTTCATACCAAACATCCTTCTCTACCACAAACTTTGCCACTATGCATATGATTGGTTTTATCCAACACACCACTTTGCTTCTTCCGTTGCACACCATGCTCCTGCCACTAGACCTACACCTATGTTGTCTCATCCACAACTGAGTGAGACTCAGTTTCTTGCCCTCCCACCTAGCCATGCCTCTATTGTGCTTGCTGACTTTGATGGGGTTTCACCACCCACATTTGAGCATGCTCAGGCATTGCTCACCACTGGAATGTCTTGGCATGAACAACATCTTAGATGGCTAGCTAGTTTCTCTTTTTCTCATGGTGAGGATATGGAGATAATCATGGAATCTCATGAAGAGGCTGACGACGATGATGATGATACTGATGGTGAGATAGAAGGATCTGATATTGATGGAGTTGATGAAAGTGATGAAGTTGGTTCTTCTCCTACATCTTCTGTGAGATCCAAACCAACCAATGATGATGGTTATGACATTGTTCAGGACGAGCAAGATAGATGATTTATATGTTTAGTTCTTAGGTCTTAGAGTGCCCATTTATCTGTCATTTTGTGAGATGAGCATGTATTTGCATAGGGCACTTATGTTGACTCTAAGTCTAATTTACTAAACCCTTATTTTGATGATGACTAACCATTCCACTTATTTGTATATAATTCTTCTACTTGAGTGATTTCAGATTTGGTATAGACACACTCTGAATGCCCTAACTTGTGCACGCTAATTTGGAGAAAAGCAATTCAAAGTTAATGCAAGTGCACTTTTGTGGAAAAGGGTCTATACCTATTAGAATCATGTTGTAAATCTCTTGTAATGATGTATGGCTTGTAATTAATCTTAGAAAAAAATCAAGATCACTTAAGTCAAATATTTAAGCACTTTTATGGAACTTTCCAAAATTCATCACAATGACATTTGTCGGCCGAGTTTCATCTAGGTTAAACTCAATCGAATTTCTTAATGGATCTTGGGAACTGCTAGGCTCATCCAAGTTTCCCCAAGAAAAACTCGACCAACACCTCTACACATGCAAATCAAAATTAAGCCATCGTCCGAGTGTCATCCATGATAAACTTGACCCACAACTTAAAATTGATTTTTTCCCATAGTTCCATCAGACTTTTATTGAAAATGGACTGACCACACTCTGCAAAATGTGCAAAAACAATTTCTAACCATTAGAGTGTTGCAAAACTCGAAAATAAATATGTTTCAATACCCCAAACAACTAGAATTCATCCTTAAATAATTGTACTAGCTAGTAGGCATCATCAACAATAAATAGGACCCCTTGGGCTTCATACCATGGTTATCCAAGCACTATGAAGGTCCCTATATTATAGTTGAGTGCCTCCAAGAGCCTCCTTCCAATATTAAGCTTAATCACTTGCTACATCCATTAGAGTGATTAGGATATTTGTAATAGAGCTAGTCCTACATGTGTAACCTACTGAAACTTTGACATATTCTCTTTTTGGCCCTTTCCCAATATTTTCATATCATTTCTATTATTTTTGGCCTTGATGCCTAAATGTGGAATTTATAGTGGTTTGGTGAACACTTGTTCAATAATTATACCAATGGAAGGGTTTATGCACAAATACCCCAATGAAATATTATTTAAGGATCTAAAATGTAAAATAACTACTTAATTGGAATGATGGTAAATAAATCCATGTTAGAAGTGTAAGGCCCCAAACCTTACTTAATGTATTGAATAAGCTTAACAACCATAATTAAGTACTATAAACCTTAATCTAACCTTGTGAGGTGTTTTGAAATCATGATACAAGATTAAGTTTCAAGTTTGGTCAAATTTGGATGTTGTTGTGTAAGTTATACAATTATATGCACATTTTGGACTTTTATGCAATTTACCCAATTTTTGTAAATTGTCACATGCATTATAATCTTTAGATATTCCCTTACCATTCTTGAGTTTTTTAACCATGGGGCACCTAGTTTCACCTTGGTTTGAAGGTGTTACTTTCCAAGGGCATTTTAGGGATTACCCTCTTTATAAATGAACTTATCTTTAAAAGCTATTAACCAATGGGGTTATTTCTTTGATTGGAGGACGGTGAGAATGGCCTAGAAGTCTCCATGGGATTTTAAGACCGACCTTGGATATACAAGAGGTCTCTATGAGCTGTCCTCTTGCATGTGCATGAAGCCCTAGGCTAAGGACACATGGAAAGTCCCATAGACACCTCATGCTTGCCCCCTTCATTATATAGCCATGTCTACCCCATCCCACCTCCCAATCCAAGAAGAATTTTTCTCCTTATCTTTCCTCCAGATTAGGGCATTGTTCCTACTCTTTTTGGTCATGAAGGTGCTGTCCCAAGGTAAAAGAGAGTGCTTACCTTGGTGAAAAAAGGCTCCTAGGGTTCCAAATTTCTCTATTTAGGATTTCTTAAGCTCCTCCTTGGTGATTTTGACCAAAATTAGTAAGTTTACTCCTTTCCTTTCCTATTTTCATGTTGTTAGTCTTCCTTCCACCTTACTCCAGATCTGAACCCTGGTCTTCCATGGTGAAACCCCACCTTTTTTTTGAAGTTAAACAGACAAATTTCATTATGGAAGAGCCATATGACATCTACATGAGGAGAAAAACAAACTAAAAGACCACACAAAGATCAAGAACAGAAACAAACCACCACAAAAACTCATATCAGAATCTGATAAGGACAATGATGTATAGATCCCTCTTCTCCTTCGCTGGCTAAGGCAGCTTTCTATGAGGAATACCTTCAACCTGAGTATGTATATGTGGTAGAGTACCTGTACTAAATCAGTGTTCCAAAAAAAATATTTTTCCCACACTTGCTGCCATACAAACTCCGCAAAAAAATTGACCGAGAAAGAAAAATTTACCACAAGAAGAGAAAGCAACGCTGATTAACAGCGAGATAGACAAAACAAGAGAACAATCTAAACAGAAAGCCAGTAAAGGAGAAAACGGATAGGAAACTCATCGCAGTCGGGCTCAATGACAGGGAGGAAGAAGACCGCTGCCTCTAAAGACACCACGCCCACACACCTCCCGAAGAAGAGACCCTACTGATGACGGGTGAGAAGAGGCTGAGGGGGAGCGGGGCACCACTTTGCAGCGGCCAAACCCCCTCCCCCAGCCAACCGCCTATGGAGGAAGAAACCCTAGCGGTGCTAGGGTGAGAGAGCATTTTGAGGATTGGTGAAACCCCACCTAGATCCCTTAAACACTCCATCTCCATGTTCTTTTGTTATGGTTTTTCACCTCTAAAGTGGAGAAGGTGCTTCTTTCTCGATATAGGAGCTTTGTTGGAGAAACTAACCTCTCTAAGCTTGGGAACCTTACTTATTAGACCTGTCCACCTTCCCTGGAGGTGAGTTTTGTAATCCCCTTCTCATATATTGCTTACTACGTGCATAAAACTCATGCTTCTATGTTTAAAATCGATGATCTCCATCTCTATTTACCATGTTCTTCTAGGGTTTTGATTTCTTGCTATTTTACCTTGTCTAGAAGATCTTGTTTGGTTACCTTTGAAACTCCAAATCCTGATCTTGGGTGAAATGGTGTTTTCTCTTTCTCTCTCTCTTCACTTATCTTGATCGGTTTGATGATGTGACAATTTCCTATTGGTCAGTTTTGAGAAATTCATAACTATTTATTCCCTTGTCCAAAAATAAAAAGAAAATATGTTTTGAACTCTAAAAAACGTTCTCTTTCTAAAAAATAGTTCTAAGGTTTTTTTAGAGTTTTGTCGAAAAGAGGTTTTAGAAAATGAATTAAATACCTAAAAATCACCAAAAATACACTTTAACCTTCATAACTCCAAAATATGCAAAATTATATGTTTTCTTAATCAAAAGAACCTAACTAGATCAATGGTGATGTTTTCAAAGTCTAAATTGAAGTTTTGTGCAAAAAGTCAAAAATAGGGGTTTTCTTTACATTAATGCATATAACATACCCTAATACATAATTATACATTGGAAATAGGAGAAGTTTGTCTTGGACTCAATAAAGTGATGAAAGTTGGTAGTTGAAATCATATGAGAGGTATGTGCATATATAACCCTTTAGTTGAGATACTTGTGAACCAACCTTACTTTCCCTAATGAGTCTTTATTGAACCTGATTTCCTCTACTCATGAATCTTTTGATGTACTTGCCTCAAAATTAGTATTGATGTTTTTTTTATTGGGTCTTGGAACCCCACTACCATATTGCATTTATATGACTATTTATCATTCTAGTTTACTACTTCTTATGCATGATGGTTTATTTGACTATTTAGCTATACTAGTGGTACTTATGTACAACCACTCATAGTAGGGCATGTGTTAATTGGCCCTGGGGAACATCTTATTCTCCCCCTTATAAAAATATGTGTAGGTGACTGGGAATTTATTAACTCTCCCCTCACCTATACATTGAGGTCCGGTAGGTCCCTCAACCCTACTTAGTTAATGTAGTCCAATATCAATCATTCATGTAATTCATTATTATTTGTTGGTTTTTGGCAAGAATCTATTTTTTGTATTCCTCATCCTCTTGGCCCTCTCATGTGATGAATCCATATATTTGTGCTTCAATGTTATTGTTATCTTTTATACTTGTTCAATATTTTGACACATTCCTTATTTCCTTTCCCTTTTGCTGGGTGCTCTCCCAACCACCCATGTTAGGACAAACTATTGAGTTGAATAAGGAGAACATAGCTTTGGGCATGGATCTAGCACTTGGAGATGTTGCTCTGGAGACAATATTTGAAGTAGTTTAGACTTCCCTCTATCTAGATCCTTTTTGTTGTATCTTGTTGTAAACCCTAATGGGAGATTTTGATGTACTTGTGTAATCTTTTATGAAAGTTGAATATAGTCAGTTATTTTTATTCCGATGCTACACTTTTGTCTTTTTCATACCATTATAATAAATTTGGAAAATTTATACCTATTCCAACATATATTTTAGTGTGTTTGGAATGGATGTTAATTCTTCAAAATTTGTTTAGTAAGGGGGTGATCCCGCCTCCTTACATCATGGTATCAGAGCCCATGGTAGTCAGAATCTGATTATTTCAATTATGTCTCCCTAGTTAGAATACTTGCCTTACCTTTAAGTGACATTTTTGCCCTAGAGTTGATCAATAGATGATGAAGGGTTGATTTAGGATCCTATAGTTTCACATTAGAATAATGATGAATAGATCCCTAAAATACTTACAACTAAAAGATGCATAAGTAACCATAGTAACTTGAGGTTGTTTAGCTTGGCCTTTAGGCAGCTACTAGGACATGAAGTTGAAAGAAAAAGTGTCTAGAAAGGATCAGGGTTCAGGGACTGGTAATATTTTCCTCCGCACCACTATCTTGGTTTACGAGGACTCCCGAATCCGTATGATACCGACCTGACCTGAGGTGATATGAATTGTAAGGCCCCTAAACTTGCTTAATGAGTTGAACAAGCTTAATTACCATAATTTAATGCTTAGAACCCTAATATAACCTTGTGATATGCTTTGAAATCATAAGACAAGCTTAAGTTTCAAATTTGATCCAATTTGGACACTGTTTGAGAAAGTTATGCAATTTTATGCACATGTTGGACTTTTCTACAATTTACCTGACTGACAAGGTAGTGGTTTATGTGCTTGAAACGTTTCAAAAAGAATCATTCAAATCAAATAATTGACGTGAGAGTTATGGTGTTTTCAAGACTCTAGGACCTAAGATGCAATTTATCCATTAATTGGCTATAACTTCTTTTCCCTTTTCCTTTTCTTCCTTATCCCCTCTTTCACCCGATTGAATAGAGAAAGGCGGTGCCCAAACCTGACTGAATGGCCACAGTAGAGGGAGAGCCAGAGGGCAATTTTGGAGCTCCTCAGCTTCAAGCTAGCAAGCTCTGCCTCCGTCCACCCTTCCTCTTCCCTTCTTCTTCCTCCATCCTTCCTATACCTTTCCCTAGTGATGCCCACATGTAGGGTGACGCCCCAACAACAGCGCCACATAGCAGTTGTGTGGGGCAGTAGCCAAGAGCCTTGGGCACAACAAACACCAAGGATAAGGTGACATCGAGCTCGGCCATGGATCCAGAGCAAAATTTTGCAGCGCTAGCCTCGAGTCAACACCCAGCCAAAGCTCTTCTCTAACCTGTGTGTGAGATAGGAACCTACTACTTACAGTAGGTCCAAACTAGGAGTAGTTGGTGTGAGCAACACCTCCAAAATGGTGCCTTCAACTCGGCCTTGGTGCCTAAGCATGAATCCACCACCTCCCAACCGAAATCAGCAACCAATCGAGTCCCCTATCCAACCTACACGTGAAATAGGTCCGCATCTAGGCTGTTCCAAGATAGAAGAAGACCTGTTGATGCCCGGAAACAGGCCCTTGACGAATTTTCGGTTGAAATTCGGTCACCTTAGACCTCGAATTTGCTCATTTGATGAAAAAAGGTGCTAGATGGACGAATTCATAGATCATTCTTGGATTTTCTACCCTACCTGCTCGAAATTTCTTTAGTGCGGGGTTTCATCTTATTATAAGAGGCAAGTTTTATAACTTGCTCCACGTTTATTGCTTACCATAAGCTTTCTAGATCATGTTCTTGCTTGAAAATGATGATCCATGCACTAAAAAGCTATGCTTGACTTGGATTTTGATTTTTATAATGTTCCCTGTTCTGATTTTAGTTATATATGAACCTGTGATCATGTATATGTTATTCCTAAGGTATAATATGACTTGGATCAGGTTGTTTTGACAACCTATGGTGCTAAGAACCTATCAAACAAGGGTCAATTTTAGGGTTTAAAGCTGATTTCTTCTATACACCATGACCCGATGATGGTACCATTACAACAACCCTATGGTGTTGTCTTCATAACAACTCATGGTCATGATCAAAGGTTTCATATGATGGTGACAAACTATGGTCACCCCTTAGGTCAGGTTTTGGATCAATTAAAAGTGTAATGATCAATCATTAAGTACACTACTGATGATATCAATCAATGATGACATCAACTTAATGTTTGATGTTGATTAATGAATATAGTGTTGATCTAACAACCTATAGTGATTTAATGATCACTAATGATGGTGGATCAGGTCTCTACAATCTATAGTGAGTTAATCATATAGTTTTAGCATCAATTAAGCCTTAGAGCAATGGTTTCTTGGGTCACTTGATGCAATGGTCAGACCTATACTGTAATTGATCGTTTTAACATGTGAACTTGACCCAATGGTCGAGATCTACTATTTATTCCTCCATTAAGGTGGAATGATGACTAATGTAATATGTTGGTCTTAATAATGTGATTTAGATTGTATCTTTTATATGATCAACTTAAGAATCTTAATTGTTGATAATGGATGGCTTGTTTTAACTGAATAGTCGATTGTGGGTTTTACCCTACTTCCAATGGAACTTTTTGTGTTGTTAATCAAGGGATTCTTAGGGTTAGATGGTGACTCTTTATAAAGAACAAATCAAGGACTTCTTATGTGGTTTATCCAAGTTTTTACTTATGTAAACAACCAATAGTCTTACCTTTTAAGCATCCATTGGTTCTGGGTGACTGTGGTATGGCGATATGGGATGAATGATGATGGATCAAATGGAGGGTTATCCTTAATAAGTTAGTATTACCTATTCACTCATATGAATAGAAGGGATGATAACCATATTGTGTTGATATGTAACCCTAATTAGGTATAGCTTGTTATACCTAGCTTTAATATAACTAAATGATGGTAATTGGGTATGAATAGTCCTTGAATGACTAATACAACCATGGAGTACTCTATTATTGGTGAAAACCTAGTATGCTATAACTTGATGGTTACACCTTTATTTATGTGTGGGTTCATACTTGAGAAAAGTAGGGAATGTGATAGTGATGCTTCACCTTATACATCCATGAAACAATGGGGATGTCGTGAGTTAGGATTTGGGTATAAGTGCTGAGTAGTGACATTAATATGATTTATCTTGTTGAACCTATCTCTAATGCAAATAGATCAAGATGAGTATTCATGTTTAACATTCTTATATGATGTAATGATGGTGGAATAACCTCCTTAATATGATCATAACCTTAATATGTTAATTGTTGGTTATCATAGCCACATGGTTAATACTTTCTTATGCTAAACATGTGCATTATGAATATGATTAGTGTTAATCTATATATATTCCTTACATGTTGATGTAATAAAGGAATGTTCTTAATGTTAATATAACCCTGCTATGATTGTTTATGAATATCTCCCAGCTCATTAATGTGATATTGTGTTGATCTGGTGTATTGTATGTAAGTGATGTTGTTGAGCCTTGTTATGAGGCATGCAAAGATAATGATGATCTTGCATGGAATAATATGATGGTCTTAATGACCTTTGGGCATGGTTTAGCCCTAAATAAGGTGTAATCATATTATGTTGATAAGGGTTGATACCCTATGATACTGTGAAAATGATTTATATCTTGTAATAGTATGATGCCTACTGTGGTCTAATGAGTGGAAAGTGAATAGTACCATGTGATGATGAGATGAGAAATTATGTTTCACACGTTTTATATCTTTTCAAAGTTGTGATATTTATATGCTTGCTAGAAGTGAATTAGGGTTTGTATGTCCACTTGTTTGATGCAGCCTTAATTCACCCAATTGGTATAACTAATCAAGTACAACTCTAATCATGTAGTGCCCTGTGTCGTAGAGCCATCTTCAGTGTCAGAACTTGCTGGATGGTGAAATGAGTATTCCTAAGGGAAACTCGGAGCACATACTGTTGAGTATGTGGGGGTGGTAGGTTGAGGATATATCCTTGTCATCCACAATGCAGATTATGGAGGTTGGCTATGGTCATGACTCATACGTCTGATGTGATTGAGAACGGTTGCAGTCGTGTCTCGGTGATTATAACATGATGTGATTAGAGGACAACTATGGTTGTACCTCAGTGATTGGGTTTGAATACCCTGGTTTCTAGTGCCGTAACCTGTACCAAGGTTGGACTAGTGGTTATCAGCTTGATTATATGTCGATGTGGTGGCAGCTTTGATTGATATGTCACTGCCTTTTTACTTGTATAGACCAAGGGGAAGAGATCATAGGACATCGACACTCCTAGACCTTGTACGAAACTGAATAGCCCTTCGTAGGGGTCGGTTGGACTTTGAATGGTACGTTTCAAATTCCCTAGGGTATAATAAAAGTTGTAATACAACCGTGTAGCATATTTGTTTAGGGTTATACATGACATTTCACATTGGATGATAACCCTTGTTTGTTATCTTTACATAAAGATGAGGCTTAATGCAATTAAGAGATAGTAAATATACTTATGTTGTGGATATGATTAGATTGTAGATGCATACATACGATAGCCATGCTTATGTTGATAACTATACTACTACTGCTGATTATAATCATGATGCTAGATATCTCATGTTGTTAGTTATGTTTAGCATGCTAGCAATGCCTTTGTAACTAGAGATGCATATACTGCTAATCATACTTATCCAGATAGTTGTGCTTATGTATTTTGTTAATCATCAATACTGCTAATCTTATTTGTTAGATCTGATTAAACTGCTTAAATATTTAATTACTTAAAAAATGTTGTAATAAATAAATGTTATTGGAGGTTATATCTCTTGCTGGGACATGGGTCTCACCCTTGTGGTTCACCACATTTTTTTAGGTAATCAAAAGTGACGAAAACAAACTTTTGGCAGCAAAGAGGATCTATAGTAATGAATATTTGATAAAGTTGATTAGATATCTTGTTTTTTCTAGAGTCATCCCTGTACTCTCTGGTCCGGGTAGGAAAAGTTTGTATATGGTGTTTCAAATGAATCATGATTTTGTTAGTATGTTAATGCTTATTTGTGTGATATATATGAATATTGTTCTTTTGTGTATATATGTTGTGGCTAAGGCAATAGAACATTTGTATCAAATTCTTGGCCTAGTATGGATAAAATAAAGATGTTGGGGTCTTATGAAAATGTTTCTGAGAAGGTGCTGACTTTGAAATCAGTTTTAATTTACCCATATTTTTGGGTATGTGATTATTTAGCGATTGATTGTGTTTTATGTTTTGAGTAATCTGATTTTTAGTGTAACGGGTCCCCACAGGTTGGTATTAGAGCTTTAGGTTCACTGAGTCTTCAGGGATACTACGACTTAGGATTAGGATGATGTCTAAGTTAAGAATATGACACAAAAATATGGTGCATACAGCCTAATTTCAATATTTGGGTGCCCTGGCCAGGTATTCAATTATTGAAGAAAGGTAAGTATAAAACTCTTAGATTGTTATCTTTCTGATTACTCTGATCAAGTTGTCATTTTGACACAATCTAAAGAGCATAACGAATAAGAAATCACGGTGTGAATATCTCAATCCTACCTTAAAGAAGATGATAATTGCATCATTATCTATCAAAACTTGAATGTTTGGTAACTATAAGAGAAAGATACAACACCATGAAATCTAAATCTGAATACAAATTAGAAAAAGAGGAGTTCTTAAAGATGTGATTCAATAATATAATAAAATAAAAGATAGATAAGTCTATGCTTATAAAGTGAATCAAGGTATGAATTCCACATAAGATGGAAAGAACTCCTATAACAAGTACAAAAGAAATAAGGTGGAACCTGAGTTAATCTCAGACCAACCTATGTGTGTAAGAAAGTGTTAATGAAAAATCAACATGGCATGTGAAAGAAATTAAGGGAGATGATCCTGATTTAATGAAGAAAATGTGGAATATGATGATTTACTTATTGATAAATGGTTAAAAAACATAATAAAATAAGACAACATACCCAAGTATGATAAATAGTCATCAAGAAAGAAGTAATGAGATATGTTAATCATGATGATTCCTATGCTAATGGCAAGGGACCAAAAATGAAAAAGGTGAAATGATACATGAGAAGCTGTAATATGCGTAATGAAAATATAATTGGTTACCTTTTTGCTAGTGACCCCTGAACAATGTTGCTATGATGTGGGAAGTGTGTTTCACTTTGTGTCTTTCTTTTCTAGGGCACATATTTCAAGTGGATCATTGCCACTTGGTATGTGTGGATTCATTCTAAACTTGAGGGCGGATATCTTACTATAGAATAAGGTTGTTTGGACTATGGTTCCACGATCATAAAGTTTGTGATGATTTTGCTTTTGAGCCTTCCAATAATTAGGAGGACTCCTTTTATATGTCTTGATATTTGTTATGTTGGTAAAAGTATATGATATAATGATGTAAGTTCCTTATAGCACATGAGGTGGATACCAAGGTAATGAATCCTAGTATCCAAGATGTATCAATAATATGAGAAATATGTGAAGGTTGGAGATGTTTATTAAATGAACATTCCAAGTATTCCTCTCTTGTAGAGAGGGAGATAGTTGATAATGATCCTATAAATGTTGTTTGTAAGGAAAAACAAAAGTGATTCTATAATGTTGTGTATGGTTCAGTGATAGCTAGGAAAGACCACTATCTAGGATAGATGGTTTGTTGGTTAATAAATATGTGATACCATGTTCCTTTAAGATAAACCAATGATAAAATATCAATGCATAAGAGTTAGATTGGATGACATAATTCACATGACCATGATGAGTTTAGAGTTGTGTCCTTTAGACTAACCAATGTACCAATAGAATTTATGAATAGGGGGAAGAGAGTGTTCAAGTAATGTCTTACAAGTTGTAGAAATATTTGAATGATGACATAAAGTATTTCAAATATGGTCAAAAATATGATCAATATTTATTCAAAAACCTTAGGGTTGCTGAAGCAGTAACTGCTATGAGAACAAGTTGAATAAGAGTGAGATGGGGTTGATTAAATTTCTTAATGGGATCATGATATGTCTTCTTATTTGGGCATTTTTATGCTGACCCAAGATGAGATACTTATGAATGATGTGACATTACTATGATATGAAAGTAAGCATGTGAAGGTAATAGGATGAGGTGCAAAGGAAGTACCCATCTTTGTTTACCTTGGATTTCGAGGGAGAAATCCCTGTTAGGGGTTTATAGTTGTAAGGCCCCTAAAATTGTTTAATGAGTTTAACAAGCTTAACTACCATAATTTAATGCTTAGAACCCTAATATAACCTTGTGATATGCTTTGAAATCATAAGACAAGCTTAAGTTTCAAATATGGTCCAATTTGGACAATGTTTGAGCAAGTTATGCAATTTTATGAACACATTGGACTTTTCTACAATTTACCCATTGAGAAGGTAGTGGATTCCGCACTTGAAACGTTGCAAAAAGAATCATGCAAATTGGACAATCGAGGTGAGAGTTATGGTGTTTTCAAGATTCTAGGACCTAAGATGCAATTTATCCATTAATTGGCTATAACTTCTTTTCCCTTTTCCTTTTCTTCCTTATCCCCTCTTTCTCCTGATAGAACAGAGAAAGGCGACACCCAAACCAGGTTGAACAACTACAATAGTGGGAGAGCCAGAGGGTAATTTTAGAGCTCCTCAGCTTCAAGCCAGCAAGCTCTTCCTCCGTCCACCCATCCTCTTCCCTTCTTCTTCCTCCATCCTTCCTCTGCCTTGCCCTAGCAGCGCCCACTTGTAGGGCGGCGCCCCAGTAGCAGCGTCACACAATAGCTGTGCGGGGCAGTGACCAGGAGCCTTGGGCACAAAAAACACCAAGGTTAAGGCAGCATCGAGCTCGGCTGTGGATCCAGAGCAAAATTTCACAGCCCTAGCCTCGATTCAGCACCCAGCCAAGGCTCTGCTCTAACCTGTGTGTGAAATAGGCAGCTGTTGCTTGTAGCAGGTCCGAACCAGGAGCAGCTGGTGTGAGCAGCACCTCCAAAATGGCACCTTCAACTCGGCCTTGGTGCCTAAGCATGAATCATTCACCTCCCAGCCGAAATCAACAACCAATCGAGTCCCCTATCCAACCTACACGTGAAACATGTCTACATCTAGGTTGTTCCAAGGTAGAAGAAGACCTGCTGATGCCCGGAAACAGGCCATGGATGAATTTTCAGTTGAAATTGTGTCACCTTAGACCTCGAATATGCTCATTTGATGAAGAAAGGTGCTAGATGGATGAATTCAAAGCTTATTCTACCCTACTTTCTTGAGATTTCTTCGGTGTGGGTTTCATCTTCTTATTAGAGGCAAGTTTTATAACTTGCTCCACGTTTATTGCTTACCATAAGATTTCTAGATCATGTTCTTACTTGAAAATGATGATCCATGCACTAAAAAGCTATGTTTGACTTGGATTACGATTTTTATAATGTTCCCTATTCTGATTTCAGTTATATATGAACCCGTGATCATGTGTATGTTATTCCTAATGTATAATATGATTTGGATCAGGTTGTTTTGACAACCTATGGTGCTAAGAACCTATCAAACAAGGGTCAATTTTAGGGTTTAAAGCTGATTTCTTCTATACACCATGACCCGATGATGGTACCATTGCAACAACCCTATGGTGTTGTCTTCATAATAACTCATGGTCGTGATCAAAGGTTTCAGATGATGGTGACAAACTATGGTCACCCCTTAGGTCTGGTTTTGGATCAATTAAAAGTATAATGATCAATCATTAAGTACACTACTGATGCTATCAATCAATGATGACATCAACTTAATATTTGATGTTGATTAATGAATATAGTGTTGATCTAACAGCCTATAGTGATTTAATGATCACTAATGATGGTGGATCAGGTCTCTACAATCTATAGTGAGTTAATCATATAGTTTTAGCATCAATTAAGCCTTAGACCAATGGTTTCTTGGGTCACTTGATGCAATGGTCAGACCTACACTGTAATTGATGGTTTTAACATGTGAACTTGACCCAATGGTCGAGATCTACTGTTTATTCCTCCATTAAGGTGGAATGATGGCTAATGTAATATGTTGGTCCTAATAATGTGATTTATATGGTTTCCTTTATATGATCAACTTAAGAAGCTTAATTGTTGACAATGGATGGCTTGTTTTGACTGAATAGTCGATTGTGGGTTTTACCCTACTTCTAATGGAACTTTTTGTGTTGTTAATCAAGGGATGCTTAGGGTTATATGGTGACTCTTTATAAAGAACAAATCAAGGACTTCATAGATGGTTTATCCAAGGTGTTTACTTATTTAAACAACCAATAGTCTTACATTTTAAGCATCCAATGGTTCTGGGTGACTTTGTGGTATGGCGATATGGGTTGAATGATGATGGATCAAATGGAGGGTTACCCTTAATAAGTTAGTCTTACCTATTCACTCATATGAATAGAAGGGATGATAACCATATAGTGTTGATATGTAACCCTAATTAGGTATAGCTTGTTATGCCTAGCTTTAATATAACTAAATGATGGTAATTGGGTATGAATAGTAATTGAATGACTAATACAACCATGGAGTACTCTATTATTGTTGAAACCCTAGTATGCTATAACTTGATGGTTACACCTTGATTTATGTGTGGGTTCATACTTGATAAAATTAGGGAATGTGATAGTGATGCTTCACCTTATGCATCCATGATCCAATGGGGATGCTGTGAGTTAGGATTTGGGTATAAGTGCTGATTAGTAACATTAATATGATTTATCTTGTTGAACCTATCTATAATGCAAATAGATATAGATGAGTATTCATGTTTAACATTCTTATATGATGGAATGATGGTGGAATAACCTCCTTAATATGATCATAACCTTAATATGTTAATTGTTCGTTATCATAGCCACATGGTTGTTACTTTCTTATGCTAAACATGTGCATTATGAATATGATGAGTGTTAATCATATATATATTCCTTGCATGTTGATGTAATAAAGGAATGTTATTAATGTTAATATAACCCTGCTATGATTGTTTATGAATATGTCCTAGCTCATTAATGCGATATTGTGTTGATCTGGTGTATTATATGTAAGTCATGTTGTTGAGCCTTGTTATAAGGCATGTAAAGATAATGATGATCTTGCAGGGAATATTATGTTGGTCTTAATGACCTTTGGGCATTGTTGAGCCCTAAATGAGGTGTAATCCTCTTATGTTGATAAGGGTTGATACCCTGTGATATTATGAAAATGATTTATATCTTGTGATAGTATGATGACTAGTGTGGTCTCATGAGTGGCAAGTGAATAGTACAATGTGATTATGAGATGAGAAATTATGTTTCACACGTTTTATATCTTTTCAAAGTTGTGATATTTATATGCTTGATAGAAGTGAATTGGGGTTTGTATGTCCACTTGTTTGATGCAGCCTTAATTCACCCAATTGGCATAACTAATCATGTACAACTCTAATCATGTAGTGCCCTGTGTCGTAGAGCCATTTTCAGTGTCTTGCTGGATGGTGAAATGAGTATTCCTAAGGGAAGCTCAGAGCACATAATGTTGAGTATGTGGGGGTGGCAGGTTGAGGATATATCCATGTCATCCACAATGTAGATTGTAGAGGTTGGCTATGGTCATGCCTCATACATCTAATGTGATTGAGAACTGTTGCGGTCGTGTCTTGGTGATTATAACATGATGTGATTAGAGGAAAACTACAGTTGTACCTCAGTGATTGGGTTTGAATACCCTGGTTTCTAGTGTCGTGACCTGTACCAAGGTTGGACTAGTGGTTATCAGCTTGACTATATGTCGCTGTGGTGGAAGCTTTGACTGATATGTCACTGCCTTTTTACTCATACTGACTGAGGGGAAGAGATCTTAGGACACCGACACTCCTAGATCTTGTACATAACTGAATAACCCTTTGTAGGGGTCGGTTGGAATTTGAGTGGTACAATTCAAATTTCTCAGGGCATAATAAAAGTTGTAATACAGCCATGTAGCATATTTGTTTAGGGTTATACATGACGTTTCACATTGGATGATAACCCTTGTTTGTTATCTTTACATATAGATGAGGCTTAATGCAATTAAGAGATAGTAAATATAATTATGTTGTGGATATGCTTAGATTGTAGATGCATACATATGGTAGCCATGCTTACGTTGATAGCTATACTGCTACTACTGATTATAATCATGATGCTAGATATCTCATGTTGTTAGTTATGTTTAGCATGCTAGCCATGCCTTTATAACTAGAGATGCATATACTGCTAATCATATTTATCCAGATAGTTGTGCTTATGTATTTTGTTAATAATCAATACTACTGATCTTATTTGTTAGATCAGATTAAACTGCTTAACTATTTAATTACTTAAAAATGTTGTATTCAATAAACGTTGTTGGAGGTTATATCTCTTGTTGGGACATGGGTCTCACCCTTGTGGTTCACCACATTTTTTTAGGTAATCAAAAGTGACGAAAACAAACATGTGGTAGTAAAGAGGAGCTATAGTAATGAATATTTGATAAAGTTGATTAGATGTCTAGTTTGTTCTAGAGTCATCCCTGTACTCTTAGGTCTGGGCAGGAAAAGTTTGTATATGGTGTTTCAAATGAATCGAGATTTTGTTAGGATGTTAATGCTTGTTTGTGTGATATATACAAATATTGTTCTTTTGTGTATATATGTTGTGGCTAAGGCAATAGAACATTTGTATCAAATTCTTGGCCTAGTATGTATAAAAGAAGGATGTTGGGGTCTTATGAAAATGTTTCTGAGAAGGTGCTGACATTGAAATTGGTTTTAATTTACCCATATTTTTGGGTATGTGATTATTTAGTGATTGATTGTGTTTTATGTTTTATGTAATCTCATTTAGAGTAACAGGTCCCCGCATGAATTGTTCGAAATATCATGCTTTTAGGCAATAGTAGCCTTAGACATCTATATGATTTATATTTAGGGACCATAATATGTTGAACTAGTCTCCCAGGTGTAATGACTTGTTTGAGGATGGATGCCCAATATAGTTCCCTTATGACCCATAGAACCACATGTTTGGATAGTTATCCCTAGGACATAGACTTTGAAGTTTGGTGTTTGGTAAGAAATCAGAGTGTACAATGAAGTGTGATAGATCTTGTACATGACTTATTTAGACTCACCCTTTTACCTCTAGATTAGTTTGGCTTGGTGGGTCAAACCTTTAAAGGGGTGGAGAGTAGTTGGTTTGATGATATTTGGGTAGTTAGATTTTGAGGATGAAATCCTTTCCAAGGGGATGGAGTCATGTAACATACTAAAATATAGCTACTCTGACTTTAGAAACCCTAACTCTCCAATCAGGAAGTTAGTGTGCTTGAATCCTTAGTTTTGAACAAACTAGTTATTGTTGTAACCACATGTTTCTTGGTATCCAAAATAACATACAACGATCATTTGATGAATAGTTCATGTGTTTTAACCCTAATGAATATCTAATGCACATAATAAGAGTAACTCACATTTTAATACTAATAGTAGATAAGCATGATGTTGACCATGTCATAAACCAATAAACCCTAATGATATGATGGGCAAGATAATTGTAATCTAACCTTGGACTTAATGCATCCTAAGAAGGTATTGGTGAAAAATAATGATCATGTTAACCTAAACCCTAATTTGTAATCATCTAACCATTACCTATACATCCTTAATGACATTCATGATACATTAGTGTCACTAGGTGTCATAATCAGATAACATACTTTAATACACATAAATCATAGATTAATCTTGTCATCAATATGAAATGCATATCACCTTGTTCTCTTATACACACCTAATTAATCAACTAATGACTTAGTATGTGAAATCAAATCATTAATATGTAATATATCCCACCTTGATCATTAAAATACATATAATGACTTCAATATGGATAAGAAGTAATTGATTCACATAAATGTTCATAATTAATAATAAGAAGTGAATAAATATGAGAAAATGATTAATGATGACATCAATGTAAAAAAGGTAATGTGACAATGTTTAATATAGATATAATTAATTAGTGTGACATTATTTGGATTAATTGTAACAAATTAGATAAATTTCTTAGTTCATGCAAAACAATATGTTACAATACAATATGTTTATAATGAAGACTAAATCCAAATAATTAAGGTTAATAATCAAGCATGTTGAGATAAATAAGTAAACCCTAATTGTGGTAAAACTCTTAATAAGATAAATAAGAAATATATATATGATTTTGTGGACAATAATGAAACATAACTCTTTTGTTAACAAATTAAATATAACATGACACAATAATAAAAATAATGAGAATAATATGATATCATAATGAATATAATATTAATAGGCCTAAAATGTTGACTGTGTTATATCTAATAAAAAGAAATCTTAATAGTGGAACCCTTAGTGATCCATGAGAACCTGACCTATGTGGAGTTTCTTGGGAAAATTTTAAACTTCCAAGTTAAGCAGTTGAAAAACAAGGAGTTCGAGTAGTGAAAGTTTTGGTGGAAGCTTTATGGAAACAACGTGGGAGTTTAGTGGTAAGATGTTGCATACTCACCCTTCTCTCTTTTCTTTAGATTTCAAGGACAAAATTCTCTTTAAGGGGTGGAGTGTTGTAACATATTGAAACTTCGACATATTATCTTTTTGGCTCTTTCCCAATATTTTCCTATCATTTCTATCCTTTTTGGCCTTGATGCTTAAATTGTGGAATTTATAGTGATTTGGTGAACATTTGTTCAATAATTAAACCAATGGAAGGGTTTATACACAAATACATTGATGGAATCGTATTTAAGGATCTAAAATGTAAAATCACCACTTAAGTGGAACAATGGTAAATAAATCCATGTTAGAAGTGTAAGGCCCCAAACCTTACTTAATGTATTGAACAAGCTTGACTACCATAATTAAGTACTATAAACTTAATATAACCTTGTGAGGTGTTTTTAAATAATGATACAAGATTAAGTTTCAAGTTTGATCCAATTTGGATGTTGTTTGTGCAAGTTATACAATTATATGCACATTTTGGACTTTTATGCAATTTACCCAATTTGGCGGATTTCTTTGTAAATTGTCACATGCGTTATATTCTTTAATATTACCTTACCATTATTGATTTTTTGAACCATGGGGCACCTAGTTGCACCTTGGTTTGAAGGTGCTACTTTCCAAGGGCATTTTAGGGATTACCCTATTTAGAAATGAGCTTTTCTTTAAAAGCTTTCAACCAATGGGGTTATTTTTTTATTGGAGGATGGTGGGGATGGCCTAGAAGTCTTCATGGGCTTTTAGGACCGACGTTGGATATACAAGAAGTATCTATGAACTGTCCTCTTGCATGTGGATGAAGCCCTAGGCTAAGGACACATGGAAAGTCCCATGGACACCTCATGCTTTCCCCTTTCTTTATAAAGCCATGTCTACCCCTTCCACCTCCCAATCTAAGAAGAAATCCTCTCGTTATCTTTCCTCCATATTAGATCACCATTCCTACTCTTTTTGGTCAGAAAGGTGCTGTCCCAAAGTAAAAGAGAGTGCTTACCTTGGTGAAAAAGGCTCCTAGGGTTCCAAATTTCTCTATAGGATTTCTTAAGCTCCTCCTTGGTAATTTCGACCAAAAATAGTAATTTTACTCATTTACTTCTCTATTTTCATGATGTTAGTCTTCCTTCCACCTTCCTCCAGCTCAGAACCCTGGTCTTCCATGGTGAAACCCCACCTAGAGCCCTTAAACACCCCATCTCCATGTTCTTTTGTTAGGGTTTTTCACCTCTAAAGTGGAGAAGGTGCATCTTACTCAAGATAGGAGCTTTGTTGGATAAACTATCCTCTCTAAGCTTGGGAACCTTACTTATTAGACCTGTCCACCTTCCCTAGAGGTGATTTTTGTAACCCCCTTTTCATATATTGCTTGCTACATGCTTAAAACTCATGCTTCTATGTTTAAAATTGATGATCTCCATCTCTATTTACCATGTTCTTCTAGGGTTTTAGTTTCTTACTATTTTACCTTGTCTAGAAATATGGTTTGGTTACCTTTGAAACTCCAAACCCTGATCTTGTGTCAAATGGTGTTCTCTCTCTCTCTATCTCCCCCTCTCTTCGCTTATCTCGATCGGTTGGATAATGTGGAAATTTCCTATTGGTCATTTTTGAGAAATTCATAACTATTTATTCCCTTGTCCAAAAATAAAGAGAAAATATGTTTTTAACTCCAAAAAATGTGTGCTTTCTAAAAAAAAATAGTTCTAAGGTTTTGCTTGGAGTTTTGTTGAAAAGAGTTTTTAGAAAATGAATTAAATACCTAAAAATCACAAAAAATACACTTTAACCTTCATAACTCCAAAAAATGCAAAATTATATGTATTCTTAATCATAAGAAACTAACTAGATCAATGGTGATGTTTTTAGAGTCTAAATCGAAGTTTGGTGCAAAAAGTCAAAAATAGGGGTTTTCTTTACATTAATGCATATACCATACCCTAATACATGGTTATACATTGGAAATAGGAGAAGTTGGTCTTGGACTCAATATGTGATGTCCCCAGATTTTCAAAAACTTAATCTGATGTGTGACGTCCAAATTAAAACCCTCACCTTAGCGAGAATCCCAATTTAAACATCCCACACAAGGTTAAGAAGAAAAAAATCAGAGAAAGTCAAAAGGAAACAATTAGTAGCACATGTACATGAACAATAATAAAACCATACACACATGTTCACCATTCAACATATAATTACAACATGAATTGTTACAACATTTGATATTACATATTGAACAACAAACTTATACATATACATGTACTACCTCTAAACTACAGGATCTTAAGACAACAGGTCCACATATACATCAGCTCGCCATACAACTCTCACTATCCTGGATCTTCAAGAGAACAAGCCACAACCTAAACAAAAGATTACATGCGGTACACGTCAGCACAATATTTCAAGAATATTGTACTGAGTAAGCCTACATGTCTTTTATATACCTCTCATCATATCTTGGCAATAAGATAAAACTAATACTTGGCAGTTATAAAGAAATATAAGAAAGTGTATACTTGCACAAAGATATTCATTAACAAAAGAGAACACATATTTTAAGCTTAGTTTCCATCATATATCTCATACATCTGCCCCTATGGCTTTGATGTTTTTAGGCCATGTCATAAACTCGTACATCTTCCACCAAGGGCTTTGATGTTCCTTCAATGCACTATACTACCAAAGAGTTTAGTGCTATCATATCATGGATCAGATACTTTATGTTTCATGTGTTCATAGCCATAAGTATGGAAAAGCTCAAGCAACATAACATACATGAACAATCATTTCAACCAATATCATATGCCAAGTATTTTACTACACATATAACACAAGCATATTGTATAATAGGCCAAGTAACAGGTAATGGCGTACCTTCCAAAGAGATATCCTAATCACATATTCCTCATGTCATCTATATCCTTGGTCAACCCTGATCGAGACAAGATCATATACAATCATCAGGCTCTCATTCTCTTACATCTCATCTTAACCCTAATCGTATCCATTTTAGGGTTTACTTAGCTCATTAGGATATTCTCATTATTACTTGCATTCTTGTCTAAGAATTATCATACTGATGTCATTTTCCAGATTATGGTTCATCAACTGGATATACTCATGTGTCACATTATTATGTGAACATATTCAACATTATGTCACTTTCATTAACCATATCAAGGTTACATCACATGTATTAAGGATTCTCTTCATATAATATTAATTCCATGAATCTAACTGATATCTGAGTTACATATTAGCCTCACATTACTGATATGAGCTTACTCTGTAAATTTCATCATTTATTGATCATATATGTATTTATTGCATATTAATTAGGGTTATTAGCCATAATAAGCCATATTAAGGAAAATTACACGATTTCATACATCAACATGACCATAACTGATATCATATGCATTATAAACATAATTATGAATCTACTGGCATTTTGCCATAATTTTATATCAACGTTTGATATTTATTATCTATTAAACACGCATTACACATATTTCATGATATCCCTGAGATTAGCGCATCAAAAGGCTGATATTATGCTTCCATATTGTTCTACGCATTTTTCTGAACATTTTGGTACCTTGTTTGTATTTTTCTGATGTTGGAGCTAGTTACTAGGAATTATGCAAGATCTAAGTATTTAGGATTAAATACCTTTCTCTGACCAATGGAGAGCCGCCACATGTCTCTGTGGCTTGCACTGCTCTTCCAGGCTAGGTCCCAGTCTGGATCCAGGGTTGGATCCGTGAATCCTTAGATCTTGTAACCTGGATGGGTCCCTCTCTTTCCTCGTTCTAGCTCGTGAGAAAGCAACCACAGTCATGTCCCGTTCTGCGCGAGAATCCGACGGGGCCAGCTTCTCTACCCGCAGCTCGTGCTTCTGTTGGGCGCCAACTGTCGCCGCTGGGTTGGAGTTTGACGCTGGACCTGCCTCTCTCTCTCCCTGCTCTCGCATCAAGTCTGCAGCACCACCAAGCCGCCGCCTGGCTTCGGTGCCGCTGATGGGCTCTGCTCTGGCAAGGTCGGGGTCGCCGCCTATGCAAGCATCATCGCTGGATTCCTTATGGCCAGCACCTTCCGCACTGCAACCAACAACTTCATCCACGCTGCCGCCAAGCGCTCTCCTCCACGTTCTCGCAGTCATGCTCAAGGCCTGATGCTTGGTGGTCGTCTTCCCAATCCAGGCTGCCGTAAGGTTCTTCTTTGGCGAGCAAGACACAGGAGCTTCTCTTCTTCCTTCTCTCATGATCTCCTTTCTCCGATCTGCTACTCTTTGACGCCTGCATGCGTCGCTTCCTAGAGAAAAGCTTCCGCCAGTGAAGTAAGGATCAAGTCAGACTCTTCCCTGACTTCGTAGCTCCGTAAGGATGCTCCTTCTCCATACGCGCTATCACAAGACAGTCTTCCCCTCAGGAAAAACTCCTACCTTTACCTCACTCTTCCAGATCGTTAGTCCATCTGTGGTCTTCATGGGTGATGGAGAAGGCAGGGGGGACGGCCACTCATTCTCTACAGTTTCTAAGATAAATCCCCCAATGTACGGTTCTAGTAGTGGTTGTCATCGACACCAAGCTAACCGCTCATAGTGAAACTGCTCTGACCCACAATTACTTTCATGGAGGGGCAGGGAGCATGACTCCTTTACCCCACGACCTCTGGCTTGACAGGCGGTAGAGGATGAGCTACCAGGCATACGATTAACCCACATCCAAAGGCTTGATATCCCCACGTCACCCATCTGCAACATTCCTTGACTCTGTGTGACACCAAAATTAACCGTAGCTCTATCATCACTCAAGCTACATCATACTCAAATTTGATGTCAAAACTCAGCTATTTAACTTGCCAACTAAATTCCTCAAAGAACATTAAAATATATGGATCTTAATCATGATATCAACCTCAATCAACATTCAAGCATTATTAAAACACTCATAACCCTCTAGACAACTCAACATATGAATTCCAAAAGTCCACTCCATCACATCCTACACACCTTAAAATATATTTTGTCCTCAAAATTAAGCTAAGAAAATCCAGTCTTTTACAACATATACATCTTAAAATAAATTTCGTCCTCAAAATTAAGACATTCTCATATTCTAAGGAAAAATCAAAAGGGCTTCATATGCACGCAGGCCACCACTCTATGTGAAACATTCCCATAAACATCATGTCTAAAACATATATGAACCACTACTAGAAGGTTATCGAAGCATCTAGGGTGAACTACCCCTTCAAAAGGGTTTAGAAACTCATGTTAGGTCATGGCATATCTCATATGTTAGGGTTGCATACTTATCTTTAGCCCTGCATTATTATTCAACACCATATTACCATGTTCCCAAGGAGTTAACCCAAGTTAACCCATACATCAAGGTGTCCTCAACATTTTATTGAGATAATTGTTAGAACATGTTCAACATTAACATATGCCTTTTAGAAGGGAGTTAACTATAATTAACCCACTTTATCCATCTAGATCATATCAAGGTGTCATACATGTTATGTTGTGCTAACCTTCAAATTACATTTTTTCTTTATTAAGCACTAAGATTAGCACCTCGTGTAACATATATCTGTCCTATTATCTTATTTCATTACTCATAATAAATTGCAACATTTACTAGTGAATTCATCACAAGAGTAAACAATAGTTTCACATTAATCATCATTATTCATGTATATGGTTAACCATTTATGCATTGATATCTATTAAACCATCTCTAGGTTTCCATCATGTCATGTCTATATATCACATCTCGAGATTAGGTCACATCCTTACATATATTGTATCATGGTTGTACTAAACCAACTTATGTTAGTGGCTAATCAAACATATATCAAAACTTCACCTAGTCCAACTGAGGTTATCCTGACCCATATCATGAGGGTAGTTTCATGCTCAGTCTCTCTGAGCTAACTCAACTCTAAGAGTATCTCATATGTGCAAACTATATCTTCCCTCTTGTCTAGGGTTCTCATGTATACCTCATTGGTACTAGAGATAGCCTTACAAGATCTAGCCACATAAGCACAAACCAAAACATGATATGGCATACTCTTCATAGATCTTCTACCCATGAAGCATCTTACCCAAATCTCTCTCATATACACCACTAGATTCCTATGTGGGAAACCACCAACCCAAGCATGAGGCTTCACAGAAACTAACATAGCTACCTCCTCCAGGGTCTTGGGCTCTCTCCCTCACCCAGATGGCAGGAACTCATATTCATGCTCACATATGCACATATAGCCAACCTCTCTCTGACTCTAGGGTTTGGTCTTCCCAAGGACATCTAGGGTTCAACAAGACTATAGGAATCATACATAAAGCAACTCAACTCAATCACTCAGGAGTATTCTAGTTTAGGACATATCATATCACATATTTTTCATATTTCTCATATCATAGAGTCTAGGTTCTCTGACCTTCTCCCTGTGGGTCTTGCTCTCTCTTGAGCTAACCCCAAAACTGGTCCTAACACTAGAGGTGCTCCTTTGTAAAAGAGATTGAGTCTCATGATGACTCACAACCTGTCTCAACTTAACATATCTTACCTCATAAAAGGCTAGTTACTTGCGTCATCAAAACTTATCTCAAATCCTCAAAACTGAACTTGGGTCCTCAAAGACAAACATATATCATCATAGACATCTTATGTCTTCTATATAAGACTTACATCATAGCTTATTTCATCTATTCCATCTATCATATATTCTAACAAGGCTCTAGACATCTAATCTAGAACTACTCTCTCTTCTAGACTGATGTCATACACTTTCACTAAGGTTGCATGGTCACCTCCTACTCGTACATGTGTGGGGACACATTTTTATAATACATATATATAATAAAATATTATATAGTTTTACTCTGATAAAACAAGCGTCAGAGAAAACTATTGAGGTTCGATCCAGTTGGAATCAAAAACCAAATCCAGAAAACGAGTGTCCCACACATAGTAGAGAGTACAGTGTCATAAAAACTAGTGAAGAGGGTGAGAACATGGTGTAGACTAGTGTAGCTACTCTAGACAACGTGCACAATATGTCTAGGGTTTCTCTTCCTTTTATGCACATCATTTCCAAATAGAGTAACATCCCATACCGATGCACTACAAGGAAAGAACGACATCTAAGGACTTGCTACTCAACAAGCACCAGTCTAGACCTAGTTCTCGGACATCTAGGTACTAACCTAGAGGCTAGGTCAGATATAGTCTCTAAAAGATGACTAATCTAACCGTAAAAGAATATTAAGCTCAAGATTTTCTTTAGTTTGAGTTGCATAATGAGCAAATGTCAGGCTTTGCTATTGTTCATGCTCTGATACCACCTGTGACGTCCCCAGATTTTATAAAACTTAATCTGATGTGTGACGTCCAAATTAAAACCCTCACCTCAGCGAGAATCCCAATTTAAACATCCCACACAAGGCTAAGAAGAAGAAAATCAGAGAAAGTCAAAAGGAAACAATCAGTAGCACATGTACATGAAGAATAATAAAACCATACACACATGTTCACCATTCAACATATAATTACAACATGAATTGTTACAACATTTGATATTACATATTGAACAACAAACTTATACATATACGTGTACTACCTCTAAACTACAGGATCTTAAGACAACAGGTCCACCTGTACATCATCTCGCCATACAACTCTCACTATCCTGGATCTTCAAGAGCACAAGCCACAACCTAAACAAAAGATTACATGTGGTACACGTCAGCACAATATTTTAAGAATATTGTACTGAGTACGCCTACGTGTCTTCTATATACCTCTCATCATATCTTGGCAATAAGATAAAACTAATACTTGGCAGTTATAAAGAAATACAAGAAAGTGTATACTTGCACAAAGATATTCATTAACAAAAGAGAACACATATTTTAAGCTTAGTTTCCATCATATATCTCATACATCTGCCCGTAGGGCTTTGATGTTTTTAGGCCATGTCATAAACTCATACATCTGCCACCAAGGGCTTTGATGTTACATCTGCTACCAAGGGCTTTGATGTTCCTTCAATGCACTATACTACCAAAGAGTTTAGTGCTATCATATGATGGATCAGATACTTTATGTTTCATGTGTTCATAGCCATAAGTATGGAAAAGCTCAAGCAACATAACATACACGAACAATCATTTCAACCAATATCATATGCCAAGTATTTTACTACACATATAACACAAGCATATTGTATAATAGGCCAAGTAAGAGGTAATGGCGTACCTTCCAAAGAGATATCCTAATCACATATTCCTCATGTCATCTATATCCTTGGTCAACCCTGATCAAGACAAGATCATATACTATCATCAGGTTCTCATTCTCTTACATCTCATCTTAACCCTAATCGTATCCATTTTAGGGTTTACTTAACTCATTAGGATATTCTCATTATTACTTGCATTCTTGTCTAAGAATTATCATACTGATGTCATTTTCCAGATTATGGTTCATCAACTGGATATACTCATGTGTCACATTATTATGTGAACGTATTCAACATTATGTCACTTTCATTAACCATATCAAGGTTACATCACATGTATTAAGGATTGTCTTCATATAATATTAATTCCATGAATCTAACTGATATCTGAGTTACATATTAGCCTCACATTACTGATATGAGCTTACTCTGTAAATTTCATCATTTATTGATCATATATGTATTTATTTCATATTAATTAGGGTTATTAGCCCTAATAATCCATATTCAGGAAAATTACACGATTTCATACATCAACATGACCATAACTGATATCATATGCATTATAAACATAATTATAAATCTACTGACATTTTTCCATAATTTTATATCAACGTTTGATATTTATTATCTATTAAACAAGAATTACACATCTTTCATGATATCCCTGAGATTAGCGCATCAAAAGGCTGGTATTATGCTTCCATATTGTTCTACGCATTTTTCTGAACATTTTGGTACCTTGTTTGTATTTTTCTGATGTTGGAGCTAATTACTAGGAATTATGCAAGATCTAAGTATTTAGGATTAAATACCTTTCTCTGACCAATGGAGAGCCGCCACATGTCTCTGTGGCTTGCGCTACTCTTCCAGGCTAGGTCCCGGTCCGGATCTAGGGTTGGATCCGTGAATCCTCAGATCTGATAACCTAGATGGGTCCCTCTCTTTCCTCGTTCTAGCTCGCGAGAAAGCAACCACGGCCGTGTCCCGTTCTGCGCGAGAATTCGACGGGGCCAGGTTCTCTACCCACAGCTCGTGCTTCTGTTGGGCACCAGCCGCCGCTGGGTTGGGGTTTGACACTGGACCTGCCTCTCTCTCTCCCTACTCTTGTGTCAAGTCCGCACCACCGCCAAGCCGCCGCCTGGCTTCAGTGCCGCCGATGGGCTCTGCTCTGGCAAGGTCGGGGTCGCCGCCTATGTGAGCATCGTCGCTGGATTCCTTATGGCCAGCACCTTCCGCACTGCGACCAACAACTTCATCCACGTTGCCGCCAAGAGCTCTCCTCCTTCACGTTCTCACAGTCATGCTCAAGGCCTGACGCTTGGTGGTCATTTTCCTGATCCAGTCCGCCGTAAGGTTCTTCTCCGACGAGCATGACACATGCGCTTCTCTTCTTCCTTCTCTCACGATCTCCTTTCTCCGATCTGCTACTCTTCGACGCTTGCATGCGTCGCCTCCTAGAGAAAAGTTGGCGCCAGTGCAGTGAGGATCAAGTCAGACTCTTCCCTGACTTCGTAGCTCCGTAAGGATGCTCCTTCGCCATACGCGCTATCACAAGACAGTCTTCCCCTTAGGAAAAACTCTTACCTTTACCTCACTCTTCCAGATCGTTAGTCCATCTGTGGTCTTCATGGGCGATGGAGAAGGCAGGGGGAGGACCACTCGTTCTCTACAGTTTCTAAGACAAATCCGCCAATGTAAGGTTGTAGTAGTTGTTGTCATCGACGCCAAGCTAACCGCTCATAGTGAAACTGCTATGACCCACGATTACTTTCATGGAGGGGCATGGAGCATGACTCCTTTACCCCACGACCTCCGGCTTGACAGGCGGTAGAGGATGAGCTACCAGGCGTATGATTAACCCACATCCAAAGGCCTGATATCCCCACGTCACCCATCCACAACATTCCTGGACTCTGTGTGACACCAAAATTAACCGTATCTCTATCATCACTCAAGCTACATCATACTCAAATTTGATGTCAAAACTCAGCTATTTAACTTGCCAACTAAATTCCTCAAAGAACATTAAAATATAGGGATCTTAATCATGATATCAACCTCAATCAACATTCAAGCATTATTAAAACACTCATAACCCTCTAGACAACTCAACATATGAATTCCAAAAGTCCACTCCATCACACAACAAAGTGATGAAAGTTGGTAGTTAAAATCATATGAGAGGTATGTGCATATTTAACCCTTTAGTTGGGATACTTATGAACCAACCTTACTTTCCCTAATGAGGCTTTATTGAACCTGATTTCCTCTACTCATGAATCTTTTGATGTACTTGTCTCAAAATTAGTATTAATGTTTTATTTCATGGGTCTTGGAACCCCACTACCATATTGCAATTATATGACTATTTATCTTACCAGTTTACTACTTCTTATGCATGATGGTTTATTTGAATATTTAGCTATAGTAGTGGTACTTATGTACAACCACCCATAGTATGGAATGTGTTAATTGGCCCTGGGGAACGTCTTATCCCCCCCCCCCATAAAAATATGTGTAGGTGACTGGGAATGTTTTAATTCTCCCCTCACCTATAGGTTGAGGCCCGGTAGGTGCCTCAACCCTACTTAGTTAATGTAGTCCAATATTGATCATTCATGCAATTCATTATTATTTGTTGGGTTTTGGAAAGAATCTAGTTTTTTATATGCCTCATCCTCTTGGACCTCTCATCATGTGATGAATCCATATATTTATGCTTCAATTTATCTTTATCTTTTGTACTTGTTTAATATTTTGACACAGACCTTATTTCCTTCCCCTTTTGTTGGGTGATCTCCCAACCACCCAGGTTAGGACAAGATGTTGAGTTGAATCAGGAGAACATAGATTTGGGCATGGATATAGCACTTAGATATGTTGATCTTGAGATAAGATCTGAAGTAGTTTAGACTTCCCTCTATCTAGATCCTTTTTGTTGCATCTTGTTGTAAAGCCTAATGGGAGACTTTGCTGTACTTGTGTATCCTATATGAAAGTTGAATAGAGTCCGTTATTTTTATTCCTCTTTTACACTTTGGTCTGTTGCATACCATTATAATTTTCCTTATACCTATTCCAACATACCTTTCAGTGTGTTTGGAATGGATGTGAATTTTTCAATTTTTTTTGTAAGGGGGTGATCCGGCCTCCTTACAACATGTATATCTTGTGAGGCTCTCACTTCCTCCACCTCCCAATCTCTCTTTCTTCCATGAAGATGAAGATTCTCCCTCTTAGCTAAGAGAGGTGAAGAAGAGAAGAAGAATGGAAGGAGTCCCTTGGTGAAAGCTTCTCCTTGGTGAAGGTGGAGTCAAAGGCGGAAGATCCAAGTAGAGAGTGGGTAATTCCTTCAAGACAGAGGACTTGTTCCAAGAGTAGGTAAGTCCTTGGTGAAGGCAGAAGACTCATTGCAAAAGTGGGTAAGTCCTTGGTGAGGTAGAAGACTCTTGGTCATGGATGGCTAACTCCTTTTTGAGGTTATCAACTCCCTTGTCCTTAAAGGGAAGGTTGGATATCCTTGTTCTACAAAAGGAAGATCATATGTTGTAACTCTTATAATGGAATATAAGGAGTGAGACATGGTTGAAAAATCTTAGAGGTTGACCTCTCTTAGTAACATACATACACTCTCCTCATTTGGAGTTCGGAACCACTATGCATATCTTGTGTTCTTTTTCTTATTCAATCTCTCTTATCCTTGCTATGCATGTTTAGTTGCACTCAAGTTCCATATATTCAACCTTATCTCTTGATGTAATTTGAAGGTCTAATTAATTTGTCTTAAGTGTTTATAGATCTATTCAATCCCCCTTCTAGATCCCATCATCCTAGATCCATGATTTGGTATCATAGTAGGTCCTCCAAATAATACTTCTACAAGTAATAGAAGACGGGCGATTATCAAGGCAGGAGATTCCCCATAAACATTCCAATCTTTGATGGGAGCAACTTCCTCTATTAGAAGAGAAGGTTACAATACTACATCCAAGAATCAAGTATTGAAATATGGAGAATGCTGGATCTTCCATACAAGATATCAGAGACAAAGGTAGAAGAATAAGTTTAAGCTACTATGGAGAAAGCAACTTTGAATGCAAGAGACATCAACATTATCTATGCCTCTCTACCCCATCGAGTTCAACTGGATTTCTTCTTGTGAGATGGCCTATGAGGTATGGAGAAAGCTATGTGTCACTTATGAAGGAATGAAGCAAGTGAAGGATGGTAAAGTCTATATTATCAAAGGCCTCCTTGAAAACTTCAAGATGGGAAAGGAGGCGAGGGTATCTGAGATGTACTCAAGGCTCAACACCATTGTGAGTGGTCTTGCCATTATGAGTCACCCTATGGATCAAGGATAGATAAATTCAAAGATCCTTAAAAATCTCCCCAAGAGTTGGTGATCCAAGGTGACATCCATTGAAGAAACAAAGAGTCTTGGTGATATTCCTATTGAAGATCTCATAGGAAATATACAAGATTTTGAAGTTAAACTTGACAAGCAAGATGAAGAGGAAAGAGAAGAAGAGAAAGAGCTCAAGAGAGTGAAGAAGGTTGAAATCAAAGACCTAGTAGAAGCTATTGTTAGTAAAGATTCTCCATCATCTCAAGTTTAAGAAGATGCTATGTCATCCAAAGGTAGACTTCACAAAGGCGAGCCTTCCTCCTCCACCCAGTTCTTCAAATGTGGAAAAAAGTCACTTCAAGGAAGATTTCCTCCAAGGAAAAAAGACCCACCATCACAAGAGAAGGAAAGAGAAGCACAAGAAGAAGGAGAAATGGCACAAAAGCCTAGTGACTCATCCAACTGAAGCTCATGTGAAGAATCTAGTGGAGGATCTAATTCAATCTATAGTGAAGATGGAGAATGTCATTTTTCTCTCATGGAAAGTTAAAATGAAGACTCAAATGAGGTAAAACGAAAATCTTTAGTTAAAGAATCTTTAGTTACAATTATTCATGCTACTCGTGCCTCTCTTAAGTCTACTAGAAAGAAAAATAAAATGCTTGCTAGAGTTGTTAATAACTTGTATGAAGAAAAAGATGATCTTGGACATGTTAAAATTTGCTTGCAAGTTGAAAACAATGCTTATCTTAGTCAAGTAGACTCTCTTAAACTTGAAAATACTAATTTTCTTGATAAGATTAGATTTCTAGAAGCTCAACCTCTTATGCCGAGTTGTAATGAAGAGAATACTAAAATTGTTAATTTTCTCATGCTTGACATTAATGTTCTTAAAACTGAAAAAATGGGACAAAGACTTTGCTTTGCAAGGAATAGAATCTGAAAACAATATCTATCTTTCTAAGACTAATTTTCTTGAAAAAGAAAATTCTTCCTTGTTGTTTAAAATCAATGTCCTTGAATCTTTCTCTAGTTATACTAGTAGAGAGAATTATGTTTCTGCTCTTCATATTGAAAAAAGATTCTTATATGATCAAAGCTCTTTGGTTATATATCAAGCTTTTGCATTCTAGAGATGATATCAATCAATTATCTTCTACTATTACTTCTCTTATGCATGAAAATCATATTTTGAGGTCCTCTATGCAAAGATTCTTAGATTATAAAAAGAATCTTAGTCAAATCCTAGATCATAATATCGAAAAAATGGATATAAATGATATAGGACTTGATAGGAGCCAAAGGAACAACAAAGACAAAGGACCTTCAATTTTCATTAAAGATTCGTCTAGTTCCAAGGCTATGAGATCATGTAATCATTGAAATGAAATTGGTCATTATTCTACATATTGTCCTTTTAGGAAAGCACCCAAGAGTAATAGGACTTGAGCTACTAAGATAATCCCTCTGGACCCAAAAATATGATTAGGGCCCATTTCATCTTTCTTCTTGTAGGTCTCTTGCTAACATATTGGCTTGATCTATTGATTTGAAAATTGGTCTCTCAATCCACATAAAATAAGAAAGGTGAGATGTGTATGGGGTGGCAACAAGTTGAAAAGAAATGGTAAGAATACATGTAATGATGCTCTTGCTCGTATCCTATAATTGCTTGTTTTTCTCAAGTTTGGTATGCTCTTTACATATGCTTTTTTTAGTTAAACTTGGTATACTGTGATTCTCATCACTTCTTGTCAAAAGCTTCCCCTGTTGCTTTAATAGTGCGCTACTAACTTGCTTACGCAAGTTTGGATATGGCTTATATTTTTATCTTTCCTCTAGATATGTTTTTTTTTGAAATATATGTGATTTTTGACAGTAGTTGTTGTCGACCGAGTTTGTCCTGAGAAAATTTGACCGACAATCACCAATTGGTGTTGCCAACCACTATTGTTGACTGAGAAGTTCAACTCAAAAACTCAACCGATGACATTGTGTACAGAATATACAGATGGCCTTTCGGATGATAATTTGCCTCTTAACTAGACTTTCTCAACCAAGAACCTTTCTCTATTGTAGTACCTTTGGTACTTATACAATATGCATACTTCCATGCTTTATGTTGCCTACCTTGCTTACAACTATGTATTTCTACTTGCTCTATAGTGGTGTCTTTATATCTTGCAATTAATTGAGTTATTATGCATGTTTTGGTGATGATATCTTTGGATCTCTTGGCTGTGTCTTAAATTTCTTCTGTTGTTCTCTAACTTTTTACATCTATAAAGTTGTATATCTTGTTTTGATACAACCTTGAGCCTCTTAGTGGTAATAATCTTTTGGTAAGGATGCATATTTTCTAGTTAGTAATATCCTTTCATGTTTCTAAAATTGCATATCTATAAGTTTGGATATTTTTCTACATCTAATAATATCTTGTTCTTTAACTTATGCAACTTTTTCTATGATCTAGATCCTACTATTAGTCCTAAATTGTGATATCATATACTATTAGTCCATCTACATGTAGTTCTAGTCTTGTTCATAAATTGGCATCCAATTATATGCTATTCTTGTATCTTTTTTCATACATACTCAATCTTGCTCCTTTACTTGCATAATAAATAGTGCTAGATTATACACAAAAATTGGAGCATCTGAAGAATTTATGCAGTTATTCAATTTTCTTCCCCAGTGTCAGATTTTTGTGCAAGACTAGTGTTTTTTTATACAGAAGTGACCTTCTGAGAAAGACTCATCGTGAGCGCTGACATGTTATGAGCGAATTATGTCATCTTGAGGGTCAAAATCGTGGTTTATTAGTTTTCTATAGCACATTATGTTATAATTTTCAAGGATCCTTTGTTATTTTTTCCTTGATTATTTGCTAGAACTACATCTAGGGTTGTTCTAGTGCATGTCTTAATTTGCTTCATCTGCATTACTTGTACAATCCCCTAGTTTTTTTAATCTTCTACACTAACTTTTTCTAACCAATTGTGCTTTAGTTCTTCACCCCCTCACTTTTTGAAATGACAAAGAGGGAGAAGACACGTCTGATGTAAAGGGGAGAACACATATATGTAGAAGACATATATGAGTAGAAGACATAGTTTTATAAATGTTGTGAAAGATAACTATGCAGGAGATATATCATCAATTGAGGGGGAGTATATGAACTCTAGAAGCATCAATTGAGGGGGAGCATATGAACTCAATTCATTGAAACCTATAGGTTTCTCCAAAGTTTTGATTTTACTTTAATGCTGTTAATACATTTATGGAATGGTTTGTCATCTTCAAGAAGGGGGAGAATGTTGACTCAAAGTCTAATTGACTAAACCCTTGTTTTGATGACGACCAACCATTCCACTTATTTGTGTCTAATACTTCTTCTTGAGTGATTTCATATTAGGTATAGACACACTCCAAATGCCCTAACTTGTGCATCCTAACTTGGAGAAAAACAAGTAAAAATCAATGCAAGTACACTTTTGTGGAAAAAGGTCTACATCTATTAGAATCATGTTGTAAATCACTTATAATTATTGTATAACTTGTAATTAAGCTTAGAAAAAATCAAAGAGCACTTCAATCGAATATTTAAGCACTTCTATGGTACATTCCAAATTTTATCACAGGGACTTTTGCCGGGCAAGTTTCATCTATGATAAACTGGATTGACACCCTTGATGGATCTTGGGAACTACCAGGGTCAGTTGAGTTTCCCTAGGAAAATCAAATTTAAACCTTTAGTCGAGTTTCATCGAGGATAAACTCGACCGACAACTCAAAATTGATTTGTTACATAGTGCCATCAGTCAAGTTACCTTTATTGAGACTCGACCGAGCACACTATACCAAATGTGCAGAAAACATGTTTCTAACCGTTTGAGAGTTGCAAAACTCAAAAATATATCTATTGCAACACCCTAAATGGCTAGAAGTCATCCTTAAGTGCTTCTACTAGCTAGTAGGCATCCTCAACTATAAATATGACACCTTGGTCTTCATCCCATGGTTAGCCAAGCACTATGAAGGTCCTTGTATTATATTTTAGTGCCTCTTAGATCCTCCTTCCACTCTTAAGCTTAATCACTTGCTACATCCATTAGAGTGAGTATGATATTTGTAAGAGAGCTAGTCCTTCATGTATGTCTTGTGAGGCTCTCACTTCCTCCACCTCCCAATCTCTCTTTCCACCATGAAGATGAAGATTCCCTCTCTTGGCTAAGAGAGGTGAAGAAGAAGAAGGGAAGGAGTCCCTTAGTGAAAGATTCTCCTTGGTGAAGGTGAAGTCAAAGGCGGAAGATCCAAGTCAAGAATGGGTAATTAATTCTAGGCGAAAGACTTGTTATAAGAGTAGGTAAGTCCTCGGTGAAGTCGGAAGACTCGTTGCAAAAGTGTGTAAGTCCTTGGTGAGGTAGAATACTCACATTCATGTATGGGTAAGTCCTTTGTAAGATTATTGGATCCCTTGTCCTCAAAGGGAAGGATGGGTATCGTTGTCTCAGAAAAGGAAGGTCATATGTTCTCTCTCTTATGATGGAATATAGGCACTGATACATGGTTAAAAAATCCTAGAGGTTGACCCCTCTAGGTAGTGGATGTACACTCTCCTAGTTTGGAGTTTGGAACCACTATACATAGATTGCGTTTTTGTTCTTATTCAATCTCTCTCATCGTTTCTATGTATGTTTAGTTTCACTCAAATTTCATATATGCAACCTTATCTCTTGATATAATTTGAAGGTCTAAAGAATTCAATTTAAGTGTTTATTTCTCTATTCAACCTCCCCTTCTAGAGGCCATCATATTAGATCCATCAAATTGTATCTGAGGCTACTATTTTATATCTTCATGTCATTATTTTTTGTTTTGTATTCATCATGAACTAATTTCCTTTTACTATAATCATTATCAATTGTACCCTTAACTCTTTTCTTTATTATTATATTGGTTTCGGTGTATGGATTCTTATATTTTGATAATGACTTAATGTTCTTAGAGATCTCTAGATATTTCAGTATGGTGCTTGTATATGGTGCTTATAACTTTGATAAGACCATACCTAGGTCTTCTACCCCATCCCTTTTTTATATGACAAAGGGGGAGAAATAGCTTGGTTGCATATTGAAATTGATCTAAAGCTACATATCTATTGCTTATTGAAAATTGCATAGCACAAATGTATATGGTGGTTGTATTTTGGAGGAACTAACCATACAAGTAAAGTTAAGCATAAATTGATGGATATAAATTCTATCATACATTCATGTACCCCCCTACACATCAAAGGTAAACATGTTTAAAATTTCAGTCCTTTTAAATATGTTAAGGAATGGTTTGTCATCTTCAAAAAGGAATGTTGACCTAAAACTTATACATTTTACATATTTTGATGATGACTTAACTACTCCATTCATGTGTATCTAACATGTCTATTTGAGATAAGTTTCAAGTAGCAGGTACATGAAGAGCATGAAATTAGCAAACCCTAGTTTTCCAGAAATCAAGTCAAAATCAATGCATATGCAAGTTTTAAAGATTCAACAATATCTCTATTAGAATCATGTAATAAATCATTTTTATTGAATGTATGACTTGTAACTAAGGTTAATCGAAATTTATAGAACTTAATACGAATGTTTAAGTACTTCTTGAGCATTTGTCAAAAGTGAGCACAAGGTTTTTTGCCGGCTGCATTTTTCACAGTGGAAACTCAACTAATAGTCAATCTATCTCTTGGAAATACCCAAGTTTGGTCAAGTTTGTCATGGTGGCAACTCGACCTACACCCTACACTAACAAAACAAATTTAAGCTGCCGGCTGAGTTTCTTCCCAGATAAACTAGACCGACATGTACAAATTGTTTTGTCATATAGTGCTATCGGTTGAGTTTCCCAAAGGTAACTTAGCCAACAACTATGTATGGTAAAGTATAGAATAGTGTTTCTAGCCATTAGAGTGTTGTGAAACTCAAAAGTATATATGTTGGAACACTCAAAATGGCTAGAATTCTATACTAAGTGTCTCTACTGGCTATTAAGCAACCTCCACTATTAAAAGAGGCCCTTAAACTTCCTTCTAAGTTTGCATTTTATGATACATTACTATAGTTGAGTGTTTTTGCCTTGAAGTTCCCTTAATATCCCTCAAGCTAGATTACTACTCCACACCCAATTTGAGTGAGTTAGGATCCTTAAAAGAGAATTGATCCAATGAACATTTTGTGAAGCTCTCCACTTCTCTTTCCAACTTCTCTCTAGAAAAGTGGTGACTTGAAAGTGATATCCTTAACGAAGGAGATGGACTTCCTTGAAGAAAGAAGGGTGATTAAAGGTTGAAGATTTTCTACAAGAATAGGTAAGACCTTGGCGAAGGAGGAAGATTTTTGGTAGGTAGATAGGTAAGACCTTTTAATGGTTATTGTTTCCTCGACCATATAAGGAATAATAGTCTAGACCTTGTGCTTGAAAAGGGTGGTCTATATGTGTAACTCTTATAATGAAATATAAGAAGTGTGACATGGTTGAAAATCCTAGAGAATGACCCCTCTAGGTAGTGGATGTACTTCTCCTAGTTTGGTGGTTGGAACAACTATACATTTTCACCTTCACTTGGTGTTTGCTCAATCTCTCTCCTCCTTGATTTCCAATATAGAAATATCTTAAAGGTCTAATTTGTTTTGTTTAAGTGAGTTTAGCTATATTTTCCCCCTCTAGAACCCATAAATCTGACAAAACTAAAATCCATAATTACACTAGATAGTTTGTTGATCCTATTACTATGAAATAAGAAAACTAAAACAAGATAGAAAATAAAGCAAGATAAAGATGTTCCATCACCCCCAAGCTTGAACTTGATGTCACATAACCGTTTGTTACCCAAATTCTAACTCCAGATGACTATAAGGTCAATGGAAATATGACCTTCGCATCCATCCCTAGCATGGTATTACCAAAGCATGAATGCAGAAGAGTAAAGCTTATCATACATGAACAAATAACAAGATAAAAGCACTAGTCATAATCTCAACATTCAACATGTATTATTAAGCCACATCCTTTTATTACAAGATTTAAGTTACAATTTGAGAGTCAAATATATACAAGTATGCTTATCTGCACTAGGGATCTTACAACAAGTAAACTAGACATAGCTCACTAAGCCTATTAACTTCTAGCAATCTATGAACCTATAAAATACATGAACAAATGCGGGTCAACACACAAGGTGCTGAGTACAGGGCTAAAAGATACATATACATAAGCTTTTCATAATTTGGAAAGAGTTGCAGAAGTAATGAATAAGAATAAACAAGTTAAGTATTTAACAAAGCGAGAGCCCATGTTTTATATCATTTTACTCCAATTATACCAAAAAATCGTATATCATATGGACTTTTTGACAACTTCCCATTATAAGAGTCTGTAAGGGTGCTCAAAGTTAGATAACCCTTTTCTATGTAAGGGACCTCAAGGCCATCACCAAGAGATAACCATTTTATCGACATGGTCCACCATATCCTGACAACTCAAGTAAGACACCAAGCCTCATGTCCTTACCCCGAGAATACAGGCAGATACACAAGGTTTGTATAATGGAGTTTCTATATTATGTTTGCAAGTTATAAAATAATGACATGAGAAAAACATCAAGTACAATACTAGAGTACTACATGGAAATATTTGAGCAAGTAAACAAGCATACATATGTATCACATTTCAAGCAAGAAGGCCATTGTCATATAATTACTAAAGCCCATACCTAATTTAGTGATTTCAAATTAACTTGTAAAGAGGTGAGATATCTTTACCAAAATTTAAAGGAAATACAAAACATCCATCTTTTCAAAAAAATTATAGACCTTGAGGTATGCATGTACAATATTCCAAGTAAATAAGCATGATTTAGATACATGTAAAATCTCAATAGCAACATAAAGGAAGCTAAGTTATTAGATTTTCTTTTGAACTCAGTTCACTACATGAGTTTCATGAAAGGAAAAAACTAGAAAGAAAACTAATAGGATTATCACAGAACCATTCTTACCCCAATCCCAATACTACTTCCTATACAGTAGTAAGAGGATTGAAGCGCCCGTCCCTGAGTGGCCCAAAAAAATCTATCACACTAGAATATATAATAAGAAATAATAACTAAAAAACTAGATATTTAAAGGACAAACTAACCCAATATGGATATTTTACCAATATATCCTTGTCATCAGAGTATGTAGAGTGCGGAAGCAATCTTATTCAGTATTCCATAGGTATTGCCTAAAATCAAGAAAATCAAGACACAATCATGCACTTGCATGGTACGCTATCAAAATCAAGTAAAGCAGTTTATAACAAAAGAGTATACTTGGCATGACTTATATTTAAAAGAATAACAAATAATTTCCAAAACCAATATCATTTGAAAAAATGCTTATTATTCAATGATTCAATTTTTATTATGAGTTCCCATTATGATGTAATCAAGTAAGCATGTTTATATATGTTGTGTGACTCTATTATCCCAGCGCGATGGGGAAGGTCACTAGGCTCCTTCTCACCATAGGAACATAGGAGACCAATGTACAAGTCCCACCTCCAAATGAGGGGGTTGTTGCACTCAATATCAACATTATCAACATTATCAATATCATCATCATTATCAATATATGAGTAGTCATAATGGGCATGCAATTTATGTTTTCATGTTTTTCAAAATATAGTATACAAAAATAGAAGACGAATCATAGGGAACAATACCTCATCCAAGTAAGTAGACAAGTACACATTCAAGAGATACATAAAAGTATCTTCACTACATTCTAGGAGAGTTAAATGATAGCGTACCTTTCACTGAGGATTTTTAGTATAGATCAATATCCAAGTCAATACGTAAACCCTTCGAGTCAGATCCTAAATCATCAAGATTGGATCAAGGGTCATGATCATGATGTTCATAATATCATGTTTTAATACTCGAGATTAGGGGTTTCACTTTTCCTATGTCAATCTTAGGGTTAGGTCATTCACTTAAAATCAATATTTCAATATGTCCAACATTCAAGTGTACAATATATTCAAGTGTGAACGACTTACTTAGGTTTTGTAGGATCATATGTGTTAACCCCTAATTTATGATCATTATCCAAGTCATGATTCATGTTTCTAGATCTTCATTAAGGAAATAAGTTCAAGGGTCTAGATTGAGTAGGTCACAAGATATAGTAAACTTATATTCACCATATGACAATTCTAGAGTCAGAATTAGGGTTTTCAGTGTTTAGTCAAGATTAACCACAAATAGAGTCATTTAGACCAATTATATAAGCAATAGATCAAGATTAAGATATATTAGTGGGAATCATTTGGAATCAGGTTTCCAAAGTATTTTAATCGATTCACTGGGTTTTTCTGATCAAGATTGACTACTTGTTCATAATATTTGGAGCTAGGATGTATTTTCTACAATTAAAACAAGATCTGTACATTTATATGAATTTCTGAATAGAGAGGAGATATAATACCTTATTTGTGAAAAACCAGGGTCGTTGGATGTGCAAGCAATGGCCCAGATCCAACCACAAAGTCCTTGCAACTTGTTAGCTCACATGGCCAGTTCAAGCTTGGTTCACATGTTCAATTGGTTGGGTCTTTTGGACCCCTTGGACCGGTTGGTTTCCTTCTTTTGATTGGCCGATCTGGGGATCATTCATTTCATCAATCTGGCCTCTGCACGAGCCAGGAAGCAAGGCAGAGGGAGCTCTCCAGAGCTTGGTGGTTCTGGAGCAGGGGGTGTCAGTGCGGGAAGGGAAGGTGCCACCCACACTCCTTGTGCCACCGTGAAGTGGTGGCGTGTGGTAGATTGGGGCAGACGGCTGTGGCTGCAAAATGTCCAAAAGAAATAGCGGCGATGCTATTTAGTCAAGCAGGTGAAGAAGTGGCAGATCAAGGTTGCTCAAGGCCAAGATAGAGCATGAAAATGTGAGTATTAGCAAGGCATGGTGAATTCAATCCTTGGGGGGCTGTTTATATAGCACTAGGCTAGGGTTAGCACTAGATCGAGATTGGGGTGGCAACTATGCTTGCCGAAGTGAGAGGGGGGGAGAAAAGAACTCATTTTAGCGGCTGGACAGAGCATGAATGGTGGTCAAATTACAATTAAATCAGTTCAAATTTGTAAGACGAGCATTCTCTCTCGGTTGGAATTTTGAATCGGGATCTTAGACGCGAGTTTGCAAGTCTCGGCCATAAAGACACCTCCCCACTGATTGCAGGAGGTTGGTAATGACCTCACGACCACTGGATCAGGCCTGGATATGCAAGAGGTAGATCCAAGGGCCAACAGTCACTCCAGATCCCTTGTATGGATCACTGACGTGGATTAGCCAACAAAAGGGCAAATAAAGGCAATAAAAAGGGTTTTTAGATGCAAAACTTCAAAAATTCGTAGACAACTATAGGAATGTCCAAATGAGATGAAATTTGGACCATAGCTTCAAAAAAAGTGTGGAGAATATCTATGAAAAATTTGAGAACTAAAAGTTGAAGTTTGATGTATCAATTTGATTCTTTGAACAAAGTGATGATTGAATCTAATTTGAGGTGTTATAATGTGTATAAAAACTACATTGATCATCATATTTCGTATTTGAGTCTCAATAATGATTATGATGACAAGAAAAATAATTTGGGACCATTAGTAGGCAAAATGAGGGCAAAATAGTAATTTCATCATACTTATGCAAAATTTCACTTTGTCACATCTTCCCTCCTTAAAAATGAATTTTGTCCCTAAAATTCAAAAACATCCTCAAATTAGAATTGTCCAAATCCAGATCATATCCTCAATTATTTGAACATCCTCAACTATATAATTGAAATTATGTCCTCAAAATGCAACTAGCTCTGATACCAACTGTCATGGTACCGTTCTTACCCCAATCCCAATCTCACTGCCTAGACAGTGGTAAAGGGATTGAAGCGCCCGTCCCTGAGTGGCCCGATAGGATTTATCACATTGGCATATACAATAAGAAATAATAACTCAAAAACTAGATATTTGAAGAACAACTAACCCAATATGGAGATTTTTCCAATATATCCTTGTCATCAGAGTATGTAGAGTGCGGAAGTGATCTTATTCAGTGTTCCATATCATGACCAACTTGGTATCAATATTAATTTATCATCGAGCAATTGAGTATCAAGGTCAATGCTTCATTTGAGCCACAAATTTGGAGGGATCATATTTTAGGTCAGACAAATAGAGTTTTTGAATCATGTGTACAAGGTGACTTTCAATCCCAAAATCTCATGGTCCTAGCCTCTACATTGGCCTAGGTGGGGTTATATATCCATGATTTGAGATTTCATATTTCAACATTTCAAGACAACATCATACTTTCAATATCATGATTTTTGAACACAATATCAATGGGAAGTCCCACCCTAGTCCTAATGAGAGCTAGACCCTAAGTCATAACTCGAGAGGGTCAAAATAGTCATCATTTCAAAATGTCAAGATTTGAGATTTTGAAGTTATTAGTTATATGTCTAGTATGATATGTAGATCCAAATAATGTGAACATATGATTTGTACCATTATTGAAATTTGATAATCGTGAGTCACATTATCAAGAATCAATATTTTTGGACATTAAAAGTCATAGGTACAAAATTTTGAAGCCAGGTTTTAGATCCCTAATTAGACCTTGGGGGAGATCACCCATCTATATTCAATTTTGAGAAACAATATTCAATCAATATTCGAGCAACATATCAAAATTTCATAATTAGGGTATTCAATTTTGATGAATGATCTAGACCTAGGTCTATCTAGGAAGTAAACCACAAGCTATAGTCAAAATTGTCATATATCAAGGTCATTATTAAATCAATATTCAAGATCGAGTATCAAACATGAGTTTAACCTATTAGGCTTAGGTCTGACCATAGTAGTCCATGTGGTAAGAGCTCGGTAAGTCCCAATGAAGGACCCGAGTTTGAACCTCACCGAAGGCACTTTGCGAATGGCAATCCACACTGATTAGGTGTGGGAGGGGGGTGACCGGACCACACCCTCTCATGCCTCGAGAGTTTACCATGTCGGGCTCGCCCAGAGTGGGTTCTCTCGGTCACAAAAAAACTCTCATTCCTAAAGTTTGAAATGCAGTAAAGGTGAATGACTTCCAACCCATTTCCCTTTGTAACACAGTGTACAAAATCATTACTAAAATTCTGGCAAACATGCTTCGTCCGATTATGGAGGAGATAGTTGACATCAACCAAGTCGCTTTTGTTAAAGACATATCCATCGGGGATGTAATCCTTCTTTCTAATGAAGTTCTAAGTAATTTCTATAATGCTCAACGCCCGAAGAATATGTGTGTCAAGGATGATTTGTCAAAGGCATACGATATAGTTAGAAGAGATTACATCATTTTCATCATGAAGAAAATGGGATTCCCTCCAATGCTGGCTTAGATGGATAGATGAAATTTTCAGCCCAGATTCTTTTCAAGTCCTTATAAATGGATCACCTTCCATTCCATTTGAAGCTAACAATGGCGTTCTCCAAGGTGACCCCTTACGCCAGAATTGTTTTTCTTTGCTATGCAGGGGTTTTCTACTATTATGCAAGACCTGATTGCAAAAAAGGAAATTGACCCCATCAAAGGCGATGGTGCCAATCAAGCTTCCCACATCATCTTTGCAGATGACCTCCTAGTATTCTCAAAGGCTGATGAGAAGAACGCTGAAGGTTTAAAGAAGGCCCTAGAAATCTTTCAACACATCTTTGGGTTAAAGCTCAATAATGATAAAAGCCAACTATTCCTTAACAGAGCTTGCAACAATGTTAATATCAGCCCTATATTGCACATTGCCGTATCACAGCTACCTGTCCATTATCTGGGGCTCCCCTTATTCACTGGCAGACTAACAAAGAGCATGTGCTCACCTATTATCGACAAAGTAAAAAAAAGAACTTGATTCCTGGAAAGGTCGTCTTCTGTCGTGCGCCGGTAGAATAGAGCTTGTTATTTCCACGTTGTCGTCGTACCATATGTTCTGGTCTACCACATTCCCCATTCCCAAATTAGTTATTGACGAGATTGAGAAGCTGATGCATAATTTTATCTGGAATGATGACAAATACAAAAAACATGTTCACACCATCTCATGGAGCATGATATGCAATCCCAAAATCGAGGGTGGTCTGGGTATAAGGCACATTAAAGACTGGGCTGACGCAGGCTTACTCAAAAATCTCTAGGATTTGGCAAATGACAAGAACAATTTATGGGTCAAATGGATGCATGGAAAATGCCTAAAAAATGATTCCATTTGGTTGGTTGTTGAACACTCCAATGCTTCATGGCTGTGGAGAAAACTACTGAAGAAAAGTGATGTGTTGCTGAGCAAAATTAAACTAAATGTAGGCGATGGCGCTAAATTCAAAATCTGGCAAGACCCATGGCTCCCTGATGGCAGAGAGTTAGCTGATATAATGGAAAAATAGCTCATGCATTGTATTGGAGGCAGTGCTAACTGCCCGGTGAAAGCTGTTATAGCTAATGGCGAATGGAAATGCCCAGCTGTGCATGGCTGCAAAGAGCTGGAAAATGTGCTATCACAACTACCTAAACCTATTGCTGGACACGACTACATCTCATTCAAAGGTAAGCAAAGTTTCAAAATAAAGGACGGCTAGAATATCAGTAGGAAAACATCTCCTGAAGTTCCTTGGGGGATTTTGATTTGGAACAACATGATTCCTAGAAGATTCTCCCTGATACTCTGGAAAGCTTTTCTTCATAGACTACCAACCACTGATGTCATGAGGAATTTCGGGCTCTACCTGGTGTCGAGATGCACCCTTTGTGAATCCGAAGAAGAGAGTATGCACCACATTTTCTTTGTGTGTAAGTTTACTGTGAAAACATGGAGGTCCTTTGGCTGCAATTTCGGACCTGTAGGCGCGCCTAAACACATAGAGGATTTGAATCAACTAAAGAAGAAGGGAAGAATTGCTGCTGCGACACCCATATATCATATATGGACAGAAAGAAATAGAAGGATCTTCCTTGGCACAAAGAAAACTCTAGCTGAGATCTAGAATAGTAGTATACAAGACTTCAAAATTGTACAGTCTGTATAGTTTTATTTTTTCTTTTAGCAGCTTATTCTTTACCTCGTTACACCCTGTAACATGACGATACAATTTTTGAATATAGCAATAAAAAGGAGAGGCACATTGGGTTCACAAAAAAAAACAATATGAAAATTTAGAGGTAGTCATAATAGGTATGTGACCTAGGTTAGGGGATTCATGAGTCAACTACCACCCTAATCTAGCACATTACCAACATTAGTTATTATCAATTGAGCTTATTCAAATAGGGAGAGTATCAATGATCAAATCATATTCCATAAGGTCATGAGATCAAAACCCAAGATCATAATAGGGCAATAATGTTAAGATTTTACAAAATCAAGTTCATATTTGCATTCCTTTCCTTTCATGATCAAGGTAGTGATATAATTTAGAAATCAAGGACATAGAGCATAATAGTGCAAAATCTAGGTCCATAATCATCATATCAAAATTGAGATTGCAAAATGCATCAATAGTCAATAATGAAACTACTTTTTGCATCATAGTCTTACATCATGGTTATGTTAGTCCAAGACTTAGTCACTTGATAGCATAGTCATAATGCACATCAAATAGGATAAGAGATTTCTTAACTATGTTTTGAGGTTTAGTCAAAAATAGGGCAACAAAGAATAAATCAAATAGGGACCTTATCAACAATAAGGTATTAGGTATAAGTCCTTCTTATTTCACCAAATCAAGATTTACCTCAACATAGAAAGCATGTAGTCAGGTTTTGGTTAAATCGAGTTTTAATGAAGGGTCAAGCATGAGTATTTGATTTCAAAGTTTATTTTCATTGATGAAAAATCGACTTTTCACATTAAGGTCAGATCATGGTATCAACTTTCAAAATTTTGCGATATTCATTTTTCTCATGCATAATCTACCCATAATCGAGACATCATATGGTAAAAGGTCACAAGAAAGGATCACATGAGGAGATGAGAAGACTACCTAATCTTCATCTACATGGGTGGCTTAGGATAGTCCTTAATGAAGAGATGAGATGCTAGAAGACTCTCTAGGGTTTCACCAGAGAACCTTTAGGTCCAGTTCTAGATCAATTGAGGCCAGGTAGAGCGGGGTATCTCATCCACTGTGAAGATGGATAGGAGAAATTATGCCAGGATCCCGAGCCTAGACACCTCAATTTTCACCATTATGGACTTTAGGGGTTCTTGGATGTACGAGACTTGAGAAATTATTTACTTAAAGTATATGGGAGTGTGTAGGCTCTGATACCAACTGTCACAGAACCATTCTTACCCCAATCCCAATCCTACTGCCTAGACAGTAGTAAGAGGATTGAAGTGTCCGTCCCTGAGTGGCCCAATAGAATCTATCACACTGACATATACAATAAGAAATAATAACTCAAAACCTAGAAATTTAAAGAACAAACTAACCCAATATGTAGATTTTTCCAATATATCCTGGTCATCAGAGTATGTAGAGTGCGGAAGCGATCTTATTCAGTATTCCATTTGTATTGCCTAAAATCAAGAAAATCGAGACACAATCATGCAATTGCACGGTACACTATCAAAATCAAGTAAAGCAGTTTATAACAAAAGAGTATACTTGACAGGACTTATATTCAAAAGAATAACAAATGATTTCCAAAACCAATATCATTCGATAAAATGCTTGTTATTCAATGATTCAATTTTTATTACGAGTTCCCATTATGCTGTAATCAAGTAAGCATGCTTATATATGTTGTGTGACTATTACCCCAATGCAATGGGGAAGGTCACTAGGATTCTTCTCAACATAGGAACATAGGAGACCAATGTACAAGTCCAACCTCCAAATGAGGGGGTTGTTGCACTCAATATCAACATTATCAACATTATCAATATCACCATCATTATCAATATACAGGCAGTCATAATGGGCGTGCAATTTATGCTTTCATGTTTTTCAAAATATAGTATAGAAAAATAGAAGACTAATCATAGGGAATAGTAGCTCATCCAAGTATACATTCAAGAGATACATAAAAGTATCTTCATTACAATTAAGGAGAGTTATATAATAGCGTACCTTTCACCGAGGATTTCAATTATAGATCAATATCAAAGTCAATAGGTCAACCCTTCAAGTCAAATCCTAAATCATCAAGATTGGATCAAGGGTCAAGATCATGATGTTCAGAATATCATGTTTTAATACTCAAGATTATGGTTACACTTTTCCTATGTGAACCTTAGGGTTGGGTCATTCGCTTATAATCAATATTTCAATATGTCCAACATTCAAGTGTACAATATATTCAAGTGTGAATGACTTACTTAGATTTTGTAGGATCATATGTGTTAACCCCTAATTTATGATCATTATCCAAGTCATAATTCAAGTTTCTAGATCTTCATCAAGGAAATAAGTTCAAGGGTCTATCTCAAGTAGGTCACAAGATATAGTACACTTATATTCACCATATGACAATTCTAGAGTCAGAATTAGGGTTTTCATTGTTTAGTCAAGATTAACCACAAATAGAGTCATTTAGACCAATTATATAAGAAATAGATCAAGATTAAGATATATCAGTGAGAATAGTTTGGAATCAGGTTTCAAAAGTATTTTTAATCGATTCAGTGGTTTTTTTTATCAAGATTGACTACTTGTTCATAGTATTTGGAGCTAGGATGTATTTTCTATAATTAAAACAAGATCTGTACATTTATATGAATTTTTGAATAGAGAGGAAATATAATACCTTATTTGTGAAAAACCAGGGACGTTGGATGTGCAAGAAAGGGCCCAGATCTAGCCACAAAGTCCTTGCAACTTGTTACCTCACATGGCCAGTTCAAGCTTGGTTCACAGGTTCAATTGGTCGGGTCTTCTGGGCCCCTTGGACTAGTTGGTTTCCTTCTTTTGACTGGCTAGTCCAGAGATCGTTCATTTCATCGATCTGGCCTCTGCATGATCCGGGAAGTAAGGCAGAGGAGCTCACAGGATCTTGGGGGTTCTAGAGCAGGGGGTGTCAGTGAAGGAAGGGAAGGTGCCGCCCACACTCCTTACGCCACCGCTAAGTGGTGGCAGGTGGTAGATTGGGGCGAACGACTGTGGCTGCAAAATGCCCAAAAGAAATAGCTGCGACACTGTTCAGTCAAGAAGGTGAAGAAGTGGTAGATCAAGGTTGCTCGAGGCCAAGATAGAGCATGAAAACATGAGTATTAGCAAGGCATGGTGAATTCGGTCCTTGGGGGGCTATTTATATAGCAATAGGCTAGGGTTAGCCCTAGATCGAGGTTGGGGTGGCGGCTATGCTCGCTAGCGTGGGAGGGGGGAGAAAAGAACTCATTTTAGCAGCTGGACAGAGCATGAATGGTGGTCAAATTAGGATTAAATCAGTTTGAATTTGCGAGACGAGTGTTCCCTCTCGGTTGGAATTTTGAATCGGGGTCTTAGGCGCAAGTTTGCAAGTCTCGGCCATAAAGACACCTCCCCTCTGGTTGCGGGAGGTTGATGATGACCTTGCAGCCACTGGATTAGGCCTGGACCTATGAGAGGTAGATCTAAGGGCCAACAGTCACCTTGGATCCCTTGTATGGATTGCTGACTTGGATTAGCCAACAAAAGGGCAAATAAAGGAAATAAAAAGGGTTTCTAAATTCTAAACTTCAAAAATTTGTAGACAACTGTATGAATGTCCAAATGAGATGAAATTTGGACCATGGCTTCAAAAAAAGTGTGGAGAATATTTATAAAAAGTTTGAGATCCAAAAGATGAAGTTTGATGTATCAATTTGATTCTTTGAAAAAAGTGATGATTGAATCTAATTTGAGGTGTTATAATGTGTATAAAACTACATTGATCATCAAATTTCATATTTGAGTCTCAATAATGATTTTGATGACAAGAAAAATAATTTGGGACCATTAGTAGGTATAATGAGGGCAAAATAGTAATTTCATCATACTTCTGCAAAATTTCACTTTGTCACAAGGACCTAGAAGTAGCAACCTAGACATCCTTGAAGCAAGACTTTGATCTGCTCTTGGTTTTGGTTTCCTTGACCTTGTTCAACACCTTGCTCCAAATGTGGGTGGTTGGGGAAGCACCCAACAAGAGAGAGAAAAACAAGGCATGTGTCAAAATAATGAACAATGACAAAAGATAAAGAAATAACATGGTAATAAAGGCTAGAATTTCATCATATGATGAAGAGATCAAGAGTATGAGGCATAATCAAATAGATGCTTTCCATAATAAGAAAATAGAAGAAGATTTGTATGCGTGATTAATATTGACTACCTTAACTAAGTAGGGTTGAGTCCCAGACCTCAACCAAACATGTGAGGGGAGAATAAAACATTCCTATTCACCTACAAAATATTTTATAATGGGGAGAGTAACACATTCCCCTGGGAAAAATAACACATGCCCTATCTATGGGTGGTTGTAAAAAATTACAACTAGAGTAGCTAAATAGTCTAATAAAATCAACATGACAAAGATAAACTATGGCAAGTAGAAGCATCATATAATTGAAACATGGCAGTGGGGTGTAAGACTCAAGAAATAGAATATCACTACATATTCTAAGGCAAATATAGAAAAAGAAATAATAATAGAGAATAGGGTTCATGTAGTGCCTCATTAGGGAAATTAGGGTTTGGTTTGCAAATATCCTAAACTAGGATGTAGGGATGCACATACCTCTCTTATTGAGTTCAATTATCAACTTTCACCACTTTTAGATGACCCCAAGTCCAACCTTGCCTATTTCAATTTGTTAACATATATTAGTACATAATGGAACTTAATGATAAGAAACCCTAATTTTTGACCTTTTTAAAAAAACTCGGATTTTAACTCTTAAAATCTCACCAATCGATTTTTTAGGTTTTCCTGATCAAGAAAACATATTTTTATGTTAATTTTGAAGTTTTTATGTTAAAGTTACAATTTTTATGGGTTATAAGCATTAAATTCATTTTCCAACTAAATCATCCTTCAATAAACCTTGAAATCAAACCTTAAAACCATTTTTATTTGAAATATCACATTTTTATGATTCTAAAACATATTTATTTATTAATTTTAAATAAATGGATTAAAAGATATGAATTTTATGGGTTGGGACAATTAGAAAATTAGAAAAATACATGTAAGTAAGAAACTCGTGGGAAAAGAAGCAGAGCGGGGCCGACCCACTGACTTGGACCAATCAGGGGTGGCCAAGTCATGGGTCAAAGGCTCGACTTTGACTCACTTAGAGAAAAGAAAACATGGGCGAAAAGACACATGATCCTGGGTGAGCAAAAAAAAGCAAAGAGAAAATGAAAGTGGTAGAATAGGGAATCCGCCAGGGGATTCATCCTCTTTCTTGGTCACGCCATGGACAACAATCATTAGTTCATGAAAATTGGGCAAAATCTTGTTTGAAGATGATTTGAGAAAGCAAATACACAGAAAGGAGGAGGGTACCACAAACCTATTGATGCAACCAATTGAATCGAGGTGGCACAAGGAGTGAACCGTAGCCACCACAAACCAAGCTCAAAATTAGTTTCCTAGAAGCAACACACTTGATGTGTGAGGAAATTAAGAGAAGAGGAGAGTTGATTAAGAGGAGACAAAGGTATTTGGGGTGCCATTTATAGGTGGGGGTCATCAAATAGGGGGTAGCTATGTCGGCCGAGAGCCTTACAACACAACAATTAGGTGTTTCCCAATTTCTTGACAAAGCATTGCAAATAAAGGATTGTTGTGTGTGGAATTATTTTTTCAAGCCATCAACGAAGGAATCTTGAACGTAGGTGGATCAGAGAGAGAATTTCCTAATTTATAGGGCTGTGTGAACATGCCCAGTTTCCTAGTTGGGCACGAGCTAGATGACAAGTCCCTAGCCATTCGATTAGGCAGATGAAAGATTTGGGCCATTCATCAATGCAGAAAAACAAAAAATAAAATAAAATAAAATATCACGTGACATGTTAAATAACATTCCTAATAAAATTGGAATAAAGTGTGGATGTATTAATTCTATTTTTCTCTCTCTTTGTTTGAGGGTGCAAACAAATCCCAAATTAATTTAAATTTGACACCTAAGCTAATTTGAGTATGTAGAATATGAATATGCAATTAAATTTACCTTTTGAAGATTTTTGATTCATTAAATTAACAAATATCATTTTCTCTTTCGTCATGCATTAATGACTAGGATTCTTCAGATTTGATGAAACTTCTCCCACAAGTCAAATTAAATATGTTGGATATTAATTTGCCATTAATTTCATATGTTGAAGTTGTTTCTACATTTATTTAATATTTGAATGTTTTATAGACTTTCTCTCTCCTAACTTTACCTTTTCATCAAATATTTCCCAAATTGTGTGAAAATTCACCCAAAAGTCATATTATAATATGTTGATCATGAATTTGGCATGATTTGCTACTTTTGGAGTCTTTAACAGAATTATTTCATATTTTTGGGATGACTCCTCTTTTCTAATTACAATTAGTGCATATATGATTACTAATTTCCCAAAATTATGAAACTTGATTTCCAAGCCAAATCAAACCCACAGAAAATGAAGTTGGGCTTGCAATTATCTTTTGAGTTCCTCTTTTATGAATTTTAATCAATTTACTTACATTTCCACCATTCGTGAAAATAATTCATTAAATGTCACACTTTCCCTTGTTTTAGAATTTCCTTTTTCTTTTTCTTATTAGAAAAGGCCATAGAAACTTCTAGTACAAATTTGTTTAACATTAGCCCACTTAAGTGCTTATTTTGCATTTTAGATCCCTTATTTAAACTTTTATTGAGGTATTTGTGCATAAAACCTTATATTGGCATAAATAGTGAGCAAATGTACACCAAACCTTTGTAAATTCCACTAATTTAACGTCAAATGCATAAAGGACAAGAATGTAAGGAAAAATTAGGAAAAAAGGCTAGACTAAGATTATATATAGATTTTAGTTTATTACATAACTTAGTGTTTATCATCTAGCCATAAGCAAAACCTGATTAAGAATAAGATTGCATACATGTATTTGATTCTCATTATTAACCCTAACTAGTTCAATTTTAGGATTTTGATCAAGTTAGGTTTCAAGGTTACTCATTAATGTATTTGACAATCTCTTATTGGTTTAGGGTCCATCATGGTTGTGTGGTTCAAGTTTCATCTCATTTTGAGGTTTCATATGGACATTACAAGATTTGTGTCACTTATGTACACTTTAGGGTCAAAAAACTCACAATAGGGCAAACAAGGACATGAGCATCAAGAAATGTGAACCAAGAATCAAATATGGTTTAGATCAACAATAGTAGGTCATAAGACACACATTCCAATATAGGTGAAAGTCCCCTAGGGCCTAGGCATCATATTCCCAACCTTGGGTATTTTCATTTCAACATATATGCAAGAACCAACATAGTTCATATGCCATAAGGGGTCAACATAAAACTTCGGTGGGCATCCACATCAAGATGATCAACAATAAAATAATCAAATGTGCTTTTAGAGGAGAGATCATAGTAATAAGGTTCACATTGAGATTAGGGCATAATCATAGCAAACAAGTTGTATAAGGGCATACTAGGTCATAACTAATGGATTTGAGAACATGACACATCATACCATATGATAAAGTGAGCCATGCATTAGGGTCTCTTTGACATCCTAGAGTTACTGATTTATAGAGTAGAAGTGGGACTTGATGCACAAAGTAGGTCAAACATATCATTTGAATCAAGTCCAAACAAGTATAAACATAAAGGGGTCAATTTTAAGCATTAAGTGCCAAAAGAGGTGATTTGGACCCTCATATAGTTCAAAGACACACACAAGTTATTGATCATAAGAAAATGAGAGTAAGAGCACACTAATAATTCAAGTTGTATCACAAGGATGGATTAAATGTGGTCAACATAGTCAAAGATCTCATGTTTAGAAAAATAGAGAAATAGGAAAGGGTTTTACGGTCTGGAACTATTCCCAAGTTGTAGATGTTTTTGAGATGATCATTTTGATATATAATTTTGTATGTTTTGGCCATAGGAGTTGGGAGATATGCATTTTTCAAAACTTTTATTCAAACTATAGGGATTTGGGATTAAGGGCGTCACATCATTTATTCATTCATGTAGATGCCAATCCAAGCCGTGAATTCTCGATCTAGCAGACATAGTATGCCTTCCTCACGTGCACCTTGGGGGATGTCATTGGACACCTAGCTTGCAGTGATTCCCTAATACCTCCTAGCAACCACCCCTGGTCGCTAGCAGATGCATCCGAATACCCCTCCTTGTGGTTCTGATTTGTGATTCATCCTTGTGTGCAACTGCATCCAACAAAGGCCTCCCATGTGAGAACTGTTGCTACCTCATAGGTGCATGTAAGAGACTGGGGCCAGGGCAACAAGTGGAAGCCCCCACGCAACTCATGAACCGACCACTCAGAATTGCCAGGGCCTCGAGAAGCTGACTGAGGCATTAGATGGAAGAAAGAGGTGTAAGACATGGAGCCTAGCCTACATTTCAATTACGGTGACTAGGACATTTTAGGGTTTTGAAGGAGGGAGAGGAAGGAGAAAGGAGGCTGTAGAGAAAGGGAAACAAGTTGAAACGTGGGGGAAAATAAGGAGGGTGTTGAGACAAGGTGGTTGAGATTTTATTTGGGCAAAAAGGGGTGAGAAAGGGCACCAATTGGAGGAAGCGAGTTGGAGCAACACTCCTTACGCCAACGGTGCATACGTATCTAGGATACAATTCCTATGCCGTTAGATCATCATCCAAGGCTCCAAGATCATCATGGCTTGAGAGATGTGGTGCTTGGGCTGTGTAGCACACGCCCAATGCTGGGCCCAATAAGTCCGAATCGGCCAAAATGAAAATAAATGAGGGTAAAATGAATTTAAAAATGAGATTAAAGAGCCCATTTTTTAAAGGTCAACAACCAAACAATATAGGTCCACTTGAGATGATTCTTGTGCTGTTAGATAGATAATTGAGAAATAGACAACATGATATATATATTAGAGATCTAAAAGATCATAGTGATGAGGCTCAATTTATATTAAAAGATGGTGACATGTTAATCAATGGTACTTAGCTCAAAAGTGCAAATGAATGTCACACATAGTGGAATTGATTGTGGATGTGACCAGATTGGAGGATCACCACATTCAAATTATAGAAGACATCAGATTGAGAAAGAGGCCACTCTATGAAAGAGAAAGAGTACAATAGAGGAGAGTGGAAAATTTGGTTATCAAACATGACTATGTTCTCATAGTCAAAACTCAAACTAAGAGGTGGAATGGGGGGGGTGCGAGGTGTTCAATATGGTGGTGGTGGGTGGAAAGTTCCCGACGTGTCTGTGGATTAGGTACTTGTAGACATGTATGTCTGAATATGAGGGTGCCACCGACATGCATCTTGGTGGTACTGAGATATGATGCCATGTGTCCTTTGAGCTAGATGTGTCGCTGCCACCAAGAAGTCTCTCAGTGTATTGATAACCTCCAATTTTGTGATGTTATCTTAGTAATATTCTTCAGTTTTCCACTCTCTTTCTCAGATAAAGTAGACAAAATCTCTAACTATTCTCTTTTATTGCAAACACACTGCTAGATTAACTTTTCTCCCTTTTACTTACAGAAAAAGACACAAAAAATCACAAAAGACTCAAGCGGTCCCAAGACCGCATGGAGTCATACGGTCTCAAGACCGCATGAAGCCAACCGGTCTCAAGACCGCATGAAGCCAACCGGTCCTAAGACCGCATGGACTCACACGGTCCCAAGACCGCATGAAGCCAACCGGTCCCAAGACCGCATGAAGCCAACCGGTCTCAAGACCGCATGAAGCCAAACAGTCTCAAGACCGCATGAAGCCAAATGGTCTCAAGACCGCATGAAGCCAAACAGTCTCTAGACCGAACGGAGTCATACGATCTCAAGACCGCATGGAGTCCAAACGGTCTCGGGGTCCAAACGGTCTTGGGGTCCAAACGGTCTTGGGGTCCAAACGGTCTTGGGGTCCAAATGGTTTCAGAGTCCAAACGGTCTTCAAGACCGTTTGGACCCAAAACTATCCAAACCGTTTGGACTTCACTTAAGGCCTATAAATAAAACCCAAGGGGTCCTCCCAAAGACATCAAATTTTAGACGCCCAGAGGCTGCCTCTCCTACTCCAGAGCTATTTCATCCTCCACCCTCTGCCCAAAGGCTACCAGTCTGAGATCCACACTCCATTCCCAAACTGCTTTCTCTCTCATCGCCAAAGAAGGTGGGAAGGGGAGTCCTCATCATCGAGCAACCTATGAAGTGTGAAGATCGTCCTTCTCTATCATTCCAAGGGGTTGACTTTCCTCTCTCCTTCGTGGGGATGACATTCTCTCTCTCTTCTCGCCTCCTTCTTTGTCCTTTCTATGAGCGAGTAGTCTCATTTCACTAGGGTGTGGGGAGTAGCCCCGCTACCCATGTTTCATATCATGCAATGTAATCCATAGTTTGCAATAGAGATATACTTTCTTCTCAGTTCAACATCAATCGTTTAATGAATGCTTTTTGCTTGATCACCAACTTGTGTTATCTTTTATCTTTTATATGAATTGTCTATGTTTGTACTATTAGATTCGAAACTCGATTGTATGTTGGTTTTTGGTGCATGTATCCACCATGCACCTATTTCGGTATCTAGGAGTGCTTTCCAACAAGTGAAGTAAGCTCACTTACATTGTTGCACTTTCATACTATGAAATGGAACCAGTTGACGTATGAAAGTACAACCTTGATAAGTTGAGGAACACACTTTGCGGGGGGAATGTTGTAAAGTAAGTGACCACTCCTACAAGGATGGCTGGCGTTACAATATTTCCCACGCTCCTCGTAGTTAGTTCTCCGAAAGGAAGCTAAGTCTACAAAGATACTAACTGATCTAACTCTTATTGCAGGTCATGTTTTTATGTTGCATGTCTTGATCCATGCGTAGTGGTGGTGAAAACCGATCACATCCTAGTGATTCCTTATCATTGTTAACAACCTAAGTTTACTTTCTTGCTTTTAGTTTACTTGCACTTAGTTTAAAACAACCAAATCAAATCTTTGGACTAAATATCAACTATAAAGGAGTTAAGTGAAATTCTTACATTTTCCATCTTGTTGTTGCCAACAAGACCGTTGTCCTGTGGATTCGACCCTTAACTATACTGTGATAAGACTTCCACGTATCTCAACATACGTGGGTGGAGTTTTAACCAAGTATAAGCAAGGCTAAACCTAAAGACTTACTATCTTTGGGATTTTTAGTGGTGCACGCAATTCCACGTGAGTGGAAGCTCCATCAAAAATTGGCACTGTTGCCGGGGACAACAGAATGTTTTAATTTCATTTACCATCGTGTTAGTTGGTTAGGGTTTTTCACTTTTCTTTAAACATTACTCCATATCTTCTTGATTTCATCACACCTTCCGCATTATCTAACAAGTGTGTTTCTTCCTCTACTCAGGTAGAAGACGTGTATGCAACCATCACATAACCTCGGATTCTCCCCTGATCCAAAGTACGACTCTGAGGTAGAGAGAAGCTTCCACCGCCGCATTAGACTCGACCACCAAAGAGCCAGGCAAATGGCTGAGGACCAACGACAGGATGCCTTAGTTATGGAAAGGGTTAATGCCGCAATAGCTGCCTAGGGAGAACAACTCATCGCCGACACTCGTGCTCAGATTCAAGCAGAGATCTGAGCTGAAGAACAAGCTCACATCCGAGCTGAGAATGAGGCTGCCCAGTTAGAGTTGAGGAACAAGAAACTGCGAGACTATGCCATCCCAAAGAACTATGAGGATAACCACCCAGTCCGGCCACCCATCATCAACATACCTCATTTTGAGATCCGGACACAATGGATTCAAATCATGCAGGGTATTTCATTCTCCGGTAGTTCTGGAGATGACTGCATGTACCATTTGGAAAGATTCAAAGTACTTTGCTGACTGGTCCCGCAAGCCGGTGTTGCCTTTGACGCAATAATGCTACATCTTTTTCATTTCACCTTATCTGGAAGGGCCTTGAGTTGGTACAACTCTCTAGATAGGGAGCCAATCATCACCACCTGGGCTCCCTTGGAAGAGAAGTTCCTGGAAAAGTTCTTCCCTCCGTCGTTGACCTACGAAATTAGGGGACAAATTAACCACTTCGCCCAACATCCCGGAGAAATGCTCACAGAAGCATGGGAAAGATTTAAGGAGCTTTTAAGAAAGTACCCCCATCACGATATCTCCCAGAATCAATTGATAGAAACATTCTATAGGGGAGTGAGTGATGACATCAAACAATTTCTGGATTCCTCATCTGGAGGAAATTTTATGAGGAAAAATTACGACGATGCTTGGAAGATTGTCACTCTTAGAGCTGAAGACCAATCCAATTGGGGACGATCATCTGGTAAAGGAGTCCTCAAGATTTATAAAGCTGAAGAATCAATGGAAATGAAAGCTATTGCTGAAGCTTTAAAGACTATCGCTCACAAGCAGCAGGCACTTGAAGCTTCATTTGGGGAATATGATAAGAAGAAAAACCCCCAAATTCAGCAAGTTAAAGCTGCTACAGGGACATGTGAAGCTTTCCACACATCTGATCACCCCATGCTACCATGTGGATTGCTTTACAATGTAATGATGGATATGCAACTACCGCAACAACAGTATGAACCAATTATCGAACAACCTGAAGAACAGATACCTGAGCAAGTAAACTCCATTCATTCCATACTGGGACAAGCCTACTATAATCCAAGCCAACCAAGAAACCACCCCAGGTTCCAATATGGAAATCCTGCGGGGACTGCCAATCCACAACACCAAACGCAAGGGGGATCTTCTAATAGACTGCCACCAGGATTTCAAAGCAACTTTAACCAGAATCAAGGGAACCTTAGAAATAACCTACCAAGGTCCAACTACCAAAGGAATCCCTCCGCTTACTACCAATACACCCATCCTCCTCTGCACCCACAACTACCCCCTCAGCTGCAGCAATCGCAGCAGCCTCAGTTAGCACCACCGCCACAACAACCACTTCAAGGACAACAACAATTTCAACAGAAAAATATCCCTTCTCAGCCCACTGATGAGATAACCATGATCAGGCAAATGATATAATCACAACAAACTATGCTTGCTAATCAGCAAGCCCAGCAGAAGGCTATAGAGGCTCAATTAGCACAAATTGCTACCCAGTTGAAACCTCCAGCAGGCACTTTTGCTGGCCAACCAGAGTCAAACCCAAGACATGACCAGAATAGACCAGAGCAACTGAATGCTGTCACTACCAGGTCAGGTCGTGTCTTTCATGAAGCTACAAGGATCACTCCTGATAATGATGATACATCTGTCTTTGTTCCAAATGCAAGCCCAAGTTTAGCAACTGAGAATTCTGTAGAGACTAAAAAAGGCAAGGAAAAGGAACAAGCCTCCAAGGAGACAGAGGTCCCGCAATATAAACCTAGGATACCATATCCAGGTAGATTGAAAGAGACTAAGATGGACACTAGATTCCAAAAATTTAAGGAGGCGATGAAGAAACTCTATATCGACATCCCTCTCCTCGATGCCCTATCCAAAGTACCAGCTTGGGCTAAATACCTCAAAACTTTGCTGTCAAGGAAGTACATTACAGAAGAGAAAGAGACTGTTAAATTAGCTCAGACTACTTCTAATATCATCCTTAACAAGATGCCAAAGAAAAAGAAGGACCCTGGTTCCTTCGGTATCCAGTGCTGTATTGGAAATGCTTCAAGCAAGAAGGGATTAGCTGACTTAGGAGCTAGCATATCGATCATGCCTTATTCTATGTGTAAAAGATTGGGTTTTACAGACTTATTACCCACAACAATGACTATTCAGCTAGCTGACTCTACTATCACTGCACCCTTAGGAATTATCGAAGACATCCCGGTCAGGATAGGCAAAGATGCTTATGTCCCATGTGATTTTGTCATCATGGATATCAAAGAGGATTTAAGATACCCCATAATATTTGACAGACCCTTCCTTGCCACCGCCAGGGCACTCATAGACGTTGAAGCGGGTACGATCATTTTGAGACTGGGAAAAGAAGTAATTCAATTCCGAGTCCTCAATAGCATGAAAGGACCCAACATTCAAGAGGAAGTTTTTCTTCTAGATGCAATTCACCAAATGTCCCAACTGGAAATATCCGAGCCACCTGATGAGTTGGAGAATGTTCTAACTAATCCAGAAGTAGAATTTTTAGCTAATGAATTGGTTCAACAATGCCTGCAACACCTAGAAAAAGCCGAAGAAGCACCTACGACCACCTTTGAAGAGATGAAATATGTAACTATTTTAGAAACAACAGAGGCGCCCAAGGCCCCTGAGATGAAGACTCTACCTTCGGGACTTAAACACGTCTTCTTGGACAAGGAAAAATTTTGTCCAGTTATCATCAGTTCCACTCTGACAGAAGACCAAGAAGAAAGGCTGCTCGACGAATTAAAGAAGCACAAGAAGGCCATTGGGTACAAAATAACTGACTTGACGGGTATAAATCCTGCCCTATGCATGCATAGGCTACCCATGATCGAGGAATTCAAGCCTTCAAGGGAACACCAAAGAAAGATAAACCCCAACCTTAAGGAGGTGGTCCGCCTTGAAGTCCTCAAACTTATGAAAGCTGGCATAATTTACCCAATTTCATATTCCCAGTGGGTCAGCCCTATCCAAGTGGTCCCTAAAAAGGGGGGGAGCACTATCGTGCTAAATGACAAAAATGAGTTAGTGCCTACAAGGGCTGTGATAGGGTGGAGGATGTGTATCGACTATAGGAAATTAAACAAATAAACGTGAAAATATCACTACCCTCTGCCCTTTCTCGACGAAGTCCTTGAACGTTTAGCTCATCAAAAGTTCTTCTGTTATCTAGATGGTTATTCCGGATTTTACCAAATCCCTATACATCCGGAAGACTAGGAGAAAACTACATTTACTTGCCCCTTTGGGACTTATGCCTTTAGAAGAATGCCATTCGGGCTGTGTAACGCGCCTGCTACTTTCCAAAGGTGCATGTCTTCTATCTTTGCAGGATTAATAGAATCTATAATGGAGGTATTCATGGATGATTTCTCAGTTTATGGAGACTCCTTTGATAACTGTCTACTCAACCTTGGATGAGTCTTACAACGATGTGAGGAAACGAACCTCATTCTGAATTGGGAAAAATGCCATTTTATGGTAACTGAAGGTGTCGTCTTCAGACAAAGAGTAAGTGACAGAGGGATTGAGGTGGACAAGGAAAAAATTGATGTTATCTCGAAATTGTCACCACCAAAAGAAATAAAAGGAGTTCGAGCATTTTTAGGTCATGCTGGGTTTTACAGAAGATTTATTAAAGATTTCTCAAAAATAGCAAAACACATGACCCAATTGCTGACCAAAAATTCCGAGTTTAATTTTAACCAAGAATGCCTACAAAGTTTCACTACTCTGAAAAATGCCTTAATCTCCGCACCCATTTTAAGAGCCCCAGATTGGTCACAACCCTTTGAAATCATGTGTGACGCCAGCGATTATGCCATAGGGGTTGTATTAGGGCAAAGAATCAACAAGAAACCTTATGTCATATACTACACATCCAAAATGCTTGATGAAGCGCAGAAGAACTATACCACCACAGAAAAGGAGTTCTTGGCGGTCATCTATGCGTTTGAAAAATTCCGCTCCTACCTGATTGGAGCCAAGGTCATTGTCTACACCGACCACTCCGCTATACGATATCTGATTCAGAAGCAGGACGCAAAACCCAGACTTATCCGCTGGGTGCTGATGCTTCACGAATTTGATTTGGATATCAAAGACAAAAGCGGGGTGGAGAATGTTGTCGCTAATCACCTCACCCGTATCGAAGTTGAGGATGAGGATAAAGTGCCCATCCGAGACTCCCTCCCGGTTGACCAACTAATGAAAGTTACAACATGATTCCCTTGGTATGCTGACATTGTAAACTATCTGGCTACGGGAATCATTCACCCTTCCGCCTCTTACCATGACAAAAAGAAATTCCTCCACGATGTCAAGCAATACTATTGGGACGAACATTACCTCTTTCGACTATGCGCAGACAGACTCTTCCGCCGCTGCCTACCTGAGGAAGAAATCACTCCTGTCCTAGAACATTGTCACTTCGACCCCACTGGAGGACATATGAGTTCAAAAAAGATAGCCATGAAAATCCTACAATTGGGTTTCTTTTGGCCAACGATGGCAAAAGATTCCCATGATTTTGTCAAATCATGCAACAAGTGTCAACTCTCCGGTGGTATAACAAAAAGAAACAAAATGCCTCTCACCATGTGGTAGGAGATTGGGATTTTCGATGTCTGGGGGATACACTATATGGGTCCTTTCCCCTCTTCATATGGATACTCTTACATACTGGTCGCTGTGGACTATGTCTCAAAATGGGTAGAAGCTATACTCGCAATTTCCAGCGACTCCAAACCAGTCATAAAGATGTTCAAAGATATCATTTTTCCCAGATTTGGAGTTTCCCGAACTGTCATATCTGATGGTGGAACCCATTTTTTAGAGTGAAGCTTTGAAGCTCTCTTAAAGAAATATGGAGTCAATCATTAAGTTGCCACGCCTTACCATCCACAAATGAGTGGACAAGTTGAAGTTTCAAATAGACAATTAAAAGCAATTTTAGAGAAAACCGTAAATAGACACCACACTGACTGGTCCACCAAGCTCCTCGATGCCCTTTGGGCTTACCGAACAACTTATAAAACTCCAATCGGGACAACCCCATTCCGTTTGGTATACAGGAAGTCATGCCATCTTCCAGTGGAACTGGAGCATAAGGCTTGGTGGGCCATTAAACAACTGAATTTCAATTTCAACAGTGTCGATGAAAGCAGACAACTCCAACTACAAGAGCTAGAAGAGATCCAAATGACCATGTATCAAAGTGCCAGGATTTATAAAGAACAAACCAAGATGTGGCACGATGGTCATCTAAAAAGAAAAGACATCGACATCAGAGATAAAGTCCTTCTTTTCAACTCCAAACTCAAATTGTTCCCCGGAAAACTCTGCACAAAGTGGTTCGGGCCCTTCACCATCAAGCATATATACATGACTAGATCTGTCATAATTGTCGACGATAATAGAGGAGAAAGGACGGTCAATGGACATCGATTGAAAAAATACTACACTCCAGCAGATAAAATGTCGAGACAGACCATTGAAATCAGCGACGCCACAACATCAACATAACAACATCAAAGCTTCATCGAGCCAGCGATGTAAAACCCAGGCGCTTCTTGGGAGGCAACCCAAGATCTGAGCTTCTTATTTTATTTTCTGTTCTTTTAAGTTACCTTAGGTTTATCTTCTGAAAATATAAAAGTTTACATAACTAAAACAAACATAAAAATATAAAAATCAAAATCAACTTAACCCTCCCAAACGGTCCTGAAACCGTTTGGAGCCAAACAGTCCTGAAACCGTTTGGTGCCAAACGGTCTTGAAACCGTTTGGAGTCCAAACGGTCGCTAAACCGTTTGACCTAAAGGTTTTGCAAGGTCAACCCCCATTTCCTATAAATATAACCTCTCCCCCCTCCTTTCTTTCGACTCTCGAGCCTTCCTTAAACCCTCACGCGAACGACTCTTCCTGCTCCTTCTCTGCTCCCGTTTCCGCGCACCTTGCAACGCGGGTTCTCTTCGCCGACCACCCCTCTCAGGTTCCGTGCATCCTCACGGCGGTTGTGCCCCCGTCACCGACGCTCTCGCCATCGTTTTCCCCATCCACATCAATAAGGTTGGCACACCACTAGCACCGACACCGGCTGCGCCGCCGTGAATCCCTGTTCTATCAAACCGTCGCCATTATCTTTACCCTTGCCGCTGTTTACAGCACCGCCGCGATCCCCTTTTCTATCGCCACCATCGTCTCTATCGCTGCCGTCTTTGCTTTCATCGCCGTCACCTCCACTATCGACATTTTACCTTCCAAACGGTCTTCAAACCGTTTGGGACCAAACGGCCTTCAAACCATTTGGGACCAAACGATCTTGAAACTGTTTGGGACCAAACGTACGGTCTTCAAACCGTTTGGAACCAAACGGTCATCAAACCGTCTGGGACCAAACGGTCTTCAAACCATTTGGAACCAAACGGTCTTCAAACTGTTTGGGACCAAACGGTCTTGAAACCGTTTGGGACCAAACGGTCTTGAAACCATTTGGGAACAAACGGTCTTCAAAACCATTTGGAATCAAACAGTCTTCAAAACCATTTGGTCTTTTTAAACACCACTTGCTTTTCGCTAGAACATAAAAAACTCATACAAAATCAATTTTTATGCTAACACATGACTTTCTATTTTTAGAAATGGCTTCTCCAACAAAACAACCAACCAGAACTGCTGACAACCCTCACTGGACACAAGAGGAACTGATAGAGGACCGAGCCAAGCTCCAACAAATTATTGACAACTACAACAAGACTGGGATGGCCCCACCAAATGTCAAAATCATGGCAGTTCTGTGCGAAATTGACTGCATCAACAAATGCCTAGCCGAGGCACCTGAAGAAGAAGTGGAAAAAATTTCTTCCGATGATGATGAAGGCTCAGAATATGAGCCAACTCTTGAGGCGGAATCCCCCACCACAAAGTCTAAGGGGAAGCGAAAGGCCCAGGAAGCCACTACAACTCAGAAACCAAAAAAGCGGGCAAGGAAGTAGGTTCATCCTGTCACTACAAGGGAGAAAACCCTAGCAGGAAACATACCACCAACCACCACCTCCAATGCCGCTTCCGCCATCATCACTGTTCCTTCTTCCCCCCATCACCACTACAACACCACCACCAGAAAACCTCTACATTCACACCCTTCCCTCCATTGATAAAACCGTAAAACCTACAAAGTACGTCTGCTCTAGCGTACTGCTTAAGATGGGGATCTACGATAGAATCCTCACCATCCTAGACAACGCTAACCTCTCCAGACTCTTTTCATCCCCAAAATATCATATATCGAACCCACCACAGAATTCTTTACCTATCTCACCAAAGAAACAGTGGACATTGCCCACAGAGTAAGGGACGGAGGTGACCACAGGCTAGTCACCAAACTTTTTGGCAAAGACATCTCTATAACAGAAAATCTTCTGAATGAAATCTTCATCGACAACCCGGAACATCTCAAGATGGCCAAAGCTACAGGAATGGAAAATTCACAATTCAATAGACACACCTTCTGGAAAACATTAACATGGTTCCCAGCTTATGAGGCAAAGACATGCAAAGCCTCCAATATCCATTCTGGGTTCGTGTGTACACTTCAAAAGATCCTCACTAGTGCGCTCTTCCCAAGAACGGAAAGTGGAAATGTCATAACCGCTGACCTCTTTCTCCTATGGTCAATTATGAATGGAAAACCGGTCAATATTGGCCGACACTTGATAAAAAAATTCTCCGCCTACGCCATAGGGAAAGAAATTTGCATGGGTGGGCACATAACTTCGATAATCAAATATCTCAGGATGGAGAGATTACTTCCGCATTGCACAAAGATCAAGGGCGACATCCTTACCAACAAACCGACCTTGAAGAATTCCTACATTATCAAGGAGAAGGATGCCAAATTACATTACATCTTCTGCCCAACTGTGAAATCTTCCAGGACCCTTTTACCGCTTCCGAAGCTAGCAGACTACGATCAATACAAACTTCTCTTTACTGATGAAGAGATTACCAAACTCCTAACTCCGGTTAAAGCACAAGCTAAGACAACCCAAGCGGGGCAGACCGAGCTCAGTATCACAGCCCCGACAGATCGTATAACAAAAATTCCAGTGAAACGACCTTCCAAAAGGCTTTCGCAGCGACAACAGCTGTCGGGGACACCAACATCAAAACCACACCCAGAACCAGAACCCACCCTCCCCAATGAACAAATCACCACCTCATCTCTAGACTCCTTCATTATGAGTCTAACTGTTGAGCTTACCACCACCAATTCACCACCCTCCACCTTTCCACAATCCGCCACTCTACCATCTTTCTCCACAACTACACAACCACCTACATCCTCCACTTCACCCATTTTTTCCTCTGGCATCCCCTTCTCCACCATTACGCCAGAATTCACTACCTTCGCATCTATCTCCGCAGTCTTTTCCTCACCACTATCAATCCCACCATTTTCACCAACAACATCACCACCTTTCCCATCCACCACCACCCCACCACCGCTGGTGACACCATCTATAGTCACCATGCAGTTCGCCGAACCATCAACAGTGACTCTTCCGCAGGACACTCCACCCTTTCCAACCAGACCCCAACCATCCCACCCTTCCATAATTGGGGTCCCTTTCACTAATTTCGATGAGGAATTCAGACGTCAATTCGACACCATCCGAAACCTCCTCACCGACCCTTCTAACATTATCAACTCCATTTTTTCTTATGTGCAGGGACTATCTCAGTAGGTAGCCAAGATTGACGAACAGAACCGCGCCTTGCCAAGCATCCTCTAAGGTTTTCAGCAACGACAAGATTTAATGGCCAGGGAAGTTGATCACGTCAACAACCAATTCAACAACTTGCCCGAGATAATCCTTGGGGTAAAACGCCAGCAAGAAGTGATGGCCAAGAAAGTCGATGAGATCTCCACACGGACTCAACCTATGCCTGAGACTGTCTGCGAGCTCAAGCAACAACAAACAACTCTTAGCACGCACTTGGATACCATCAGCAACACCCTCACACAACTCATCAATCACCAAGAGGAGTCGCCAAACAATGAAATCCAACAATTATGAGCTAATGTAATAGATCTTACAGCACGACTCCTCTCTGCCGAGGGACGATACAAAGATCTCAAAGAAACACATGACACATTGCTCGAAACACACGAGCATGTGCAAGTGGCGTTTGACGAGTTACATGCCATTCATTGGCAGTGCAAAAAGAAAGCACACAAGAAACCAGTAGATAAAGCAACATATGACAAAGAAGGCGATGATGAAGACGAAGATGACTCTGACTCCTCAGCCGATTCTAATGACGATACCACCTCCTCAGATGACAATTTTGATGACCCAGACAATGCTGGGGAGGGCCCAAGCCAAGTAGCAGAACCATCTCAGAAAGGATCCGACAGAGCCCACCAAGAAGGTGGGCATCACACCAAGTCCCCCACCCACAACGAAAATGTAAATATATCATATGGAGACCAATTCCTTGATTATTCTGCTTTGGGATCCATAGGGGAGTCTGCAAAAGATGTGGCTTTTGCTGAGTTCCACCAATGTATCTTAGGAACCAGCACAAACACACCAGCAGCCGCCCCTCAACCTTTCTCCGCACTTGACCAATCAGTGCCCTTTCCTCCAGAACAGGAATATTCAGAACGAGTACGTTTAGATACTGACGAAGAACTTGATTTTGCTTCCGACTTAGATGAAGACATGCAAGTTTTTTTAGCAGATCTGGAGCAAACCTCTTCACCCCCTCCGCAGGAGCTTCCTCCGCCCCCAACTCTGCCGCATAAGATGTACGATCTAGATATCGAGGCCATCTCAACACTAGATGCTCATGACATCTTCATCCTGAACACTATTTTCGATGATGCCATAGAGGGGGGTGACATCATCTACCACAACACAAATACTAAGTGCAAGTTAACACGCAAATACTTCCGCAACATCTTGCGACCACGGTCAACGATGTCAATGGAAATCTTCCGTGTCTTACTCGCCAACTGCATAGAAGTCTACAGAAGCTCAAAGAGGCAGCAACCAGTGTTTAATGCCTTACCAGCTCTATCCATAGGCTTGTTATACAAAGAAATACGAGCCAAGTCAATAGAGAGGCTGCGTGCCGACCTAGCACGGAGGGCACGATATCTTACAGTGCCATTCCAAGTGTCTGATCATTGGTTGTTTATGATTGTGGACACCGAGGCTCGTGACGCCAAGGTGTACAATTTTTGTGCCGTTGAGCTACCAGCCAGAACAATAAATTTTGTTGGAGAAGGAGTAGGAGAAGCACGATGTATACCCTTACGTCTCCTTAAGCTAATTTGGGCTGCACGCTCGTCCCTTCGTCAGGACTGGATCCAACCATGGTTCCAAATAATAAACCCGCAAGTCCAAACCGCTGAAGGCTCTGGGGATTGCACTTTTTGTACTATCTGTCACATTCAAGTGCTAAACCAAGAAATACCCTTCAATGAGCTAGCCGCTGAAGATTTTCACTCCTTGCGAGGGCATTATGCCATGGAGCTTATTTGTGCTAGACGATTCTTCAAGGACCCGACAATGGCACCAGATGACGTCCCTCGTTACCTCTTTTCAGCAATTCAACATCCACAAAGGCGACCTTTCAGACAAACCTTAAAGGAATTAGAAAAAAAGAAACAGCCAGCCATAGTCCCCGTGCAAAGCAAATGGGACCCTTCCCGATTTGATCTGGTACAAGATAAAGGGGACATAGATCTTTTGTCAGGGGCAACCATCAGGAAATCCTCATCACAAATGGTGCCCCTATCTTCCATAGAACCAACTTTCCCAGACTTCAAACTCAGTGCCTGGAAAAGTCTTTCGGACAATGAACTTCGTCTCATCATGTCAAGGCTTTATGTCGAGAAGGATGACCTCGTTTTCATGTCTGGTGACATTTTGGTCATGGCAGACACATTATGAGAAACTGTACAATTCAAGGGGTCTCTATCCGTGAGCTTGATGGCTGCCTATCAGTTTCTCCTTGGACAAAATCACCCCACAACTTATATGGCATCTGCTTATATGAAGGACGATCTACTAAAGCTAAAGAACTTCGGAACAACTGAAGTGCTTATCTCCTTTCTACAACATACAACACCAAAGTTTATAAGGCTCCCCTTCCTTCACCATGAGCACTGGATGCTTCTGGCAACAAACCTACACGAAGGAACAACTATCATCTACAATAGTTCTGACAACCAGTTCAACCCAAAGCAGAAGAAATATGTAGTGACACCAAAAATGCCCACATAGGAAGTGGCGAAGGAGTGTGCAGACAGATTAATCGATGTTCTAAGTCAGCACACAAGGGCATACGGAAAAGAACACTTTCATCACCCATCCTTTAACTACAAATGCCCCCAACAAATTCAGGAATCAAATGACTGCGGCTTCCACGTCCTCTACTGGATGTACACAATCATGACCCTTCAAAAACCAGTAGAGGATATGACAGACGTAGATTACCACGCCTTACGTGGAAAGTTTGCTGCTAATCTCCTTCGCACACATGGCGCAAATAAAGGACTAACAGACGCCTGATGCCCTTGTCCTCGAACTTCTCAACCTCTCTCTTTGACACTCTGAGGACAGAGTGAGTGATAAGTTAGGGGGGGAGTACATTGGACAAGGGCGAGATATCAATTCTAAATCCTTCCCTTTCTATCTTCTTTTTCAATTCTGTATAATTTTTTTTTTGCACATACTTAGTTTTTGCTTTAATCTCTTTCCTGATAATAAAACCTACTTGGAACAAAGTCATCCCCAACTAACTTTAGAATCCAGTAGCCCTCAAGAGCAATAACAAGAATAGCACATAGACATGCAATGGCGAGTTAATAAATCATCTTCATTCAATTTTCATGCTTCTGTTTCAATTCTATATCTGACTCTCCACAGGACAACATCAGGGCCTCAATAAGCCAAAACAATCTCAAGGACGAGAGGGACATCAGGTGACATCCAAATCATGAAGCCTTGCAAGTGGACCACTAGTAGAAACCAAATAAGTGCATGTCGAACAACTCTAAGAATAGTTTTCTTCTCTCCAAATAAAAGAGGCTTGGCCGCCCAAATCAAAATCCCTAAATATCCAAATCCCAAGCCTGTGAGTTTACGAATAAAAGCCAGAGTGTTGAATAAAACCATGAGAGTTGTGCCATAAATAAGGATCTATATGAAGAACCAACAAAGGTCTCGCCCGACCGGTACATCTAGCTGCCCTCACAAAGGAAGATATGTCGTGCCCGGTAGTGAAACCCTAAGGTATCTAAATATATGAAAGGCTGATAAAGGACTCGCCCGACCGGTACATTCAGCTGCCCTCAAGAAGGAAGATGTATCATGCCCGGTAGTGAGATCCTAAAAGCATAGACAACCCCTCCCCCACTTGAAGGGGGAGTTACACACTAAGCCTTTAGCCAACCCTCATACCCACTCTAGTTTCCGGTAGGATTTTCAGAGGAGTATAAAATTGATTAGAGTCAACGACATGCACCGAATAAAGAAAAAGTGGTCCCAATGCGGGCTAAGATATGGAAGAAACCTGAGATCCAAGCAACTCTCAATAACTGAAAGAGTTAAGGCAAAAAGCTCTGATACAACCTTAAGAGATATGAGGTTTAGAATTGAAGCAAGAGTATGGAAATCTTAACTGAATAAAATTGCCTCGCCATTACATGCCCCAGCTCTATCTAACTTGAGGACAAGCTAGACTCTAAGTTAGGGGGAGTGATAACCTCCAATTTTGTGATGTTATCTTAGTAATATTCTTCAGTTTTCCACACTCTTTCTCAGATAAAGTAGACAAAATCTCTAACTATTCTATTTTATTGCAAACATACTGCTAGATTAACTTTTCTCCCTTTTACTTACAGAAAAAGACACAAAAAAATCACAAAAGACTCAAGTGGTCCCAAGACCGCATGGAGTCATACGGTCTCAAGACCGCATGAAGCCAACCGGTCTCAAGACCGCATGAAGCCAATCGGTCTCAAGACCGCATGAAGCCAACCGGTCTCAAGACCGCATGAAGCCAACCGGTCCCAAGACCGCATGGACTCACATGGTCCCAAGACCGCATGAAGCCAACCGGTCCCAAGACCACATGAAGCCAACCAGACTCAAGACCGCATGAAGCCAAACGGTCTCAACACCGCATGAAGCCAAACGGTCTCAAGACCACATGAAGCCAAACGGTCTCAAGACCGCATGAAGCCAAACGGTCTCTAGACCGCACAGAGTCATACGATCTCAATACCGGATGGAGTCCAAACGGTCTTGGGGTCCAAACGGTCTCGGGGTCCAAACGGTTTGAGAGTCCAAACGGTCTTCAAGACCGTTTGGACCCAAAACTGTCCAAACCGTTTGGACTTCACTTAAGGCCTATAAATAAGACCCAAGGGGTCCTCCCAAAGACATCAAGTTTCAGACACCCAGAGGCTGCCTCTCCTACTCTAGAGCTATTTCATCCTCCATCCTCTGCCCAAAGGCTGCTGGTCTGAGATCCACGCTCCATTCCCAAGCTGCTTTCTCTCTCATCGCCAAAGAAGGTGGGAAGGGGAGTCCTCATCATCGAGCAACCTGTGAAGTGTGAAGATCGTCCTTCTCTCTCATTCCAAGGGGTTGACTTTCCTCTCTCCTTCATGGGGATGACGTTATCTCTCTCTCTCTTCTCGCCTCCTTCTTTGTCCTTGCTATGAGCGAGTAGTCTCATTTCACTAGGGTGCGGGGAGTAGCCCCTCTACCCATGTTTCATATCATGCAATGTAATCCATAGTTTGCAATAGAGATATACTTTCTTCTCAGTTCGACATCAATCATTTAATGAATGCTTGTTGCTTGATCACCAACTTGTGTTATCTTTTATCTTTTAGTATGAATTTTCTATGTTTGTACTATTAGATTCAAAACTCGATTGTATGTTGGTTTTTGGTGCATGTATCCACCATGCACCTATTTCGGTATCTAGGAGTGCTTTCCAACAAGTGAAGTAATCTCACTTACATCGTTGCACTTTCATACTATGAAATGGAACCAGTTGACGTATGAAAGTACAACCTTGATAAGTCGAGGAACACACTTTGCGGGGGGGAATGTTGTAAAGTGACCACTCCTACAAGGATGGCTGGCGTTACAACATTTCCCACGCTCCTCGTAGTTAGTTCTCCAAAAGGAAGCTAAGTCTACAAAGATACTAACTGATCTAACTCTTATTGCAGGTCATGTTTTTATGTTGCATGTCTTGATCCATGCATAGTGGCGGTGAAAACCGTTCACATCCTAGTGATTCCTTATCATTGTTAACAACCTAAGTTTACTTTCTTGCTTTTACTTTACTTGCACTTAGTTTAAAACAACCAAATCAAATCTTTGGACTAAATATCAACTATTAAGGAGTTAAGTGAAATTCTTACATTTTCCATCTTGTTGTTGCCAACAAGACCGTTGTCCTGTGGATTCGACCCTTAACTATACTGCGATAAGACTTCCACGTATCTCAGCATACATGGGTGGAGTTTTAACTAAGTATAAGCAAGTCTAAACCTAAAGACTTACTATCTTTGGGATTTTTAGTGGTGCACACAATTCCACGCGAGTGGAAGCTCCATCATGTATCAACACTCAAATTTCTATAACACTTGATTTTTGCTAAAAAAATGTAAGTGGCACCGACACTATATTCAATGTTGCTGAATTTCTATAGACTCGATCTGAAAGGGATTCATGCCACAAACATATGCGTCAGTGGTACTAAAAATTTACAAAATCCCTATTAGAATATTTGTAGTTGGTCGGTGCCACTGATAAGGTTTCCAATGGCATTGACACTAACTCTCCCTACAGACCACATAAAAGCATCAAGACACCTTTTTAACTTTTATTAAAAATCTCCCAATACATCTAAAAATGGAACAAATTAAAAGACCTAAACAAAAAGTAAATAATAGAAATAAGCTTGGGTTGCCTCCCATGAGATCCCTTGTTTAATGTCCTATTCTCCACAACATGATTTACTTCAACTTGTTCTGCCACGTGATGTTTGGGAAGACTCATCTGGTAGACTGAACTGCACTCTATCATCCTCTATCCCCAGTGTCAAGTAGATTCTACCCCTAGTAATGATCACATCCAATGTAGATTAGAACGACCTTCCTAATAGCATATCAGATCCTCACATCTTATGCATATCCATGACCAAAAAATCGATAGGATAGATGCATTTATAGACTTTGACTAAGACATCCTCGCATATCCCATACATCATCACAATTGACATGTCTGTCAACTTGATTGCCATGGATGTCTTTGTTGATTTTTTCGATCCCACCTTCTAGAAGGGGGAGAGAGGCATGATATTTATCATTGCCTCAACGTCACATTGTGCTTTTTGGAAATGTTTTTTTCTTATGAAACAAGAGATGTAGAAGCATTCTGAGTCTTTTCTCTTTATCTGTAGCCTTCCCTAGATCATAGCACTCACCAATTCATCAACACACAAGAAAATAGTATCTTTTATCTATCTTTTCTTGTTGATGATATCCTTAAAGAATCTTCCATATGTAGGTATTTGTTCTATCACCGCTACAAGTGGAATGTTGATGTGGAGCTTTCAGTAGATGTCTAGGAATATCTTACATTTCCTTTTCTTCTTTCTTGACTTTAGGCTATCCGAGAATGGCACATGTAGCTTTGCTGCATGCTTATGTGGATGAATGTATGAGACTTAGGGATATCCTTCCCAAATCTTGCTTCAACACCATATCCTATGAAAAAATCTAGCATGTCTCATGTGGATGGGATGACCTATTGTTGCTCCTTCTTGATTGCGGGTGCTTCCTTGTTGACTATGACTACCCCACTGTGGAGTAGAACCTTCACATGTTCTTGTTGCATGGGAACCTTTTCAGGTACTGGGGGCGTGGACAAAGCAATATTGGTGGAACTTTGAAGTTCGTTGTCTTGCAAAACTAGTGAAGATGGGTACCACCGATAACATACTAGAATTTCTTTATTCATAGATAAAGCTACATAGATACATGTTATACAGAAAATGAAAAAAAGAAAAAAAAAAGAAAAATGCAATGTACATGAATTCTATTATACAACTACAATTTCTCTACTTGATACAATGATATGCACATATCTATACTTTTTTTCTTTTTCTTATGCGCTCGTAAAGAACAAACTATCATGCTAGATACTATGCTGCACAATGAATTAAATAGAAAATAATTTGGGTTACTTGATATCTTGTGATGGTGAATGAAATATCATGATTGTTGGATGGAATCATATGATTAAGAGAAAATGAATTTCTCAACTATGATACATCCCTATTTTATCAATTTGTGTATAAGGTGAACTTATAATTACTTTCTTAAAAATCCCTTTAAGATCTTATTATTTGTTTGTTTGGTTTGGTCTCAAGCCTCATCATCATGCATTAGTCTTAGATAAGATTTTAATTCATAGCAAATGTCTCCAAAATGAATAACCCGAACACTTCTTACATTTGGTGTTGTATTAGATTTTGTAAATAAGCTTTAAAAGATGTGATCCTTTTTTTTTGCAAGAGCACAAAAAACATTATTTTCAATGATAGACCTAATCATGATAGATTGTGGATCCTATTACTTGTAAATATGAAAACTAAAACAAGATAGAAAATAAAGCAAGATAAATGCATTTCATATATATGACTATATTTTATGGTTTGTTATTCAACTACAATTTCTCTTTTTGATACAATGATATGCATATATCAAGAAAATAATTTGGAGTGCTTGATCATCTTATGATGGTGAATGAAATATCATGATGGGTGGATAGAATCACATCATTCAGAGATCATGATTTTCTTAACCATTGATATATCCCTCTCCTATGAACCTACCTATAGGGTGACCATAGAAATTATTTTTAAAAATCACATTTAAGATCTCATTATTTGTTAGGTTGGTTTGGGTTCAAACCTCATAATAATACACAAGTATTCTATAACTTTATTTTCATTCTTATCAAGTGTCCTCAAGATGAATAACCCAAAAACTTCCTACAATTGGTGTTTTCTTAGACTTTGCAAATAAGATTAAAAGAATGTGATCCTAATTATTTAAAAAAAAATCATTGCAAGATCGCGAAACATATTCTTTTTAATGATAGATGAAATCATGATAAACTAAGCTCCACAATTACACTAGATATATTGTGGATCCTTGACACATTTTTTACCGCACTGAAAAATTCACCTAAGTGTTGAGATCCCTAAGTTTGTACCAAAACAACATGCAATAATACCACCTTCATTCAGACATGTCTTATCGCAGTATAGTTAAGGATCATATCTCAAGAGATAATATTTTTAAGAATCTTCTAGTTTGTACCTAGTTGAACTAAGATTAATATATATAACTAAGAGTAATATTGACAAACATTAAGATCTATTGAAAAGGAAAAGTCTCAACACATATTATATTCCTATACTGGCTCAGAACCTTAGGATCTAATACCAAGATAATCTGGCCTGATCCCCATAAATCAAGTAATCCCTAATTATTAGACCAGACCACAAAGGTTATGATCGTACTATTCATAAAGCAAAAAATAGAAAACTACATAAATTAAAAAGCACTTTAATCATAAGGGTTTCATTTAATAATATGAGTACAGATGACCTGATTATACATCAGGTTCATTATAACTATATTTACAATCCTTCTTAGACACATTAATTGTTCATCTCAAGTACATATTGTGTATGTAAGGTGATAAATGAACTAAAAATATAGGGAAATCTCGTAGACTCTTACCATGACCCTAGTAAATGGACCATCTAGATAGAACACATAAGATAGATGCTTCACCTATCAGAATAAGATCACTCAAGTGGAGAAAAGGGTTGGTGGATAGGTTTTTCGACTTCAGAACCTAAAAAGTTTGTCATTTGTTCGTTAGCTAATGTCTGAGTGAGAAATATAACAAGGTATACATTAATTACAAAATTCATGGTCATGATTATTCGTTACTAGTATTCAACCAACTAACTCAATCTAGTACTAGGGTAAGATAGTCCTTCTGTCAAGAGTACACAATATCAACAAGCAAGTTATCTTTTCTTTACTTATTTTCTTGGACCTAACTAACTTGTAACTAGTCACATAGACACTATGATGTTTTAGTCACATGCATATTTCATCATACACTCAAGTTATCTTTTCTTTGTTAATTTGCCTAGATCAAACTAACTTGTACCTAGTCACATAGATAATATCATGTTTTAATCATGTGCATATTTCATCATACATACCTTAAGGTGTAGTCGGTAACCCTAAGGCAACACAAGTAAATGTCCATCTCTAAACATATAGCTCCTATACACACTCTACCACTATCCCACCTTGGTTCTAGTTTAGCGTTAAACACAATTCATGATTCACTCGCATATTCTTAGTACCTCTTTCCATATACAACTCTGAAGTTTTACCCCTAACACTTATCAAAATAACAATTCAAAATTGATGCTATCACTTCCCCATTTATGGAACTTCCCCTAACCATCCATGGATTAGCATTTAGGTCTAATCCACTCTGGGTCATTGACACGCCAAAATTATGCGTGTAGACACAAGTGTACACATTGTCTAATATAGGCCTATGAGGCCCAACTGTCAAACTTCGAGAAACATTTTCCAAAGACAAATAATAACTGTAACCCAATCAGATATACCTAGAAAATATGATTGGTTGATTATTTTTATAACTAAAAGCAAGAATTAAATCTAAATAAAAGATTCTGATCATGAATAGATGGATTTCCTAGGATTATAATTTCATCATAATATGCAATCCTTTCAATTCTTTGATAATTATTAACCCTTAACTCCAGACTAAATACCTGAAGCATATATTACCCACTCCTGCAACATAATATACTACTTAGACTAAAATAAGCCCCGATCCTATGGAGGTTTAGGAATTATCTAGGTGCATTATCAATAACTCTAGGTTGTTCTTTTACAGCCGTAAGCCCTCTCCCAAGGCACCATATGAGTTGTGTAAATCTATAAATCTTTCAACTCTAATCCCTCTCCCTAAGTAATTAGCTGTCCATTATATTGGTTGTGGTGATCAACCACAAACAATTTGATGAGATATTATAGATCACATCTAGAATGAAGGAAATAGATTATTAATTCATAAAATTCAAATATTGAGCAATATAAAACTACTCCTGAGCATTAAGGAATATGGGGTTTAACCTCGTATGATCAAAATCATCATATAAAGAGATGAAGAGGGAGAAAATCAGCTATACATTAGAAAACCAATGAAACCCTTAGAGAAGCAGTCTTGATGGTCCCCTCTCGTAAACATTTTGATTTACAGTGTTGTGGCTGCAAATCTACCCTCCCAAAGTGCTCAAAGATTCTATTTTATGGCTATGTCCTTCATCATCTCCTCTCCTAGCTTCATGCTACCTTGCAACAAGATAGAATGTGATATCTTTGTTTGGTCAAACTCCCCTTAGGTCATAAGTGGGGCTTTTGCCTTCATTAAGTCACAACCATTGGTTTTGACATGATTTTCAATATATAATGATCACATAAAGCCAGTTCCACAGACAGGATGTCGGTGGCACCAAGTTGCTGGATGACTTGAAACCCTCTAAATGAGTTTGTACTATCAAACGATGGGTCAATAGCACTGAGTTGCTTTCTGCCAGTTCTGAAGTGATTTTGGTGCTGAAGTCAGTACCAACAACTGACTTGTTGGTGTCACTGAGTCAATTAAACTCAGTTCTTGATTCTCTTTGGATGGTGAGTCAGTAGCACTAGCTCCTTTCTTCAGTTGCATTGACTCCATGCTCAGTAGCACCAAGAGTTGTCTTGGTAGCACCAATATTTTTGAATTTCCTTGTTAGAATTTTGTGGCATTTCTGTACCATTGACATAGGTGTAGGTAGAACCGAGCTATCATATAACTTCTCGATTGACCTAAAACAAAGGAAAGTGAAATAAGTCAGAATTGAAGATTATAAATTAACATTATGTAGTAGAAATACTCAATAATTGGTTCAATATTCATTCACAGGCTAAAAATGATAAACAATGCATAAATATATCTATAAATGAACAAATATGAAATAAATGCATGGAAAATAGCATGTGAAAAGTGACTGAATATCAGTGCATCAGAATGCCCTAAGCTTGAGTGTTGATTTTCCTCAAGCAACACTACCTTTACTTCTATTTGAAATTATCATCTAGAGGACAAATCCTATGAACTACATTTCTCAAATACCCCCACCTAGAGGTCCCAAGCAGGCCCTTACTAACCAGTAGATAGATACCTACTTTGAAGTGACCAAAAATGTTCATTAAATATTTCCACCCTCAGATAAATGAAAAAATGTTAATATAGGGCAATTAACATCCTAGTTAATAGGGCATACACTTTATGCAACATGTGATTCCCTAACTACATTACTCCGATCTACCTACTCAACTATGTTGAAAGCAATTCCCTGAATAGAAATGAATGAGGAAAACAATCATATATATGGCCTACCATATATAGAAATGGGTGGAAATGAAATAGGTGTCTATGAGCAAGAACCACAAGCAACATCCAAATTTTCTAAGCAGAAATAAAATATGACGAACCTACATAATGTAGGGAATGAAAATGAACTAAATATATCATTCTAATGATGAGTGTGGCTGAAAGGATGTGTACATATAAACTATTTTCACCTTCTCCATGAAGAAAATTCAGATTGAGTTCAAGGCATCCCTTTCTCCCTTTTTATTTGATTTCATTTTTTTCCAGTCATCATATTTTAGCATGATTTATGACTGATGCTCAGACTTTCTTCATCATTTCTTTTTATTGATGTTTCTATTTTTATTGGTAGGGAAATGGATGTACATCCTTACACTCTCCATATGTGGAAAAATCTTCATAGATACATTGTTACACACAAATGATGGAAAAGAAAATTGCAATCTACATGAAATTTTTTTATGCAAGTACCATTTCTCTACTTACAATGAGATGCATGTCTCTATACTTTTTTTCCTTTTCTATTGTGAACCTAAAGAACTAAAAATCATGCTACCAACTATTATATGCAATGAAGTCAAGAGAAAATAATTCAGATTACTTTATCATCTTGTGGTCGTGAATGGAATATCATAAATGGTGGATGGAATCATATGATTAAGAGACAATGCATTTATCAAATATGATATATACCTCTCCTTATCAATCTGTGTATTGGGCACCCTTAGAATTTCTTTCTAAAAATCCCACTTAAGATGTTGTTATTTCTTTGGTTGTTTTGGGCTCAAACCTCATCATCATACACAAATCTTGGACAACTTAAGATTTTTAGTCATATTAAGTGCCTCAAGATGACTAACCTAAAAACTTCCTACAGTTGGTGTTGTCTTAGAATTTGTAAATAAGCTTAATAGGACGTGACCCCTTTTTTGTAAGATCATAAATCATATTCTTTTTAATTATAGATGCAATCATGATAAACTAAGTTCCATGATTACACTAGATTTATTGTGGACCCTGTTACATGGAAATAAGAAAACTAAAACAAAATAGAAAATATACTTGTTCAAACACCCCCTAAGCTTGAACTTTGACAATATCCTTATTGTAAAAACTCAAACTAAGAGGTGCAATAGGGGTACTAGGTGCTCAGTATGGTGGTTGTGGGTGGAAATATCTTGGAGACGTCTATGGATTAGGTTCAACAGGCATGCATGTCATTCTTTGTTGGTGCCACCGATATGCATGTCAATGGTATTGAAATATGACATCATTTGTCCTTTGAGCTAGATGCGTCAGTGCCACTGAGAGGTCTCTCTATGTATCAACAATCAAATTTTAGTTGCACTTAATTTCTTCTAAAAAAATGTTGATGGTATTGACACTACTATTGGTGCTACCAAATTTCTACAGACTTGACCTATCATGGATTTGGTGTCACTGACATGTGTGTCTCTGGTACCAAAAATTTGTGAAATCCATATTAGCAAATTTGTAGCTGGTTGGTTCCGAATACAAGGTTGTTGTTGGTATTGACACTAACTCTTCCTTCACACCACATGAAATCATCAAGCCATCTTTTTTAACATTAATTGAACATTTCCCAAAACATATAAATAATTTAACAAATGAAAAAATGTAAACATAAAGCAAATAATAGAAATAAACTTGTTTCCACCCATGAGCTCCATTGTTTAATGTCCTAGACTCGATAAGGTGATTTTCTTCATCCCAGGTCATCATGGGATGGCTGTGGAGACTCAGCCGATAGTTGGAACTCCACTCTATCATTGTCTATCCATGGTTTCAAGTAGCCTCTACCCATGGAAATGATCACATCCTTTGTAGATTGTAATGGCCTTCCTAACAACATCTCAAATCCTCACATCTCATGCATATCCATAACCACAAAATCCATAAGTTAGGTTATTTTATCAACTTTGATTAAAACATCCTCAGATATCCTATACACCTCACAATTGATCTGTCTGCCAACTGGATTGCCATGGATGCCTTTTTTGGTTTCTTCAATCCCACCTTCCAAAAGGGGGATAGATGTATGAGATTTTTTCTCGCTCGAGAGTTACATCATGCTTGTTGAAATTTTTTACTGCCTATAATGTGACAAAGTGGAATTTTGCATAAGTATGATGAAATTACAATTTTTCCCAATTTATGTTCACTCACGATCTCAAATTTTTTTTTATTTTTCTTGTCTTCATAATCATTATTGAGACTCAAATCCAAAATATGATGATCAATGTGAACTTTATACACATTATAACACCTTAAATTGGAATAATTCATGACTTTGTCCAAAGAATCCAATTGATCCATTAAACTTCATATTTTGGTTCTCAAACTTTTTCTAGATATTCTCCACACATTTTTTGAAGATATGGTCCAAATTTCATGTCATTTGGACATTCTTATGATTTTCTATGAATTTTGGAAGTTCTGTTCTCAAAATCCCTTTTTATTGCCTTTTATTTGCTCTTTTTTTGACTTGTCCAAGTCAGTGATCTGTGGCAAGAGATCGGGGGGAGAGCTTCATCCCTTAGATCTCCTTCCCATGGACCAGGGCAAAATCTAGTGGCTATTCCATCATCCTCTACCTCCAGCAATCAGTGGGGAGGAGTAAATGAGGCAGGTAATATGAGATCTCCCCCTCTTGACCACTATTTGAAAAACCAAGAAGGTGAAAATCATTGTATCATGATTTCAAGTGCAACAAGCCCTATTTTGATCAGGTTTTGTGCATCCTTGCATTTCCAAAATGAGTTCTTTGCTCTCCTCTCTCACTCCAGTAGCCATGGCTGCACCTAGATCTTGAACTAGCCCTAAACCTAGTCCCAATGCTATAAAAACCCTCGCATATCACTCCCTTCATCACTCCGCAGGAGATTTCCCCAATTTTGTGGTCTTTCTTGGTCTTAAGCACCCCCAACCACCTATTTCTATACCTCCTTATACTCCAAGCAGTGTAGCCGCACAACCCCTTTGGGCATCCCTTCTCCACGCCTCCTCTCCCCAAGCTCTGGCCTCCATTGAACTCGTCACATGGAGGCAAACTCAGATGACACCCTCTCTGCCGTCCCTAGCTCTCTCTGCTCCCAAAGCCTCCCCACACTGGCGAGCTCCTCTGCCTGCCTTTGTGGCTCGTGCGAGGCCTGAATGAGGGAGGAGAACTCCCCGAACCACTCAGTTCAAGATGGACCAGTCGGTCTAGTTGAACCGACCTACTAGCGAATGAACCACTTATTAGGGGGGTGAACCGGTCAAACCAACAGTAAATCGGCTGAATTGAAGGCTTGAACCAGTCTAGAAAGTGAGCAAGATGCCTCACCCATATGGGAAAATCTAGGCCATCCAACTAACATCCAACGACCAACCTTTTTTGCAAAATAAGGTATCTCATCTTTCTCTCTAGTAAATATACATTTAAATACTCTGATCTCATTTTAATCATAGAAAATGCATCCAAACTCCAAAAATGATTAACAAATAGTCAATCTTGATCAGACAAATCGAGTGAACCTTTTAAAAATACTTGTAGAGATCAATTCATTATGTATCTTACTGATATCCCTATATTTGATCTCTTTCTTATTTAGTTTATCAAATGGCTCAATAGCGATGTTTAATCCTTGGAAAACTTAATATCTGACTCTAATGATTATCTTAAAATACAAATATAGATCTAATATATTTGACTCTAGAAATGAATCATTAGTGATCTAGATCTATTTACTTGGTTCAATATTGAATATGATCTCCATGGATAATGAGTAATCTGGATATTGATATGTACCTTGCAAATCCCTTGATATATATTCGACCCATCAATCTGATTTTTGAAGTCCAATTATGCTAAGAATCATGATGATGATATAGAAATGTGATGATGACTTGGATAATGATAATAAATTAGTGTTAACATATATGTTCCTTAAAATACCTAGGTAAGTCATCCATTCATGAAACATGCTTGAAACTTGAATAAATGTTAGACATTTGGAAATATTGTTGATGACCTAACCCTAAGGTAGAGATAGGAAAATGTAACCCTAATCTTGAATAGTGAAACATGATTCTTTAAAACTTTGATCTTGACCCTTGATCTAATATTTTGATCTAGGATCTGACTCAAGGGGTTGATCTACTCTTTCTTGGGATGTATACTCCAAATACTCATTTAGAAAGGTACGCTATTATATAACTCCTCCTTGATTGTATTGAAGATACTTTTATGTATCTCTTGATTGTATACTTGGCTACTTACTTGAATGATATATTGTTCCCGATGATTAGTCTTTTGTTTTTCTATACTATATTTTGAAACACATGAAAACATATATTGCATGCCCATTATGACTACCCATATATTGATAATGATGATGATATTGATAATGTTAATAATGTTCATATTGATTGCAACAACCCCCTAATTTGAGGTGGGACTTGTACATTGGCCTCCTATTTTCCTATGGTGAGAAGTGTTGGCTAAATGGACATCTAAAAATCCCTTTGTTTTGATTATGACAAACATTTCATTCTTATTAATCTAACGAGCTACTTGAGTGTACAGGATGACAAAGTAGCAAGGGAAAATCCAAGAGCTTACTTAGTTATATTTTCATGCAATGTAATCAATGTTGTAAAACTTGTACAAATATATAATGTACAAGTACTTAGAATTGCATGTAAATCAAGCGTTAGATTTTCCCTAGCCAAACACCATAGTTAGACATGTCATCCCATTTTATTAGGATCACCTTTGCACACTCACACATATAATTAATGCTTAAATTGAAAACCTTGAAATAGGATCATTCTCGGTCGACAAACTCCTCGACCGAGACACTCTCGGTCGACCATCTTCTCGACCGAGAAAGATCCAAAGTAGCCGTTAGACACAACAAACAAGTTAGTTGGTAGTTGAAGAAAGACGTTGCAAATCACTTGTTCCAGAGAGCCTGTCGGTCGACAAAAGTTCGACCGAGCAGGTGTCTCGGTCTACCATTTGTCGACCGAGATGGTCTCTGACAGCAACTGCAGAATAAATTAATTAGCCGTTGTTAACGCAACAACTTTGTACCTAACGGCTAGTTAAGCACTTAGAAACCCCTAGAAGTTGTCTAGAACGTCCTTAAGCATACTTAGGCCATTCCTATAAATAGGACAAGCCATAGGACACTAGAATTCACTTGTTACACTTGAGAATACACTTGAGCATACTTGAGCAATCTTTTGCAAGTAATTTGAGCACTGTGATCATTGGCCTACATTCTCCTTAGCTCAATCTCGTGTCCTATAGGCTAGATTCTCCTACCCACAGCAATCACAAGTTCACATACTTGGCTAGGAGATCTTACGCTTGATCTTTTCCTTTTTCTTTCTTGTTCCTGTTTATCTTTTGTACTCTCCTTGCTACTCCTAGGGTTGGAGGCTGCGGATTGGAGAGGGTTGACTTCTCAGGTGGAGAAGGGGACTTCAAGCTACTTCAAGAAGGCTATCACAAGGGAAGCTACTTCAGAAGGCTGGTGCAACGGGAGTTGGTGCATCTACTTCAAGGGAAGGCTGCTTCAAGGTTGGCGATTACTTCTAGGTGAAGGCTGCTTGAAGGGTTTAGGAAAAGAGATTGTATTTTATGTAAATTCCTTGAAGAGGTAATAAAAGAAATTTCTTTTCAAATCCCGGTTGGGTAAGCAACCGGGTAGTGGATTGACGGCTATAGTATTTGCTATAGTTGGAACCACTCTAAACCTTGTGTCTCCTTGTCCAATATTTTTCATTGTGGTTGTTTGAGTTCAATAATTGTTAAATTATCTATAAAACTCTATTCACCCCCCCCCTCTAGTAGTTTTCAATTGGTATCAGATCCAGGCTTCAAGGAACCCTAACAAGGTCTTGAAGAAATGGGTGATGGAATGCTCAACAACCTCAACATTGAAGGGACTCTTGTTGCTAGGCCACCGGCGTTCGATGGAACAAACTACCAATACTGGAAGAGAAGGATGCAGTTTTACTTCCAAGGTGTCAACTGGGATCTATGGAGAATGGTATCTACTCCTTATCAATTCCCTCAAAATGACTTTGCGGAATGGGATGCAAACACGGTAAAATAGGCCCAAATGAACGCAAAAGCCGTAAGCATTTTATATTGTTCTATTTCTGTAGGAGAATTTAATAGAATTTCAAATTGTGATACAGCGTATGATATTTGGCATAGATTGTCTATCACTTATGAGGGTACAGCCCAAGTTAAAAATTCCAAAATTAGCCTGCTTAAAACAAAGCTTGAACATTTTCGTATGGATTCTAATGAAACTATTAGTGAAATGTATTCAAAATTCTCTACTATTGTTAATGGTTTGAGTGCCTTAGGAAAACCTATTCTGGAGGAAGATCAAGTATCAAAAATTCTTCGATCACTTCCTCCAAAATACAAGCCAAAGGTGACAGCCATTGCAGAGGCAAACGACCTCACTCGCCTCAAAATGGAACAACTCATTGGTAATTTAGAAGCTCATGAAGCAGATCTAGAAGAGGAAGAAAGAAGAGAACATGAACACCAAAGTGGGAAGAAGAAGGATGTGGCTCTCAAAGCCTCAAAAGTTGTCACACAAGAAAGTGAAGAGTCAAGTGAAGAAGAAGAAGAAGCCTTAATCGTCAACGGTAAGAAGTACAAAAGGTTTAAATCTAACAAAATTTCTAGTTCCTCAACTCCCAGGTGCTTTGAATGTGGGAAGAAAGGGCATTTCAAAAATGAATGCCCCAAAGCAAAGAAGGGAAAGAAAAGCTCACATAAGAAGAAAGGAGAAAAAGCCTATAAAGCTGCCTGGGATGAGTCAAGTGACAGTGAAAGCGGAGAAGAGGTGGAATGTCTAATGGCAAGAGAAGAAAATGAAGACTCTCAAGAGGTAAGCCTAGTTGATCTTTCTAAAGAAGAGTTAGTTACTAGTTTACAAGAAACTCATGATAAGTATGTTGATGCCAAGAAGAAACTAAAGAAGGCTATAAAATCAAATAATGAGCTCATTGCCAAATTAGATGAACTTTCTTATGAAAAGAACAACATTGATCTTGAAAATGTATCTTTAAAAACATCTTTAGATGATTGCACTAGAAAGCTACTCAATTTGGAAACCAATGTTGATCTTCTATCAAAAGAAAAGACTGATTTGCTAGCTAAACTACAAGATTATCAAACTCAACCTATCTTGTGCAACCATTCGAACTATGATGATATTGTAAAAGAAAAGGATTCATTGTTTTCTGATTTAGACCAAGCAAGAAAAGATATACATAAGAAGATGAATGACATTGCTACGTTGCAAAGAGAACTTAATAAGTTAAGAAGAAAAGATATTCTTGATAACATATTGAAAGTTGGTAATGTTTTCAATGGAAGAAAAGGTTTGGGATATGTTCCAAAGAAAAACCAACCCAAAAAGACCCAAACTATGTTTGTACCCAAGAACACAATGACTAGAAAGAGAAATGAAATTGACTCTATTACTTGTCATTTCTGCTTACGTCTTGGACATTATTGTTTTTCATGCCCCTACAAGACTAAGGAGTCCGACTTAGTTTGGATCCCAAAACCCCAAACTTAGAAGAATGGAATGTAGTTGAGATATGACCAAATGCTTAATTTTGCTATTTATATTGTCTTATCTCAACAAAAGGTGCTATGCTTATTGTTATTATTTTTCTGCATTGCTGAAACAGAAATTCTATCGGTCGAAGTATTGTCGACCGAGCTCTGGGTCGGTCGAAGTATTGTCGACCGACTGGATGTCTTTAACAAATAAAAATTTTACAGCACCTATTTCGGTCGAAAATTGGTCAACCGAGAAATTTTCTGTGTTTTTGCTTGTGATACAGTAACCTGCTCGATCGACAAATTGTCGATCGAGACAAATATCGGTCGAACAATTGTCGACCGACTGGATTTCTGTATCAGAACTTTTATATATATAAGCACTTAAAAGGTTTCTAACCATATCGGACCATCACATGGGTACCAAAATCTACATTCTAATGCAGGAATGGGTAGTTGACAGTGGCTGTTCCAAACACATGACCGGGAACAAGGACACGTTTCAAACTTTTGAAGAAAAGAAAAGTGGAACGGTCACCTTTGGAGACAATGGTAAGGGAAAAATCGTTGGAATAGGTAATGTTGGAACAAATCTCGAAATTAAAAATGTTCTACTTGTTGATGGATTGCATCATAATCTAATAAGTGTAAGTCAACTATGTGATAGTGGTTATGATGTGTTATTTAACAAAACTTGCTGCAAACTATTGATAGAAAACACTACAAATGTCGTTTATGAAGGAAATAGAGTTGGAAATCTTTATATCCTTAAACCAAACTCTATGAAATCAGTAGTAGGTAAATGCTTGCTTGCAAATGAAAATACCTTACAACTATGGCATAAAAAGCTAGGACATGCTAGTTCACATGCTATTAAAAAGTTAGTGAAATATGATCTTGTTCGTGGATTACCTACTTTGTCTTTTGATCAAGTTGAAAACTGTGAACCCTGCACAATGGGAAAGCAAACCAAAACATCTTTTAAATCAAAACATGTACTTAGCACCAGTAGATCCTTAGAATTAATTCATATGGACTTATTTGGACCAATGAGGACACAATCTATTGGTGGTAAATGATACTATTTTGTTATTGTTGATGATTATAGTAGATATACATGGGTACATTTTATTGCAACTAAAGATGATACTATTCATGTCTTTATGCAATTTTTTTCCAAGATTGAAAATCTTTTACAACATAAAATATGTACCATTAGAAGTGATCATGGTGGCGAATTTGAGAATCATACATTTGAGACCTTTTGTACATCTCAAGGGTATACTCATAATTTTTCTGCTCCACGTACCCCACAACAAAATGGTATAGTTGAACGGAAAAATCGATCTCTACAGGAAATGGCTAGGACCATGATGCTTGAACACAACACACCTAAAACCTTTTGGGCTGAAGCTGTAAACACTGCTTGTTATGTGCTTAATAGAGTAACTGTTCACTCTCATTTGAAGAAAACTCCATATGAAATATTACACTCTAAGAAACCTAGAGTTGACTATTTTCATACTTTTGGCTCCACATGTTACATTTTAAATACCAAAGATGATAGAGACAAGTTTGATTCTAAATCACACAAAGCATTCTTCTTGGGATATTCCACTTCTAGCAAAGCCTTTAGAGTATATAACACTATCTCTAGAAAAGTTGAGGAATCCATTCATGTTTCTTTTCATGAAGAATCGAAATCTGAAAATCTAGATATCATTGATCTCACTAATCAATTCGAAAATATAACCATTTCCAATGATAGTGAGAAAATTCCTATATCCGATCCCCAAGTTGAAACACAACCTACACCTAGGCTTATCAAGGATCATCCCCAAGAACTAATTATTGGAGATCCAAATGATAAAGTCAAAACTCGGTCATCCTTCAAAGATGTTGCAAACATGGCTTTTGTTTCTATCATTGAACCTAAGAAGATATCTGAAGCTCTTAAGGATGATTACTGGATAATAGCCATGCAAGAGGAGTTAAATCAATTCACTAAAAATGATGTATGGGATTTAGTTCCTAAACCACAAGATAAAACTATCATAGGAACTAAATGGGTATTTAGGAACAAGCTCAATGAGGCAGGAGAAGTAATAAGGAATAAAGCTCGGTTAGTAGCACAAGGATATAATCAACAAGAAGGAATAGATTTTGATGAAACATATGCACCCGTAGCTAGACTTGAAGCTATTAGGATGATACTAGCTATTGCTGCCCATAAAAACATTAAGCTATATCAAATGGATGTCAAAAGTGCATTTCTAAATGGCATCATACAAGAAGAAGTTTATGTTGCTCAACCACCTGGCTTTGAAATACCAGAAAAAGGTGACCATGTTTATAAACTTAAAAAGGCACTTTATGGTCTAAAACAGGCACCTAGGAATTGGTATGAACAACTCAAGACATATCTTTTTGATAATGGTTTTTCTATTGGAAATTCAGATTCTACTTTATTTTTCAAAACATATGCATCTGATTTCCTAGTTGTGAAAATTTATGTTGATGACATTATTTTTGGAGCTTCTAATGATTCATTATGCACACAATTCAGTGACATTATGCAAAAAGAATTTGAAATGAGTCTCATGGGTGAACTAACATTCTTTCTTGGTTTTCAAATTAAGCAAACACCTGCAGGAATTTTCATAAGCCAAGAAAAATATACTAAAGAACATTTAAAACGTTTTGGGATGGATCAATGCAAACATGCTACTACTCCTATGGCTACCTCTATCAAAATTGATAAGGATGAAAATGGGGAACCTATTGATGATTCATTATATAGAGCCATGATTGGTAGTTTGCTATACTTAACTGCTTCTCGACCGGACATTATGTTTTCCGTTGGTCTTTGTGCTCGATTTCAATCCCAACCTATGCAATCTCATTTTCTAGCGGTTAAAAGAATTCTTCGATATCTAGCTGGTACTACTTGTCTTGGTTTATGGTATCCAAAAGGACAATCCCTGGATTTTAAAGCATATACTGATGCGGATTATGCTGGTTGTCGACTTGATCGCAAAAGTACTAGTGGTGGATGTTTCTTATTAGGGAGAGCCTTAGTATCTTGGTTAAGCAAGAAACAAAATACGGTTGCCCTATCTACAACTGAAGCTGAATATATGGCAGCCGGGTCTTGTTGTGCTCAAGTGCTTTATATGCAACAGGTATTAAGCGATTATGGTTTTAATCTTTCATCTACACCTATTTTTTGTGACAACACGAGCGCCATAAACTTAGCACACAATCCTATTTTACACAGCAGGGCAAAACACATTGAAATCCATCATCACTTCTTAAGGGATCACATCTCAAAGAATCATGTTTCCCTTCATCATGTTGATACGGAAAATCAATTGGCTGATATTTTTACAAAACCGCTTCCACTAGATCAATTCAACAACATTAGGAAGCAATTGCTTATTACTCCTTTGGAAGATGTTTTCTTTGATATCTGCGGTTCTTAAAACGAATCCGTTTACTTGTTTCATTTTGGCTTTTCAATGGACATCTTTTTCATTCGATTTGACGGAATATCTAATTAAGGGGGAGTTTTTATCAAAACAGTTATCTAATTAAGGGGGAGTTTTTATTAAAACGGTTATCTTTTTGAAATGACAAAGGGGGAGAGATATATAAAACTATAACTTAGTATTTATGAAAAACTCAATCAATGAGTTTCATAAATATACTCTTGGCTTTACATTGAAAGTTGCTACATTCCCAAATGAACTGGATTTCATGTTCCATAATTCATTGGGAATAATAAGCACACATTTTATAAACAAGAGGAAAAGATACATAAGGCAATCTAAAGGTATGAAATTCATATGTTTTATATTTATTTTGGAAATGTTTGTCATCTTCAAAAAGGGGGAGATTGTTGGCTAAATGGACATCTAAAAATCCCTTTGTTTTGATTATGACAAACATTTCATTCTTATTAATCTAACGAGCTACTTGAGTGTGCAGGATGACAAAGTAGCAAGGGAAAATCCAAGAGCTTACTTAGTTATATTTTCATGCAATGTAATCAATGTTGTAAAACTTGTACAAATATATAATGTACAAGTACTTAGAATTGCATGTAAATCAAGCGTTAGATTTTCCCTAGCCAAACACCATAGTTAGACATGTCATCCCATTTTATTAGGATCACCTTTGCACACTCACACATATAATTAATGCTTAAATTGAAAACCTTGAAACAGGATCATTCTCGGTCGACAAACTCCTCGACCGAGACACTCTCGGTCGACCATCTTCTCGACCGAGAAAGATCCAAAGTAGCCGTTAGACACAACAAACAAGTTATTTGGTAGTTGAAGAAAGACGTTGAAAATCACTTGTTCCAGAGAGCCTGTCGGTCGACAAAAGTTCGACCGAGCAGGTGTCTCGGTCGACCATTTGTCGACCGAGATGGTCTCTGACAGCAACTGCAGAATAAATTAATTAGCCGTTGTTAACGCAACAACTTTGTACCTAACGGCTAGTTAAGCACTTAGAAACCCCTAGAAGTTGTCTAGAACGTCCTTAAGCATACTTAGGACATTCCTATAAATAGGACAAGCCATAGGACACTAGAATTCACTTGTTACACTTGAGAATACACTTGAGCATACTTGAGCAATCTTTTGCAAGTAATTTGAGCACTGTGATCATTGGCCTACATTCTCCTTAGCTCAATCTCGTGTCCTATAGGCTAGATTCTCCTACCCACAGAAATCACAAGTTCACATACTTGGCTAGGAGATCTTACGCTTGATCTAGGCATATCAAGCCTTGGGCTTAAAGGATAAGTTGTAATTTCCTTTTTCTTTCTTGTTCTTGTTTATCTTTTGTACTCTCCTTGCTACTCCTAGGGTTGGAGGCTGTGGATTGGAGAGGGTTGACTTCTCAGGTGGAGAAGGGGACTTCAAGCTACTTCAAGAAGGCTATCGCAAGGGAAGCTACTTCAGAAGGCTGGTGCAACGGGAGTTGGTGCATCTACTTCAAGGGAAGGCTGCTTCAAGGTTGGCGATTACTTCTAGGTGAAGGCTGCTTGAAGGGTTTAGGAAAAGAGATTATATTTTATGTAAATTCCTTGAAGAGGTAATAAAATAAATTTCTTTTCAAATCCCGGTTGGGTAAGCAACCAGGTAGTGGATTGACGGCTATAGTATTTGCTATAGTTGGAACCACTCTAAACCTTGTGTCTCCTTGTCCAATATTTTTCATTGTGGTTGTTTGAGTTCAATAATTGTTAAATTATCTATAAAACTCTATTCACCCCCCCCTCTAGTAGTTTTCAAGAAGGAGCCTAGTGACCTTCCCCATCGCATTGGGGTAGCATAGTCACACAAAATATATAAGCATGCTTATTTGATTACAACATAATGGGAACTCATAATAAAAATTGAATTGTTGAATACCAAACATTTTGTCGAATGATATTGGTTTTGCAAATCATTTGTTATTATTTTGAATATAAGTCATGCCAAGTATACTCTTTTATTATAAACCTCTTTACTTGATTTTGATAGCATACCATGCAATTGCATGATTGTGTCTCGATTTTCTTGATTTTAGGCCATACAAATGGAATACTGAATAAGATCACTTCCGCACTCTACATACTTTGATGACAAGGATATATTGGAAAATCTCCATGTTGGGTTAGTTTGTTCATTTAAATATCCAATTTTTGAATTATTATTTCTTATTATATATTCCAGTGTGTTAGATCCTATCGGGCCACTCAGGGACGGGCACTTCAATCCCTTTACCACTATCTAGGCTGTGAGATTGGGATTGGGGTAAAAATGGTTCTGTGATAGTTGGTATTAGAGCTTACACAGTCCCATATACTTTAAGTAAATGATTTCTCAAGTCTCTTACACCTAAGAAACCCTAAAGTCCATAATGGTGAAAATTGAGGTGTCTAGGCTTGGGGTCCTGGCATAATTTCTCCTATCTGTCTTCACAGTGGCTGAGATCCCCCACTCTACCTGGCCTCAATTGATCCAGAACTGGACCAAAAGGTTCTCTTGTGAAACCCTAGAGAGTCTTCTAGCATCTCATCTCTTCTTTAAGGACTATCCTAAGCCACCCATGTAGATGAAGATTAGGTAGTCTTCTCATCTCCTCATTTGGTCATTTCTTGTGACCTTTTACCACATGATGTCTCGATTATGGGTAGTTTATGCATGGGAAAAATGAATATTATTAAGTTTTGAAAGTTGATACTATGATCTGACCTTAATTTTAAAATTTGATCTTGGATGAAAATACGTATGACCCCTAATATCATGAACACTCAAATCAGCCAAAATTTGACTACATTTTTTAGGTAAATATTAATGATTTTGATTTGGTGAAATAAGAAGGACTTATACCTTATACCTCATTGTTGATGAGGTCTCTATTTGATTAATGTACATGTTGCCTTATTATTGATTAAACCTCAAATATAGTTAAGTAAAACCGTATCATATTTTATACACATCTTGACCATGCTATCAAGTGACTAAGCCTAAGACTCACAAAATCATGATGTAAGACCTATCATGCAAAAAGAAGTTTTCCTATGGATTATTGATGCCTTTTGCAATCTCGATTTTGATATTATGATTTTGGGCCTAGATTTTGCACTATTCCTCAAATGACAAATTGAAATCCTCAATTTCCAAATTATATGACTACCTTCATCATGAAAGGCAAGGAATGCAAATATTAACTTGACTTTGTAAAATTTTGACATTATTGCCTTATTATGATCTTGAATTTTTATCTCATGACCTTAGGGAATATGATTTGATTATTAATACTCTCCCTATTTGAATAATCTCAATGTATAATGACTAATGTTGGTAATGTGCTATATTAGGGTGGTATTTGACTCATAACTCCCCTAACCTAGATCACATCCCTATTTTGACTAAGATCCAAATTTTCGTATTGTTGATTATTTAGAGTTTGGAAAGGTATCTCCTTTCACCCAATTTTGGATTGGTTGACCTAAGACTAATAGGTTAAAACCATGGTTGATACTCGATCTTGAATATTGATTTGATAATGACCTTGATACATGAAAATGTTGACTATAGCTTGTGGTTGACTTCCTAGATAGACCTAGGTCTAGATCATTCATCAAAATTGGATACAATGATGATGAAATCTTGTTATGTTTCTCGAATATTGCTTAAATATTGTTGCTCAAAATTGAATATAGATGAGTGATCTACACTAAGGTCTAAATAAGAATCTAAACCCTAGCTTTAAAATTTTGGACATATGACCTTGATGACCAAACTCCAACTCTTGATATTGATGTACCAAAACCCTGAAACATGATATGGATCTTGAGATCACCCTAGATATATGACTAATGACTTCAGAATCCAAATGTTGAAAATTTTGAAATGATGACTATTTTGAATCTCTCGATTTATGACTTAGGGTTTAGCTCTCATTATGGCTAGGGTGGGACCTCCCATTGGTTTTGATCCCAAAAATCATGATATTGAAAGTGTGATGTGGTCTTGAAATGTTGAAATCTGAAAGTTCAAATCATGGATGTATAACCCCACCTAGGCCAATGTAGAGTCTAAGACCCTGAGATATTGGGATTGAAAATCACCTTGTACACTTGAACTCTATTTGTTTGACCTAAAATATGATCTCTCCAAATTTGTGCTCAATAGGATGCTTTCCATATTTCTGACTCACATAATGACTTTGGACAATATATGCGCTGATCGTGATACTCAATTGCTTGATGATGAAATGGTGTTAGTACCAAGTTGATTATGATATGGAACATGGAATCCCAATTATGATTATTGGATTAATTGAAATTTGAGGACATGATTTTGATTTTATACTTGAGGATACCCCAATATTTGAGGAAATGACTTAGGTTGAATAATACCACTTTTTGAGGATATTTTTGAATTTTGGGGACAAAATTCCTTTTTAAGGAGGGAAGGATGTGACAAAGTGGAATTTTGCATAAGTATGATGAAATTACAATTTTGCCCAATTTATGTTCACTCATGATCTAGAATTATTTTTTTGTTTTTCTTGTCTTCATAATCATTATTGAGACTCAAATCCAAAATATGGTGATCAATGTGAACTTTATACACATTATAACACCTTAAATTGGATTAATTCATCACTTTGTCCAAAGAATCAAATTGATCCATTAAACTTCATATTTTGGCTCTCAAACGTTTCCTAGATATTCTCCACACATTTTTGAAGCTATGGTCCAAATTTCATGTCATTTGGACATTCCTACAATTTTCTATGAATTTTGGAAGTTCTGTGCTCAAAATCCCTTATTATTGCCTTTTATTTGCTCTTTTTTGTACCTGTCCAAGTCAGCGATCTGTGGCAAGGGATCGGGGGCGAGCTTCAGCCCTTGGATCTCCTTCCCATGTACCTGGGCCAGATCCAGTGGCTATTCCATCATCTTCTACCTCCCGCAATCAGTGGGGAGGAGTAAATGAGACATGTAATATGAGATCTCCGACTCTTGACCACTATTTGAAAAACCAAGCAAGTGAAAATCTTTGCATCGTGATTTCAAATACAACAAGCCCTATTTTGACCAGGTTTTATGAATCCTTGCACTGTCAAAATGAGTTCTTTGCTCTCCTCTCTCACTCCGGTGCCTATGGCTGCACCTAGATCTTGAACTAGCCCTAAACCTAGTCCCAGTGCTATAAAAACCCTCAAATATCACTCCCTTCATCACTCCATAGGAGATTTCCCCCATTTTGTGGTCTTTCTTGGTCTCAAGCAGCTCCAACCACCTCTTTCTCTACCTCCTACTACTCCAAGTGGTGCAGTCGCACAACCCCTTTGGGCATCCCTTCTTCACGCCTCCTCTCCCCAAGCTCGGGCCTCAATTCAACTCATGACATGGAGGCGAACTCGGACGACACCCTCTTTGCCGTCCCTAGCTCTCTCTGTTCCCAAAGCCTCCCCACACCGATGAGGTCCTCCACCTACCTTTGTGGCTCATGTGAGGCCTAAATGAGGGAGGAGAACTCCCCGAACCGCTCGGTTCAAGAGGGACCAGCCGGTCTAGTGGAACCGGCCTATTAGCGAATGAACCACTTATTAGGGGGTGAACCAACCGAACCAAGAATAAATCAGTTGAATTGAAGGCTTGAACTGGTCTAGCAAGTGAGCAAGCTTCCTCACCCATGTGGGAAAATCTAGGCCATCCAACTAACATCCAACGACCAACCTTTTTTGCAAAATAAGGTATCTCATCTTTCTCTCTGGTAAATATTCATTTAAATACTCTGATCTCATTTTAATCATAGAAAATGCATCCAAACTCCAAAAATGATGAAAAAATAGTCAATCATGATTAGAAAAATCTAGTGAACATTTTAAAAATACTTGTGGAGCTCAATTCATTATGGATCTTACTGATATCCCTATATTTGATCTCTTACTTATTTAGTTTATCAAATGGCTCAATAGTGGTGCTTAATCCTTGGAAAACCTAATATCTGACTCTAATGATTATCTTGAAATAAAAATCTAGATCTAATCTAGTTGATTCTTGAAAATAAATCATTATTGATCTGGATCTATTTACTTGGTTCAATCTTGAATATGATCTCCATGGATAATGAGTAATCTAGATATTGATATGTACCTTGCAAAACCCTTGATATATGTTCGACCCATCAATCTGATTTTTGAAGTCTAATTATTCTAAGTATCATGATGATGATCTAGAAATGTGATGATGACTTAGATAATGATCATAAATTAGGGTTAACATATATCTTCCTAAAAATATTTAGGTAGGTCATCCATTCATGAAACATGCTTGATACTTGAATAAATGTTAGACATTTGGAAATATTGTTGATGACCTAACCCTAAGGTAGAGATAGGAAAATGTAACCCTAATCTCGAATAGTGAAACATGATTCTTTAAAACTATGATCTTGACCCTTGATCCAATATTTTGATCTTGGATCTGACTCGAGGGGTTGTTCTACTCTTTCTTGGGATCTATGCTCCAAATACTCATTGAGAAAGGTACGCTATTATATAACTCCTCCTTGATTGTATTGAAGATACTTTTATGTATCTCTTGATTGTATACTTGGCTACTTACTTGGATGAGCTACTGTTCCCTATGATTAGTCTTCCATTTTTCTATACTATATTTTGAAAAACATGAAATCATAAATTTCATGCCCATTATGACTGCCTGTATATTAATAATGATGATGATATTGATAATGTTGATAATGTTGATATTGAGTGCAACAACCCCCTCATTTGGAGGTGGGACTTGTACATTGGCCTCCTATTTTCCTATGGTGAGAAGGAGCCTAGTGACCTTCCCCATCGTGTTAGGGTAGTAGAGTCACAAAAAATATATAAGAATGCTTATTTGATTACAACATAATGGAAACTCATAATAAAAATTAAATCATTGAACAAAAATTTTTTTGTCGAATGATATTGGTTTTGGAAATCATTTGTTATTCTTTTGAATATAAGTCCTACCAAGTATACTCTTTTATTATAAATCGCTTTACTTGATTTTGATAGTGTACCGTGCAATTGCATGATTGTGTCTTGATTTTCTTGATTTTAGGAAATACAAATGGAATACTAAATAAGATCACTTCCGCACTCTACATACTCTGATGACAAGGATATATTGGTAAAATCTCCATATTGGGTTAGTTTGTTCATTTAAATATCCCGTTTTTGAATTATTATTTCTTATTGTATATGCTAGTGTGTTAGATCCTATCAGGCCACTCAGGGATAGGCACTTCAATCCCTTTACCACTGTTTAGGTAGTGAGATTGGGATTGGGGTAAAAATGGTTTTGTGAAACATAGAACCTAGGATTTAGAAGCAACGTGGGTCCTCTTTCTTTATCAGAAGCCTTCCCTAGATCATAACACTCACCACTTCATCAATGCACAAGAAATTTGTATCTTTTAACTGTCTTTTGTTGATGATGATATCCTTCAAGAATCTTGCATATGTAGGGATTTGTTTTATCACCTCTACAAGGGGGATGTTGATGTGGATCTTTTAGAAGATGTCTAGGAATTTCTTAAATTGTTTTTCCTCCTTTCTTGGCATTAGGCTATCTGAGAATGGCACATATAGATTCTCTACACTCTTCAATGGAGGAATGTATGGGAAATTAGGGATCTCCTCCCCTATGCTTGCTTTAACACAACCTCATATATAGGACATAATCTGTCTTGTCTCATGTGGATGGGATGACATGTGGCTGCTCCTTCTTGATTGTGGGTGGTTCCTTGTTGACCATGACTACTACACTATGGAGTAGAACTGTTGGGACCTCTATTTTGGTAAGAATTAATGCCAACCATTAGAGGAAAACCCAAAACCTAAACCTAGATTATGAAGCAAAACAACTAATTCTCAGTAACATGATTATCACAATATATGAAAAACACACATAGATTTTTCTTTTTTACATTTTCATAAAACATCATTAACAATGTCACACTATCATAAGAACTTATTCAACTCCATTAAATCTAGAATCAAAATGTTTCTACTCATATGCTATTTAGTTTACCTCGATTACATGTACCTTAAAGAACAAACTCTGTATATTACCCAATTGGGGAAAGAGAGTGTACATGGACATTCTACTCTATCTAAATTATCATTCTATTTATATTTTCTTCGTCACAACTTCTCCGCTAGACAGCATAATACCTAAAAACATTGGAAACAATCCTATGAGACTCATATGGATCCCTAATGAGTGGATACCTCCCAATCAAGCTGAGTACATGCATCAACATCAAATTATATATAATGAACTTAAACGAATTATACATGTATTGAAAAGTCTATAAGATAGTTATAGAATTTACTTAAATCAAGTATATAACATTAACCTAATCAAACTAGATAATGTAATCACTTAAACCAAATATAAATTTAAAACATTTTTTAAAGCATGTATATGACCAAATAAGTAGATACTTCTTAATTTAGATTAACAATCCTTCTGCATGACTAATAATTCAATATCTAATCATTTTGAAGCAATACATAACAATAACATCATCTTTGTAACACTCCACCAGCTGGACCAAGGACACATCTTGTAGTCCTGAAGCTGAAGTGCACATAAGACATGTCTACCAAACAATAATATCAAATGACAAGTAATCCAAATCATATTTAGAGTGGATCTAAAAATCAAACGACAAGAAGTGTAAATCATATTCAGAGTGGATATAAATCCAAACATTTACTACTTTTCAACAAATCACATCAGAATATGAAAAAAATAATCTCTATAACCAAATGATTATTTTCCACAACAAGAAGTTTGATCAACAATGGCCAATTATCAGCTAGCAGTACAAGTAATGTAATGAAAATACAAATCATATTCTACACGGCTTGTCATCTTCTATTCATTTGCCCTGAAACTACATGGCTTTTACCTCACCAAGTAGAAGTCGCCACACCCAATTCTCACATGAAAGACTCACGGTCACTATCTTAGGGTTTAGCTAGCCACCTTAAGATATCAACAACAGACATTGGCCACCTCAAGGTTGCCTAAAGAGGTTCATGTCCTCATCTTGGGTACACGAGATAGGAACCAACAAAACAATATATCACATATCCCAACATTTATCATGTTTTCATATTTCACATATTTCATTTCATCAGAGTCTATTCCTCATGGACATAGACTTTCACAACAACGATTTAGGGCCAGATCCACTCCAGGTGGATCACTTCTAAATTTTGGTGGTTTAACATTTAAGGTTTCAATCCACACTCTAGAAACCCTTGTCATAATTCATCAATTACTACAATATCCATTCAGTTTCCCTAGTGTGGACCTCAGTGGAAACTCACATCATTTAGGGAACATAATTAAATGTGTCATCACTTAACTTGTTATGAATCTGTTCGTCTCATCTTAAAAGAATTAAAAACATCATGTATCATATGTGTGTACTCTCCTGTAACTTGAATAACATGAAACATATTAGACTTATAAAGAAAGAAAATGACCAAAACAAGAATCACAACAATATGCAATTTACAACACATATAATTCTTTACATTTCCGCATCATCTCATAGAATTCTTCATTAGTGGGTTTTCAGCCCTAGACATAATCTCATTGTTCATCATTTACCCCCATAAAGGTTTTATCATCATTAGTGGGCTTTCAATCTTAGACATAATCTCATTGTCTTGCTTTTACCATCTTTAGAGTTTCTCAAAAGTAATCAAAGAATGTAAATTCTATCTCAACATATATCTTATTCATTCATTTCATATCATAATTTTCATCAAGTATTAAAAGATATATTATAACTAATAACAATGTAAGCTTATAGACATCTCATGTCATTCATCAGACTCAGAATAGGCATAACATGCAACAAATACTTATTCTATTCAATTTCTATAGATATGAATGAATCTCAAGTATAAATGTGCATAACACATGTAATACTTCCCTCTTACTATTTACCACTCTTCAGTTAGGGCTACTATTCAATTCATAAGTGATCTCATTTGAAATCTATTGGAAAAGGCCATCCTCAGAATACAAGTATCCTAACATACAATTACCATCCTAGAGCACATTCTAATAAACCAATTCACGTCCTTGAGCCTCATCTTGTAATTAAATTCAACTATATTCATATGCATTCCTAAATCCCTTATTTGATATCATTATTCATTAGCATTAAATAGCTTATAATTTTAGGGTTAGGGTTAGGTTCTTAGATCCTTCTACTAATTTTCATCATTTTCCCTTCATTTCATATTCATTAGTTTTAACTTCTTCCATTTCATCATCGCTATGCTATGGCCAAATCATTCTAAATTTACTTGATTTATATAGTCTCTCTCTCATTGAATCCTTTAGAATCTTTATTTTAATACATTTTATTCAATTTAGGTCAACACACATGTAATAAAAACATATAGACTATATACTCATACACATTTCATTGATTTCATTTTTAACTTGTCATCACCATTCAATTATTCTTGTCCATCTTCCTTCTTGAAATTTATTGGGTGTACCATGTGATTGACCTCCAAAGTCATTATTATAATGAATAAATATCACCATGTCTCTTATGATACAATTCATTTTTGCTTAATAGAATGGATTAAGTTACATCTTATTACATCGTAATCTCTAACCATTATTCCCAATTCATTGTTATGTAGCTTGTATAAAAGGATCCACATTCATGTGAGGGTTTACTCAATATTTCATAAATCATACTAAAAAAGATACATTAGGATTAAATCATATTGCTAATACTCATTATCTTCATTTGAAGTATTAATGCCTATAAATCAACATTTCATGACATTTACAACATTATATACAAGTTCTAGGTTTATCACTCATACTCATCTTAATACAAACTTCTAGGGTTTTCAAGTAGTCATCATTAGTTCAACACATCATAAGAGTCATATCACTCAGTAAACTCATTATGGTGCATAGAGATTCATTAGGGATATTCACGCACATGGTAAACCTAACTTCCATTTTTACATTATTACATTCATCAATCATAAGTATACATTGATTAATTGACATGTTTGATTAAATGCCTCGACATAAATCCTAAACAGGGAATATTTCCACCTCATACTGATAAATATGTATATATCATATTCAATTTCAATAATATTCAACAATACACTTGTATACTTTATTCTAGTATAATTCACATATGATTTTATACATGTCAATTCAATTCCCAGGCATACCTGGCATTGGGCTGATTTTTAAGCAATATTCACATGAAAAATCATAGTAATCTATCCAAAGAATTTTTGTGGAACACCAATAAATATATCAAGAACTAAGAAAGTTCAATTCAATGTGAAATAACTGAAATCAGTTGAATTTGATTCCCTAATATCTTCCCAAAACAATACCCAATCACAAACAAATACAAGCAAGGTTTCTTATTATTTTAGCTAGATAGAATTGTATTTTAGAAACAAAAACATGGCTCAAGAGGGAGATAAACACTCACCTAAGGTGACAATCACCTTAGAAACGTAGGTCAAACTCTGAATTTCTAGAAATCATATCAAACTCTAGTAATTGAATCCAGTTATTCCTCCTCTCAACTCAGAAAGCCTAGAAATAGAGAATAGGAGAGAAAGAGTGAGAAAAGAGGGAGATTTCATATCATTTCAAATTTATTAGGGGAGGTACAACATGTTAACATGTGAGAGAATATTCACCGTGAATGGCTATGCAAAGAAGCTAAACTTACTTGATTTCATCATTTCTCGGATGGTAAAACCCTAGGTCAACGTTCTCCGCCACTTTCTCCTCTCAAACCCCTATATCTCCTCTCTCTATAGAATGTTTATTCTCTAACAAGAATGAATAAATATGAGAGCTACTTGGATTATAGATTACTCATATAGTTCACTTAAGGTGCTTGGGTCAATTGCAAATTAACCCAACTTCACACTTTCTTTTATTTCAACTAAATTTTCTGTCAAACACATGTTACTGAAGATCGTTTACTTCATAGGCCAAAACTCCTCCAAATATTATGAAAATTTAACATTTTGTGTATGAAAGAGTTATAGAGATCTAGTAAAATTTCAGATCTTACCAATAAGTAAATAAAAATCCAATACTACACTGTTATACTGCAGTCTGCAGCATGATCGATCAATTTGTTACTAAAAAGAAACTCGACAGACACCACACTCTTTAGAATTTAAACATCATAAAAAAATTAATAAAATTTAAATTATGTTTAAAATTAAAATTTCCAATTATAGTTAAAATTTTGGATCAATTGGATGCACCAATAAAAAGATAAAATTCAAATATTAGATAGCTATATTTCATCTTGAATGCATGATCAACTGAGTTTGTCCTGGGGAAACACAATAAAAGAATAGGCCACCAAATTATTCAAAATTATGATATTTTTTAAGAACACTAATAGTGGAGTTACCCAAACTATATCCAAATTTCAACTAAATTGGAGTTGTATAAAATAAGAAAAATCATTTACTGTACCACTATACTTATCAAATTCTATATTCATATGCTACCAAAACCCTAATTTTAGCCAATTAGGGTTTTAAATTCTCAAATCCTAATCATTTGAAATAAAATAATATATAGATTTTCTCATTAGGTTCAAAGAATCATGATTAATCTACCATCATTAATCAAACTTTAAAGAATGATCAATCTGGTTAAGCATGCAATCATCCAAGTAAACCCTAATTAGATGACTAATTTGAAAATGGGTCATTACATGAACCTTCACCTATTCTTATTGAATGGGTACCTTTTCTAGAATTGGGGGATTGTATAATTCAATGGTGGAACCTTGAATTTCTTTGTCTTGCAAAACTGATGCATATACATACCACCCATATCATAGTAGAGTTGCTTTATTTGTGGAGAAAACTACATGGATACATGTTACCCACAAAATGAAAAAATGATGGAAAAGAAAAATGGAATATTAATGGATTTGTTATGAAACTACAATTTATATACTTGATACCATGATACACACATTTCTATACTTTTTTTTCTTTTTCTAGTGCTCTTGAAGAATTAACTATCATGCTTCCTACTATGCTACACAATGCAGTCAAGAGAAAACAATTTGGGTTACATGATCATCTTGCGGTGATGAATGAAATATCATGAAGGGTGGATGGAATCACATGATTAAGAGACAATGACTTTCTCAACTATGATATATCCCTATCCTATCAAGCTTTGTATAGGGTGGCCTTATAATTTCTTTCTAAAAATCTCATTTAAAATCTTGTTATTTGTTTGGTTGGTTTGGACTCAAACGTCATTACAATACACAAGTCTTGGACTTAAGATTTTTATTCATATCAAGTGTCATCTAGATGACTAACCAAAACACTTCGTACAATTGGTGTTGTTTTAGACTTTGCAAATAATCTTAAAAGGATGTGATCCTTTTTATTTTTTTTCCAAGAGAGAAAAACTCATTCATTTTAACAATAGATGAAATCATGAAAAACTAAGATCCATGATTAAACTAGATAGATTGTAGATGCTACTACCTGGTAATAAGAAACTAAAAAAAGATAGAAAATAAAACAAGATGAATTTTTTCCATATATATGACTATATTTTGAAGTTTCTTATTTTTCATTTAGAGGGGTATGGATGTATATCCTTTCACTCGTTATTTCTGGAGAAAGCTACATAGATACATTTTACACAAATAATGCAAAACTAATAGGAAGAAAAATGCAATCTTCATGAGATTTGTTATGCAACTACAATTTCTATTTTTAATAAAATGATATGCACATATCTAAATTTTTTCTTTTTCTAATGTGCTTGTAAAGAACTAACTATCATCCTACCTACTATTATATGAAATGAAGTCAAGAGAAAATATTTGGATTAATTGTTCATCTTGTGGTGGTGAATGAAATATGATGAAGGGTGGATGGAAACACATGATTAAGAGACAATGCCTTTCTCAACTATGATATATCCCTATCCGATCAGCCTATGTTTAAGTTGGCCTTAGAATTTCTTGATAAAATCCCATTTAAGATTTCATTAATTGTCTTTTTTGATTTAGGCTCAAGCCTCACCATCATACACAAGTCTTAGATAACTTAAGGTTTTTGTTAATATCAAGTGTCCTCAAGATAACTAACCCAAACACTTCCTATAGTTGGTGTTTTCTTAGACTTTGCAGATAATCTTAAATGGATGTGATCCATTTTATTTTTTGTTAATTCATCACAAGATCATAAAAAAAATCTTTTTAAATGATAAATGAAATGATGATAAACTAAGCTCCACAATTACACTAGACAAATTGTGGATCCTTGACGTGATTTTTTACTGTACTAATAGATTCACCTAAGGGTTGATATCCCTAAGTTTTTATTTAATTAATGTGCAATAATATTGCCCGCAAGCTTAGAAGTCTTATCACCTTATAAATAAGGATCAATCCCAAGAGAAAATGTTTTAAAAATGGTCTAGTTTGTATCAAGTTGAATTGAGACTAATATTGAGAATCAAGCTAGGGCACATGACGTGAAACTTTATCCTACTATGGGAAGTGATGGGCTCGATAAAAAACCTAATTATTTACATAAACTAAAAAAAATTGTACAAAGGAAAATTTAAAGGTAAATTTAGGGAATTAAGTGCAAAACTAAGTTAAGGATGCATCTGAAACTATGATGATATGCATTCATCAATCCTATTACATGGAAATAAGAAAATCTAAAACAACATAGAAAATAAAACAAGTTTAGGTCATTCCGTCATCCTCCTCAGCTTGAATTTTACTACGTCCTCATTTTCAAAGTTCAAAGTAAGAGCTAGAATTGGGGTACTAGGTTCTCAGCATCGTGGTGGTGGCTGACATGTTCTCAGAAAAACATGTGAATCTTGAGGATAGAAAGTTCTTGTGAACATCAGTAGGTTGGTTGGAGTATCTGGTGGATGTGGGTATCTAGAAAAGTTTCCTTTACTCCAATAGTGGTCATAGAGTGGTTGTTGATGATACTAGATGTGATGTAGGCTAGTGTGCATGTTCTCATGCATGACCAGTAGAAGGTGCTTTTTGGCATAGATCGCTTGCTCCTACTGGAGAAGATACTCTTAGACACCTTGAATCTGGGTCAAAGTGCTAACTATTGGTGTTGACCCTACTGAATGGATTGTAACATCATGTACACACCCTTTTTGGAGAATGAGTCTCCAGGCATGGAGGTGGTGGTGTTATGGAGCTGGATGCTGCATAGCACCATGTAATGTGGTGCATACAATGTCTTAGTGTATAAGGCATAGAAGCTTCCTCGTCCTCTTCTTCCTATGATTATTTCTCCTCTTCTTACTAGAATTCAACATACTCTCCCTCCGATGCATTCTTTATTTTGTCTTCAGGCCATCAAAGATATCACATTCCGTATAGGCAAAAGATGGGGTCAGGTAGTACCCTTCCCTTGATCTGCCCATTCACAGTACAACATGTGTACACCCTGCTCTCGTACCTGGTGACAAGGCTTGCCCTTTTGAAGTTCTCTATATCAAGCATAGAAGATGACTTTAGAACATTGGACTTGGAGAGGTCGAGGTAAAGGTGTAATGTGAGTGGTGTAAGCAGTCCCCCAAAATGATTTGGGGTTTTGCTATGGGCTTGCCTCTTTATGGCCAACATGTGATGTAGGATGAACAACCTGAGATTTATCATATCCTTAGACAAATTCAAGAATGACCAAAAAATAAACATATCCTCCTTCTGGACCTTCCCTTTCCCCCAAGTGGATTTGAAAAAGATGGCATTCATCATGTATAAGTGTAAAATTCAGGAGAAGGGATGCTTGATATCCATGATAGATGATTGGTTCCAATTGATAATGAAAACTTAAGGAAGGTTTGTTATCTATCACCAAGCCATGCTTTAGTTGAAATCCCCCACGTGAAGTGTGACCCACCCATTGGACAACCATGCATCACATTGAACTATGTTAGGGTGAGGTAGTGATCAATGTTGTAGAGCTAGAACTTGACCCATCCTTCCTCCCAACCTTCACCATGCTTGAGTATGCAACATATCTTCATAGTTGTGAGGAACTCATAAGCTATCTTCTGGTTGGTGGTCCAATCACCAAAGAACAAGTAATCACCCACCAAACCTTAATCAGTGCAAACTAGGTGAAGACTTTCAGTAAAGTTGGTATCGTTGACGAATGCATGATCACCATACCACATTGGTATGATCTCCTTCTGCATCATGGTGTCTTATAGCTTTTTCTGATCTTCATCTGAGATGAAAACCCTAGATGGCTTGGGCACCATCTGATTAGACATTCCTGCAGATGAAGCTTGTCTCCTGGATGCCTATTGTGGTGAGAAGACGAGGGATGCAAAAAAAGGAGTTTGATGTAGATTGTTTCTATTGGTATGCTTGATGAAGTCACCATTGGCCTCCAGATGCCTTCTGAATGAGAGGGGATTCTTTGGGAGCGATTTGAGATCACCCCTAGCATCCCTTATATAGCTAAAATCTTACTTGATGATGCCGTCGGTGGTACCAAGCTGTGTCGATTCTGGTCATTTTGAAGATGAGTGAGTCAATACCACCAAGCAGCGTCTAGCTGTATCAATGAAATTTTTTGTAGAACATTTATCTTTGTTCGGAACTTTTTAGAACTATTGATTCATTTGTCAGTGGTACCAACATTTTGCAAACTTAGAATGTCAAGGATTTGGTGCCACCAAACCGCCCCTTGGTGGTACCAAAAATCTTCAAAATACCTATTGAAAATTGCTAGCTAGTCGTTTCCACAGACAGTGATGTCGGTGGTATACAAATTTATTTTTCCTACACACCACACAAAAGAATCCAATGGACCTTTTTATACTTAATAAAAATCTAACAAGACAAATACACAGTTTTGTATAAAAACTCCTACTTAGAAGATAAATGACATAAATAGAAGGAACATGTTGCCTCCAATAAGCACCCTTGTTTAATATCGTAGTCTCAAAAATCAATCTTGCTCAATTTCTTAATGATCTTCAACTCTTCCTTCTCATATACCACTCTCTTTTATAGTTTTTTTTAGGTGTTGTCCATTTTTGAAGAAGGTCTTGGTTCCATCACTAATTTCAACTATGCCATGAGGGGAAGTCTTGACTACAACATACGGTCCACCCCACCGGGACCTCAACTTCCCATGATGTAATTTCATCCTTGAATTGAACTATAAAACCTATTGATCTAGTAGAAACACCCTATTAAGAATGTGGTAGTTGTGGATCTTTTGATTTCTATATTTGTAGATTCAAGACCTTTCACAGGCATCTAGCCTAATATCACCTATAATTCATTCAGATCTAGTGTATGCTTCTTCCCCGAACTAGATAGGTCAAAGTTGAGTTTCCTCAAGGCCCACTTTGTTGTATGTTCAAGAAAGTGACATGCCCACCCATAAACTAGCCTACAAGGGGTCATGTCTATGGGTTCTTAAAATTCGTTCTATAGGCCCATAGAGCATCATTCACTTGCATACTCTAGTTTGTCCTATTAGTTGAAATAAACTTTTCTTGAATCATATATATTTCCCATTTGAGACCTCAACCCATCCTTGATTTTGGGGATGGTATGGGTCTCTTACTCCATTCTTCACTCGATATTTACTCAATAATGCTCCAAATTACCTATTTGTGAAATGAGAGCCCCCATCACTTATGATCACTCTGGGTACCCCAAACCTGTAGAAAATATATTCCTTCACAAATCGACGTACAACATGTGCATCATTGGTGCCATTTGGAATTGTTTCCACCCATTTTGACACATAGTTCGCTGCCAACAATGTGTAAAAATAAGAGTTAGAAGACACAAAGTGTGTCATAAACTTGATGCCCCATTGATCAAGACTTCTACTTCCTGAATTGTGTTCAGAGGCATTTCATGTCTTCTAGATATGTTTCCTTACCGTTGACACACATCACACCTCCACATAATTTTTTTAAGCAAATTTAAATAACAATGACCAATAAAATCCACTCTCTATAACCTTAGTCAATGTCCTTGAGCTAGCATGGTGTCTCCCAGTACATAAGGACTGATAATGAACAAGTATGCTCTCAAAATCAAACCCAAGAACACATTTCCTTAATATGATATTGCTATACTACTTAAGCAAAATAGGGTCATCCAACACAGAGAACCTTAAGGAATGGAAGAGCCTCTTCTTCCCTTGATATCCCTACTCTTCCGATATTTCTCCACATGCCAAATAATTCACTATGTGTGAAAACTAGGGATCTTCATGATTCATAGAAAAGAGTTGCTAATTAGGGAAATCATCAACAATCAGTATCTCATTCTTGACTCATTCACCCTCTCTAACTGAGAAAAATGATTTTCCACAACATTCTCTATTCTAGCCTTATCCTTAATTTCTATGTGAATCTTGTAGTACCAAAATCCATTGAATTGACCTCACTTTAGCATCTTTCTTCTGCAAAAGGAACTTAATAGCCACATGGTCATTTCACGATCACCTACACCCCTATTAGATATTCTCCAAATTTATTGAAGGAAAAAACAACTACTAAAAGTTCCTTTCTATGGTAATATAATTAACTTGTGCATCATCAAAGTTTCTAGATGCATATTAAATGATAGAAAGAGCATGATATTTACACTAGCTTAGAACAACTCCACTGCACAATCAGACATGTGACAAATTAATTCAAAAGGTTGACTCTAGTTTAAATCCACCACCATGAGTGCGATGATCAACTTCTCCGTTAAAATCTCAAACAATTTCTGACAATGATGGTGGAAATTCAATCCAACATCCTTTTCTACAATTCGAAAAGTGGCTTGGCAATCTTTGGAAAATCCTTTATGAAGTGTAGATAAAATTCAGCATGTCCTAGAAAACTACTAAATCCTTTCACTGAGGATGGTGGAGGTAACTTTTAGATCACTTCTATGTTTACTAGGTTGACTTCCATCCCTTTGTTGGATACCTTGTGTCCCAACACAATCCCTTCACTCATCATATATGCCATTTCATCCAATTCTAAACTAGAAGACTACCTTCACATCTTTGTAAGCTTTGTCCAGATTGGCAAGTCAGTCCTCAAATGACTCTCCATAGACCAGTAAACATCCATAAATATCTCAAGACATTGCTCTACCATATATAAAAATAGTGAGCATACATCTTTTAAACATCCCTAGAGAATTGCAATGGCAGAACAACACCTAACGATATATAAAGGTACCGTAGGGACAATTGAGGGTAGACTTCTTTTGATCCTATGGTTCAATTGAAATTTGATTATATCTGGAGTAACCGTATAAGAAGAAAAATGTGAGCGGATGGCTACCGTCTCAAGAATTTAATTGATAAATGGGAGAAGGAAATGAAGTTTTAAAGTGGTGACATTGAAAAGGTGATAGTGGATACATACTCGCCAACTAGTCACTAGCTTATTCAAAAATAACACTCACAAATTTCATATTGACCATGATTCCTCCCTTCTTAGAAAAAAACCTAAGTTGGGCTAACCTATTTGAATAGGAAATAACATAAATTATATCTACCGCTAGAAGCTTTACTACCTATTTCTTCACCACCTATGTCATGCTAGGATTTTGATGCCTCTGAGGTTATGCTACAAGTTTTTCTCCTTCTTAAATCATGATCTTTTCTTGATATACACTAGAGGAAATTCCCTTGATGTGAGCAATGGACCATCCAAATGCAGCATGGTGGCTCTTTAGAACAATGAGGAGCTACCCCTCCTCCTTCAAATTTAGTGATGTGGAAATTATCACTGAGAGTCTATTGTCCACTACCAAGAATGTGCACTTCAATTGTGGTGGTAGTGGCATCAATTCCAGCTTAGGAGGACATTGCAATGATGGGATAAATGGTGGCGATGTCAGTCCTTGATTTTCATAGTGTCTTGAATAGAAGCACGAAAATGACTTTAGAAACAAGCACACTCCTCAATTGAATGGTATCTTGTGCAATCATACACTAAATTCATGAGACATGCTTCTTAACATAGATGAGGGTGTTCCTGCATAATTGCAGAAGAGACCACATCTATAACTATTCATCATATACACTTCTTCCTCTAGCTAATCATGTTACTTTACTACCTTTGTCAAAAATATCTACTTCATATGTTCCACTATATCGATGACAAGAGTTCCCTTATCCACATTCATCATGACATGTTCCGTGTTTAGAACTAGTTTTCCTAAGAGTAGGGACACCTCACTACCCAAATGTCTCATCATGTGAAACTATACCTTCTCCTTGTCTGGTGGTTTATATTCAAGAAACTTTATCTTAAACAAATCATCCAGAATACCCAAAGTCAATCTTCCTTAACCCATCTCCAAGATTACATTTGTTGTGGATAGAAGGGCATGTTTAGGAGTAATTCATTTTCATAATCATCATGCATCTTCATGACTACAAAATCTTTTGGAAATATGAATTTGTCTACCTTTACTAATAATCTTCACTGACGCCTATCATCCTGACCACTGAATTATCTATTAGTTGGAGTATCATGTTTCTCTTTATTGATTCTCTAAGCCCCAATATCTTGAACATAGTATGTGGCATGAGATTGATACTTTCCATGGAATCACATAGTGCGTCCCCAAACTTGACCTTACCATTGTAGCACAATATGTTAAAGCACCATAGATCATGTCTCTTTTGTGGCAGTTTTCTCTATACCAAAGCACCAACTTCTTCCCTTAAGACCACTACATTAGAATCTACTATCCTCCTCTTTTTATTGATAATGTCTTCCAAGAACATGCCATAAGAGAGAATTTTCTCAATAGCATCAATAAGTGTTGGGCTGATATGAAGCTTCCTGAACGTGTCTAAAATTTTCTTAAATTATTGATCAACCTTTTAAGCCTTCAAGCTATTAGGAAATGGTATCATATTCACATATTTGCTCTGATGGGGTGGGTTGTAGGACTCCTTCTTGGCCTTTGATAGTACAATTAATTCCTCTTCTAAAGCTTCCTCCTGATGTGTGATGTCTTATGGCTTCTCAAATGATATATTATTTATCACTGCTCCAGTGTTAGCTAGTGTTGTGCTCTTCTATGGAGCCACTTTCTACTCCTTCCTCAACACCTTTCCCCTATGGAGACATACTGCCTTCACCTATTGGTTATTAGGGGGGATATCTGTATTTCTTAGAAATCCTTGTTGAGTGTGCTTCTTGATGGATGCCACTTCTACTATCAACTGAGAGATCTTATTTTCAATGCTATGGATATGAGATACTTGATTCTTCTGCTCACATTTTTTCTGGTCCAACAAGGTCTTGTTTAGACTCACTAGTTTTCCTAGCATGTCTTCAATCATGTCTATCTTACTGGGACCCCTATCATGCTGATATCGCTGTGAAATGTTCCCTTGCTGCTATTTGGGATATTGAGCATGTGATGGGTCCTACAGATAATTATTAGGATCCTTCCATGAGAATTTGGGTTCCCTCCTCCACAAATACTCATTGCTGCCCCTATTGTTTTACTTCCATACGAACATGCACTCCTCCTCTTCACCTCCAGATGGGGTGCCGAATTTGTGCTACAACTTCTTTGTGAGCCTCTCCATCTAAGACTTAAGTTTTGTGATCTCTTTCAATTCCATATTACTCTTATTGCTAGTACTTATCTCTCCTCTCTCCAAGACGAGTTCTTGGCCATGTTTTACAAGATCTCATGACACCTTGTAGCCTTTGATATTCAAGAATAAACTTGCCCCTGCACTGTCAAGCATAGTTCTCTCCCCTTTGTGGAGACCATATTGGAATTTCTTTACATTTTCATACAAATCAACCCCATGATGAGGGACCTTCCTGAGAATATTTTGAATTCTCTCCCAAGCTTCTAAATATGAATTCTCTACATGCTAACTACAATTATGGATTTTCTGTACCAATTCATTTGTTTTCTGTGGAGGAAAATGTCACTCGAAGTACACATCTATCATCTTGTCCTAGGTCTTTATAGATTCAGGAGGTAGGATGAGTAACCATGCTTTGGTTTTATCTAAAAAAGATTATGTGAACAATTTCAAATAAATAATTGTGGTTGGAATCCTATCTAGCTTCAACATGTCAAAACTTTCCACAAAAATGTTTGTGTGCGCCATCGGGTCATCCATGTTGCAGCCATGGAATGATTGCGATTGTATTGGTGACACCAGTTCGAGATGTATCTTGTAGCTGCCCACATTAACTTTGCCATTTGATTGGCTCTAATTGCGTTGTAGATGATCTTCTCAAATGAATCCCAAAACTCTCGCACCTTATGAAAAAACCCCTGATGTGTATTTGATGTAATAGATTCTCCATAATTTGTGGTTCAAGTGTGAACCATGCCCTAGTACATGAAAATATGAAATGTCAATGTGAGGTACCAAGTACTAATAGATTGACTAAAGTAAAATTTTCAATTATTCTATTGTTTATAGAAAAAATTAGAATAAATAAAGAAAAAGGAATGGCCTAGAGTGGTCGCTTGCAACACTCTTAGTGTGGGTGTTTCCATTTCCTAGAGAACGATGCCAAAAACTTGACATGCCAAAATATGCATGTGAAACACAAGTGTATGCATCATGTAATATTGACCTATGAGGCTGAAGTGTCAAACTCAGTGAAACATTTTCTAGAGACTACTAATAACTTTAACCTAATCAACCAGACCTAGAAAAGATGGTCAGTTGGTTGGTTTATAACTAAGAGCAATAATTAAATCTAAATAAAACAAATTTGATCAAGAATGCATGGATTCCTTAGGATTACAATTTCACCATGGTATGAATTGCTTTCAAACTCCATTTCATGATAATTATTAACCCTTAAATTTCAACTAAAGACTTCTAGAAAGTATTACCCACTCCTGTAGCATAATACACTACCTAGACTAGAACAAACCCCACTACCCTAGCGATTTAGGAATTAGCTAGGTGCATTATCAATAACTCTAGGTTGTTCTTTCATAGCCGTAAGCCCTCTCTTGAGGTGCAATATGACCTGTCTAATATATAAATCTTTCAACCCCTAATCCCTCTCCCGAAGAAATTATCGGTTCATTATATTTGTTGTGGTGATCAAGAACAAACAATTCAGTGAGAGATCACAGGTTCATGTCTAGAATAAAGGAAACAACTTATTAATTCATATTATTCGAATAAAAATCAATATTGGGATACTCCTGGGTCCTAAGGGATATGGGATTTATCCTTGCATAATTGCAGTCATCATATAAAGCGAGGAAGAGGGAAAAAATGAGCTAGACATTAGAAACCCAATAAAAACCCTAGGAGAAGCGGTCCCAATGATCCCCTTTGGTGAACACCTTGATCCAAAACATTTTGGTGCAGATCTACCCCCAAGAAGTGTCAGGAGCATTTCATATGTGGCTATCTCTTTCAAATCCTCCCCTCCCAACTTTGTGATCCCTTGAAATGAGATATAACATGATATATTTCTTTGGTCAAACTTCCCTTAGGTCATAAGTGGTGCTTTGGTCATCATTAAATCACAACCATTGGATTTGACATGATTTTCAATCTACACTAATCACTAGAGTCGATACCATCTATTTGATGTTTGTGGCACTTAGTTTCTGGCTCACTCAAAACCCTTGAACTATTTTTGTACTACCCATAAATGTGTCGATAGAACCAAGTTGCTTTCTGCAAGTCCTGGCTTGATTTGGGTGGTAAATTCGATACCACTGATTGGCTTGTCAATGGCATCGAGGCAATTAAACTCGATTCTTGATGTCTCTAGATGGTGAGTTGATAACATTGACTCCTTTATATGATAGCATTGACTCTGTGCTCAGTAGCACCAAGATTTTTGGAATTCCCTATTGGAATTTCATGTCACGTCGGTACCAGAGACATAGGTCTCGGCAACACCAAGCTATCACATAAAAGCTCGATTTACCTAAAATAGGGGAAAGAAAAATAAGTCCAAATTAAAAGTGATAATTTAGCATTATTTGGTAGAAATACTCAATATTTGAATGGTGATTAATAGGATAACAATGAGGGATAATGCATAAATGTGTCTTTAAATGAACACATATGCAATAATTGCAAGGAAAAATAGCATGTGAAAAGCAACTAAAAATCAATGCATCAATAATCATCATTTGGGTATCTTTTTTTAACTTTGAACAACTCATTGAACTATCCTTGCATGAACATTGAGGATGGTTCATAGTTTCTAGGGATGCAAACTACTTTTTGGTTTCATATGAATATTATATCAAGAAATCATTTTATACTGCACCAATCAAGTTACATACAAGTGATATTGAACTATCTAAGAATTACTCAAGCTTTCACTAAATCAAGAGATATGGAATACATCACTAGTAAATGTTAGTTTCCCCAAACAAGGTGCATGAGCCTCTCTCAATTATGTCTAGGACCAAAGATTTTATTAGAGAATCACAAGGTCCAATCCTTGGAAAATTACACATCATTATTAATGTCTCGCCCAAATATCTCACTCACATTTAAGTATGTATAGTAGTGTCTTGTTATACAAGATTTAATTCTCAACTCAAGCACATAGGGGATTGTACCAAGTAAAAGGTAAAGATTCATGTATTTTTTTTGGCGAATTGTAGAGATTAGGTTTTATTCATCCCACTCTCTACTATGGGCCAAATATTTGCAAGGTTAACATCTAGATTTATGGTAAGCCATGGAGGCACATCAGTTTGAAAAGTAAATGAAGAACTAGCATGAAAATAAAAATGAGCAATGCAATCAGCTACATTATTATGCAGTCTAGAAATATGTGAAATAGAAGGTTGGTTGATGTCTTCATAAAGCTTCCGAAGCCGACGCATGTGTGGGAATAAGATGGTTGTTGTGGATGCATCCTCAGTGGTAACTGATACTTCTATGGTAGCATTAGACGGAATGGTAGGAGCACGCCATCCTATAATTTTGCAAAGCTCCAAGGCACAGATAATGCCTTGGACCTCTGCCTCCAGTGTTGAGCTGGCATGGCTGGCCGAACCGTGACCCAGGAGAAATCTACCATGGTTTTCAACAACATGAATACCAATCCCGGTAGGGGAGGAGTTAGCATTGAAAGACGCATCGACGAGCATGATAATGTCCCTAAGCACCGGGGTGCTCCTGATGGGGGTGTGCACTGCGGGGGTCGTAGCGAACAAAGCAGGGCCGCAAGGATGGCCCAAACCCTATCCTTGATGAAAGATACACATTGGTTGAGAGGTGGCTGCTTCTGATTGTGGATGAATGCATTCCTTTGTGACCAGATCGCCCAGCAAGCGACCACGGGTAGGATGGAGACCATATCAGTCCACGTGGATGACAGAACTACAGAGATCCAGTCATCCTTGGAAAGAAGGAAGAAGGATGGGTCCATTTGGAATGTGACGCAAACCTCTTTTCTAGTATTGCAGTCACGAAGAGAGTGCACCAGCGTGTCACACACATTCGAGAACACTGAACAAGTGTCATCTATAGGAATATGATGAATAGACTTTTCTACGTTGGTAAGCAACACTTTATGATGTAGCAGTCATAGGAAGTTATGAAGTCTCTGAGGAATGGGTAGCTTCCATATAGTAGTCCACTTACCAGGCATGGGGGAAACAATATCTTTGCAGAGCCATTGATAGGGATACATAGCATTGAGATGACCGGATGGAGACAAGGGCCATTGACAAGTATCATGGCCCGATGATGGGTCAGGCGGGTAGACGTGGTGAATATGCAACCAAGAGGTGCTTGGTAAGTAGCTGTGGATGAAGGCTCAGTCCCATCCAATTCCATCCATACCCATGGATGATACTTTGAGTTCAGTAAGGCCCGCTGGCAGCACAAAGCTGGGGTCCAAATCTGTGATGGATAAACCATGTAGCCATATGTCAGTCCATATGTTTGTGGACTCACCATCATTTATGGTAATTGTCGAGGCGTGCTGAATGGAGAGCATATGCTTCTTAATAAAGGCCCACACAGAGGAGCATGGTTTCTTAATAAGGGTATCATTGTGCATGTAATTGTCTTGCATAACACGGACCCAAAGAACTTGTGTATTGTTCATAAAGTGCCAGACATTATTAAGCATAAGAGCTTGATTTTTTGAGTGTGCATCTTGGATTCCCAAGCCACCATCCGATTTAGGCATTGTGACTTTCTTCCACTAGACCAAGGAAATGTTGTGGTGTGACCAGCTTCCAAACCATAGGAAGTTCTTAACGTTTTTGTTAATGTCATCACACAGAGCAGGAGAGAGTTGTACCGACTGCATAACATAATTAGGGATAGCATGAAGAGTAGATTTTTCAAGAGTAATCCTTTCTTCAAGGGACAGCTGTCGGGCTGACCAACTCATCATAAGGTCCTTCATAGTATCAACAATCACTACATGATTAGACTAGTTTACCCAATAATGGAGAATGGGGACACCCAAGTAGCGACCCAAATCCATGGGGTATTGGATGCCCAAACGCCTACATAAAGAATCTCAAACCTGGCGTGAGGTATTGGGCAAGAAGAAGCAGTGTGACTTGGCTGTGGAAATCACTTGACCAGAAGCACACGCAAAGACTTGGAGAACACTATTGATAGTACGAGCTTGTCCGATGGAGGCCTTAGCCAGCAGCAGAATATCATCAGTGAAGAAAAGATGTGAGAGAGGTGGGCCATGCCGTGAGAGTCATATAGGTTTCCAGTCCCCTTGGCCTATGGAAAGCGAGATGGTCTGACTGAGACATTCCATGCACAGAACAAAGATGTAGGGGCTGATGGGATCGCCTTGATGAATGCCCTGTGAAGTTTTGAAGGACTCTAGGGGACAACCTTCCTAGAGAATAGAAGTGCACCCCTTGGTAATGATTTGCATGATCAATCTAACCAGCACCTCTAGAAGATCGGTTCTCTCAATGGTGTCATGAATAAAATCCCAACTCATTTTATCAAAAGCCTTAGCAAGGTCTAACTTAATGCAAGCTAGAGCCTTGCCACTATGCTTCAAATGCATGGTATGAATGACCTCCTACACAAGGATGATATTATCCGTGATATGTCTTCCCGGTAGGAAGCTAGCACTACTACAGATCCGACCTTTGGTGTTGGTTTTTTAAGCCCTTTTTGTGACAGTTTCCAAGCGACGCCTATGTGGGCGCCGCTAAAATTCGAACCCTTTCAGTGTCAGTTTTCGAACCGATGCCAAAATGCTTCGCGCCAACGAAAACGCGCCAGTAGGGCCCCATCAACATCGGTTCTAAGTAACAAAACTGACACTATAATCATTCACGCCACAAAAAGGGCACCATCTAGGACTCTATCGGCATCAGTTTTCTACTACTAACCGACGTCATATCATCTGCCACCACGGTCGTGTTGTCCAGCATGGTTGTGCTGGCCAGAAGGGCGTGCTATCCAGCACGGCCTTGCTGCCCAGAATGGCGTCGATCGTCTACTAATAACCGATGCCATATCACCTACCACCACAGTCGTGCTGTCCAACATGGCCATGCTGGCCAGGCTGTCTGGAAATATTAGGCGGCGGTTTTTTGCTATTAACCGACGTTGGAAACCTTTGTTGTCGGTTTTAGAGAAATAACCGACGCCTATGGTTTGATTTTTTTTCTTATCAATTTGCAGGCCTGCTGTGGCTGGTCGTAGGATGAGAACATGTAGTTCACTAGAACTGAACTATAGGTTTATGACATCCATTGATATCAGCCAACAAATAGGCCATAAACCTAAAAAATCAACAAATATTCTTTTCATACATTCACACATAGGTAGATACATTCAGACATCAATTCAATTTTCACATTCACACATGTAGAAACATTCAAATACATGTAGAAACATGCAGACATGTAGAAACACATGTATAAACATTCATTTACAAAATATCATACATGTATAAACATTCATTGACAAAATATCATTCATCATCGCTATCATCATCCCAATTATATCTTACAGTCCCCACTGCTTGTATGGCTCTTGCCCATTCTTCTCTTACGTCATTTAATACTTCCATCATATATGGAGCATGTACATCTTTTAATGCTTTACATGTAGTGGGGTCAGTTTTAAACACCTACAAAGAGAATGATGTATATATATAAGTAATAATATATAAATAAGATTGATATATTTCATACTATCTAATGAGACTATATATAATACCTTAGGTATGGCATTGATTTCATCTGCATGTTTGATAATCATGTCCATAAACCGCATCACATAGTATGCACATGCCCAGTTGTTGTTTTGTGTAGCACACTATAAAATGGATACAAAATATAAAAAAATACAAATAAGCACAGTTCACATAAATAACATATAGATTGGAGTCAGGAACTTACTTTCACGTTCTCCCAAATTATTGGCTGGTTCTTTTTACTGGGGACCATTCCTCCAGCCTTTTTTAATGCATCTAAACCCCTACATGTTAATGTAACACAGTAAATTGCATAATTAAATAGTAATGTAATAATATATGTTAACGTATATAAAAATGAAATATTTCTCATCAGAATAATGCCATTCTCATTACGTGTCCAATTTTTGGATTCAATGTACTCCCCACAGGATCTAGATAATAGACAGTGAACGTCCCGGGGAGAATAACTAGTAACTCCCAATGATTCGCGCTAGAGGTAAAAAAGTTAAAAATTAATAACTCAAAATCCACAATAAAAATTGTTATTTTCTTAAGTCCAAATTATAAGCAAAGTAAACTTACTTCACATTGAATGGAGCTATTATTATCGTCTTCTTTTTTGACCGAAAATTGTGAAAGCATCACAATAGTATTGTTGAACACTATCAGGGTCTTTAGCTACCAGACTAATCAATGATGGAATAAAAAATCCCACATATTCAAATGCAAATTGTTTACATTGAATTTCGACTAAGTAGCTACAAAAACATGTATTACATATGCATTAATATATAAGAAACCAGATCAACGGATCCTACACAAGGTATATGGATGTATAAACAAGATCTTACCTTATCCATGCCTCTATCATTGATGTATTCAGCCAATCATAGATAAACAACTCAATAATATCTTATATAAATAGAGAGCTTTCGTATGATTGACCTGCGTAATCCTCTTCTAAAGAAACAACTATAGGGCAATGTATATTATGTGCGCATAGCCATACTTCCATTCCCTTACAAGCAGGACCTAACGGGAATTTTAGGTCAGTTGGAACCCAACTTGGTAATGCAGGAAGTGGAGGTGGAGGCCTAGATGCTCCAGGTGTCTTCTTTTTAACCTATATATATAATTTCAGATCAATTGACCTCATATATACACATTAACAATTTAACGTAATGTAAATTTATCTTACAATTTTAGTAGTGTAGACGACATCCGCTTTGGGCCATAATATCACCCCGCCTTCTGCCTCACTAAGTGTATCAATATCCAGGTGGGCATATGGCAATGCAACTTCCCTCCAATCAGGGATTACACATATTAGGTCAGTTGGAACCCAACTTGGTAATGCATGAAGTGGAGGTGGAGGCCTATATGCTCTGGGTGTCTTGTTTTTAACATGTATATATAATTTCAGATCAATTGACCTCATATATACACATTAAGAATTTAACATAATGTAAATTTATCTTACAATTTCATTAGTGTAGACAACATCCACTTTGGGACACAATATCACCCCGCCTTCTGCCTCAGCAAGTGTATCAATATCTGGGTGGGCATATGGCAATGCAGCTTCCCTCCAATCAGGGAATACACATATCAGGCTCACATGAACGTAACCCTGTGGCATTGGAGCCCTTTGAATCGTTGCCCTAGGAAGGGACGGGTAAGCCTGCACCTCTGCAACAACATAATCTTAAATTTTTAAGTGGCATGGCTTCAACGCCTACAAATTTATGTAAAGAATGTTATACATATATACATATCATCTTGAAAACATATCATCTTGAAAAGACTAGCTACTATGTCATAAACAATACTTACAAAAGACGTGTTAGGTGGTGGGTCTACAGGATTACTCTCATCATGTGCATCAGGAGAAGAGCGGGTCACCATAGGCTGATTGGAAGCCTGAGATGCCTGCCACCGCAGCATTTCTTCCTTGACCTTCTTAGCAACTATATCCTCGACTCTCTTATTCTCCTATACATGGATAAAAGAAACATTATCTTCTGATTATTGAATTCCTTGTTGCAGTAACATTCTAAAAAAAGAATAGGTTACCTCTTCTTGTGAAAGTCCCGCTCTTACGACAGGTTTGCGCTGGGATGGCCCAAAGAACGCTTTGATGCCCACACCAGCGCCTGCACCCCTAACACGTCCAGGATGCTCTGGGTTACCCAGAGCAACTATCAATTCATCCCTTATACCCTGAGGGATGAACGTGCCCTGTTTCCTCTTCTCGTGCAGCTCCCGCTAATCACCATCAATAGAAATTGGTAAGTAAACACCAAAATAATGAATATTCGAATGACATGCATTGTTGAGTTGTATTTTACCATTTTTGTTGCCGCCTCAGCAGTTACGAGCTTCTTTATTTCACCCTTCTTGTTTTTCCTCCCAGGTATCCAGACATCATAGCGAGGCATGGGTGTGGTGCATGTAGTAGAGGACTCCTGAGTAGCAGCAGACTCCGCCTGTAGTCTTTGGCGAATGCCTGCATAGCCCTTTGGACCCATTGTGTGGTCATGCACATTCAATGCACGCCTTTCTCTTTGTGCCTCACTGAACGCCTAGTTAGTATGCACATTGATTTGGTTAGTAACACTAAACGTTAATCTTGAATAGGTGAATACAATGTATATTAATTAAATTGGGAGTGATGCTTAATACCTTGAATTCTTCAGTTTGTCTTGAAGCAACAAACGTGTCCCAATCTTCTTTGTCCAGGAAGTTCCACTTTTAAGGGTTGACTTCTTCTTCTTATCACCATCTTTTATGTATTCTTTGTTGAGATTTGTCCTATAGTTCCTTAGCATCTTTCCAGCGCGTTGCATCACACTTTTACGATGCAACTTCTCATCCAATGCAAACAAATTTTGTAAAATAGAATTGCTATTAACTAGTATCCAAAAATAGAATTGCAAATAATAATAACTCACACATAAATCCTTCCATATCAAGTCTTTCTTCGCCTGAGGAGATTTATGCCAATTATCATACTTAACACCATAATGGATTCGAGTGACACACCCGAGATAGTTTACAAAATTATTGCGGTTTACTCCAATTGCATTTCCTGCAATATCAAACTCCACAGCCAATCTGGATCCACTGCCCCTTAGCGCTGTTAACGTTTTTAGCAGAGTGATGCCCCTTTTCTTGTTAACTTTTTGGTGGTGCGCATCAAGTGCCTCCAGTGCTTCAGAGGGTACATGTGCATCATCAACCTAAAATTTGACAAAATAAACACACTGAACGAGCCCAATATAGAAAGATAGGATATATGACATAACTACAAGATAATGAATTTCTATAGAAATATAGGATATATTTTTAAAACTTACATTGGTATCCTCGCCATGCTCATCATGGACATCATCCTCATCATAGACATCATGGTCAGCCATCTGAAAATGTCATTAAAAATGCAAACATTTAACATATGTATTAACTAGAAGATAATGAAACATTATATCTGAAAATGATATTGATATTAAAAAAGCAAACATTTAGCATTTTATATAGCTCACATATAAAAATGAAACATTGAAAAATGAAACATATAAAAATGAAACATGCATGACTCTAAAATTGCGATCTTTTATCAATTAACAATCCTTCATTGTGATCTCTGCACACATATAAGTCATCATTAGCTTCAATATTTTGTGGAGTTGGCAACCCAACTGAGAATGGACTGGAGTCATCATACTTATCATAGTACTCTTCTTCATCTATATGATCTTCAATGAACTGTCTTTGACCAGGAAGAACAACCGACCATTTATCATTTGCAGGATCATCGATATAAAATACTTGTTTCGCCTGTGATGCCAATATGAATGCTTCACCCTTCTCGCCAATCTATTCAAAGTGCACTAAAGTGAAACCCAATTCATCCACTATAAATCCTTTGGTGTTATCAACCCAATTACATTTGAAGAGCGGAATTCTGAAATCTATGTAGTCAAACTCCCATATGTCTTCAATGGCACCGTAATATGACATTTTAGCTTCACGTGGACTCTTATCCTTTGCACTTGCAAAATACATAGTCGACGCTTGAAGGGTAACCCCACTATTTTGGATGCCACTCTTATCATCTTGGCGCTTTGTGTAATATGTGAACCCATTAATGTCAAACCCTCCATAAGACATAACATTCGATTTTGGTTTAAAGGCGAGGCATTTGATAGTTTCTATAATATCATATAGTGTTTGAGATAGTTGATGTAAGACTTTATCTTCAAACCACTTAGTAAAAGTCTTGTTATGCTCTCTAGCAAGCCACATTGAACTGGCTCGAGGATGTTGTCTCTTGATGAAATTGGTATGTTCCTCGATATAAACACTCACTTCATCCATGTTGTATAAAATATACAAGTGGCCTTGTTCTAACTGCTCACGGTTGATTACTATCACCCGTGATCCCAAAATTCCTTTGCCCTCCTCAGTATTCTTGTCATTAACATGAGTGTCATTACCACTCAGAAAGTCATTGCAAAAATCCATAACCTCTTTCGCCACATAACCCTCAATAATACTCCCTTCAGGCCGATAACGGTTTCGAACATCACCTTTAAAAATGCTCATGTATCGTTCAAAGGGATACATCCAATGCAAGAAAACTGGTCCCAACATTTTCACTTCCCTAGTCAAGTAAACAACAAGATGTACCATGATATCAAAGAACAAAGGAGGGAAATACATCTCAATCTGACATAGGGTAACAACCACTTCTCTTTGCAAATTATCGAGAGTATCAGGGTCAATAACTTTGCTACACTGACTGTTGAAAAAGAAACAAAGTTTGGTGACTACAAACCTTACATGATTTGGTAATATAGATCGAATTGCCACAGGCAATATTTGTTGCATTAGAGTGTGAAAATCATAAGATTTAAGACCTATCAACTTCAGATCTTTCATTGATACCAATCTACAGATATTGGATGAGTAACCCTGTGGCACATTAACATTTGTCAAGCATTCACAAAAAGCTTTCTTCTCCTTTCTAGACAACGTGTAACAAGTGGGAGGTAAGTATGTTCTTTTATTACCCATTTCATGTAATTTTGTTAATTCTGACCTTATTCCCATTTCACGTAGGTCCAATCTGGATTTTATCCCATCTTTAGTCTTACATGGTATATTCAACAAAGTACCAATGACACTATCACAAACATTTTTCTCAACGTGCATGACATCGATACAATGCATGATTGTTATAGAACTCCAATAAGGAAGATCCCAAAATATTGACTTCTTCTTGAATGAAGAATTGTCACTCCGTGTGGCCATAGTACATTGTGATCTCATACCAAATTCATTGACAATGTCTTTTACTCTTTCATAAACAACATACCCTAGTATAGGTTTAGGTGCATTCCGTTCCTCATTCCATCCATTGAATGCTTTGCGCTTCCTATGATACGGATGGAATTTTGAAAGAAACCTTTGATGACCAAGATATATAGTCTTGCCCCCATGTTTCAGTCTTATTGAATTAGTATTCTCTTCACATATAGGACATGCTTTAGCTCCTTTGACACTATATCCAGAAAAATTCCCATATGCTGGAAAGTCATTAATAGTGCAAAACAACATAGCGTGCAAATGAAATGTCTCTCTTCGTGAAGCATCATAGGTCATCACACCTTCACCCCAAAGTTTCTTTAAGTCATCAATTAGATGTTCAAGATAAACATTGATATCATTTCCAGGTTGTTTAGTGCCTGATATCAACAACGACAACATAACGTACTTATTTTCATACACAACCAGGGAGGAAGATTGTATATAACAAGCATTACTGGCCAAGTGCTATGTTGGATGCTCAATGTCTCATATGGATTCATCCCATCTGTACAAAGCCCAAGTCTTAAATTCCTGTCTTCTTCACCAAATTTGGGGTACAATAGATCAATCTTCTTCCACTATGGGGAATCAGACGTATGTCGTAGGATCCCATCATTATTTTTCTTAACATCTACATGCCACCTCAAATTCTTCACATCTATCGGATTTGCAAACAAGCATTGAAACCGTGATATTATAGGTAGATATCACATCACCTTAGTAGGAGAACCAGTTTTGGACTCTACCGAAGTTGTCAATTTATACCGTGATGCACCACATTTTGGACAATCTTTCAAATCCACATAGTCCTTTTGAAATAATGCACAATTATTTGGGCATGCGTGTATCTTCTTGTCCTCCATTCCCATTGGGCACAACAATTTCTTTACCCGGTATGTTGAGATTGGTAGCTCGTTTCCTTCAGGAAGCATTTCTTTCAACAAAGTCAACAATGAAGTGAAGCTTTTGTCGCTCCATCTATTGTTGGCTTTCAACTTATACAATCTCAACACAACGCTAAGCTTTGTAAACTTAGTACAACCTGTGTATAACGGTATCTCAGCATCATGCACAATGTTTCTGAAGATGGGAGGTGGATCGGTGTGCTCTACCCCACAACTATCCATCATCGCATCAATGATGTCTACTGGAACTGGTTCGTTCACATCTACGTCATCGGAGACAATTTCTTCTTCCACCCAAGCACTACTATCGACATCCACTGGTTTTGGGTTTGAAATCTCTCCATGCCAGTGCCATTCTGTATAGCCTTATACAATCCCATTGCACATGACATGACTTTTGATTTCGTCACCAGTGCTGACTTTCAAGTTCTTACCGCAATGCCTACATGGACAGTAGAACCTATCTCCAGGTTTTTTTCTATGTTCCTCGACAAATCTAGTAAACTGATCAAGACCAGATATAAACTTTGGGGTGCAGCGATTGCGAATGGACATCCATGATCTATCCATTCTATGATCAAAGAGAAAACAAGTATTTATTAGTACAAGATTAGGGTCTAGCATTAACAAATACCTGTGATGTCATTCTTATATATAATAAATGTACATGTACCACCTATCCCATCCTTGAACACCTAATCTCACTAGTAAGTGTATAATGTGTATTGGGTTTTCAAGAAAATTTCGGCAACATTTCCCCGCTGTTCTCCAAGTACATATGTACTTAGAGAACAAACGGGGAAATGCTACCAAAATTTTCTTGAAAACCCAATACACATTATACATGTACATCCTAAGTGAGATTAGGTGTTCAAGAATAGTCCCAAACTGGGGACTATCCAAGATTTACTCCTAATGAGTAAATCTTGGACGGGTTTCTAGGCCAACAAATACATGTATGTTGTCATTCCAATACCTACAATCCTAGTTTCATCATTCATATCCTAGGTTTCATGTAACACCATTTAATCTTGGTATCATATTCTATAACATTGATTTCAACATTTCAAGTGTCCATGCATGTTCATCATGTTGGATAGATATGTAAAATGTTAGGGTTTCATCACAATTGATGTCAGGGTTTCATCGCAATTTTAGGTATCATATAGAGTATGTAGATGTTAGGGTTTTATCATGCAATAGGGATTCATTTGAATATATACCCTCTTCTTCTTCCTTCTCCCTCCTTACCAACAGCAAGCACGGCCGTGTGGGGTGGCACGGTTGTGGTTGTGTTGGCCAACCACACGACCGTGCTGGGTAGCCGGCCATGTGGTCGGCCAACACAGCCACGGTCGTGCCATCCCACACGGCCGTGCATGTTGTTGGTAAGGAGGGATAAGAAAGAAGAAGAGAGGCTATTGGAACAAGATGAGGAGGGCCTATTGTTGGTAGCAGTGTGGAGACGGAGGCAACAGTGTGAGGAGAAGGCACTGAGCACACTAGGGGTAGGCGGCGGCGATGGCGGTGAGCACACCAGGGGATGATGGCGGCGAGCAGTAGGGGTGTCGAGCATACCAGGGGCAGTGGCGGTGGCGCGGAGGCAGGGGCAGGCAGTGGCACAGAGCACACCAGGGTCGGGAGTCGATCGCGTGATGAAAAAAAAAAAAGGGGAATTAGAGGATCTGTTATGCGCGGGGGATATTAAGTCACTCCAAAGGCGTCGGTTATCTCTACCAACTGACACCTTTACTATTCAACATCAGTTTTCCTAAAACCACCGACGTCCAATTATCCTAAAATTTTTGGCGGGGAGGGCGCGCGAACCATTATCAGTGTCGGTTATCCCAAGACAACCGACGCCCATATGGTAAAAATTGCGCGCATTTTTTATCTTCTTTAGGTGTCAGTTATTAGGTAAAACACCGACGTTGTATGGGGGCAGTTTTTTTCATCTGAAAAAATTGGATTTTCACGGGCTATTTTAAGCATCGGTTGCGTTTCTTCAGCCGACACTGAATAAAAAGCGATACCCGTGTCTGTCTGGTCTTCAAATATGGACGTCGGTTTACCGTAATAGACGACATTTAATGGTTATCAGCGTCAGTTTCGTTAAATAACCGATGCCCCAAAAAGCGACGTTGAACGTTGTTTCTGTAGCAGTGTAGATTGTGTTTCAGAAATCCAGCCATGTAGAAGGGGTTTGATGCGCTCCTCAATAATTTTTGATATCAACTTGAAACATGTAAGAGAGATAGGACAGAGGTCACCACAGGTCTGGGGTTGCCTGGTCTTCGGAATCAGACACATATAAGAATCAGCAATGCGTTCATCGATTACCCCCCAAAAATAAAGTGTCATGGAAAGTGTAGATGAATGAGGGGCCAACAACATCCCAGTTCTTCTAGACAAACGAATTACAAATTCCATTGGGCCCAGGTGCTTTGTTGGGTGCCATCATAAACATGATGCACCTTATCTCATCAGCAGAAGGGAGTGCACTGATTCCACTATGTAGAGCGTCAGGCGGGTGATTGAAGGTGCCACTGAAGCTAGTGATGGCAGCTCTAGTACGTGCATTGGGGTGAGGGGCAGACATTAGGTTGAGGAAGAAGCTTTGCACGAGCATCCACAGTGATGTTGGGTCCTCCACCCAATTACCGCACTCATCTTTTATACGTGTGATCTTGTTGAATAGGCGGAGAGATTTGACATAGGTGTGGAAAATTTTTGTGTTTGCATCACCGAGGCTAAGCCAGTTAATGTTAGCCCGCTAACGCCAATCAACCTCTTCTTGTAGGAGGATGTTGTTGTATTCATCTTGCAAACATTCCATAGTGAGGTCATAATTAACATGGGGTAGAGTGCTAGCAGATACTTGGAGATTATTAATTTGACACAAGATTTTATTCTTGTGCTTGTTGTTGGAAGCCTGATGTTTGGAGTCCCAAGCAATGGCGGCAGTGCAGAAGGCAGGAAGAGCATCAATAAAACTTTTTGATGAGTCCCAGGATTTGAGAATACCATCTTTGAAGGTTGGAGTCAGCGACCAGCTGTCCTTAGTGCGGAAGGATCTGGGTTGATTCTGTCGGTGCAAGGAATCATGAATAAGGATCAGGTTGTGGTCGCTATAGAGGTATTGTTGGCTATAGAGGAAGCACAATAACTGAGGTATTGTTGGATATAGTAAGCTAGATATCATTTGCAATGACCCTGTCAAGCCTTTCCAATAACTGAAGCTGCTTGAAGGTGAAGAAGGGGCCATTAGCCATGAAGTCTACAAGCCCGGTGTGCATAAGAAGAGAGTTAAATTTCTTGCTAGAGCGGCGATCAAAGGAGAACCCATTATGCTTTTCAAAAGTGTCCAGCATGGTATTGAAGTCTCCAATCACTGCCCATGCATCGTGGACAGTGGTAGAAATCTCACACAGCCTGCTCCAGAGGTAGTCTCTTTTAGAAGGATTTGGGCTCCCATACACCACAGTCAGGTGCCAAGAGTTGTTAATGCAATAATGAATGAATTGATGGTGATTCTGAACAATATCAACTGAGCATCGAGCATCATCCCAGAGGATCGTTAAGCATTAAGAAATGATTTGGGGGTGTGGTGCAACCATCAAACAATGGCTGCGCATAGGCCAATCCAGGAATCATCGCCGACCATCTCATCATCAGGGATCTCCATAGTGTCATCATTAAAGTCAATGGCCCGCTTAGCAGGTGGACCTTGACTAATGTTACCCACAAATTGGGCAAGCTTTCCTTTTTTTCTCTCCCTTCCTGGACTGACAATTTGATAGATAATCTTCCTACTCCTGAGGAGAACTCCCCCTCTGTCCCCATTGTCACCCCCAATGAAACCCTTGGTGGGTAGGGTTGAGCACCACCGGATTTTCCTTGGCGGAAAACTGGAAGGGGGGGTCAGTAGTGGTGTCTTGATGTCTGCCCGAGCAGGTGTCATCATCAACCAAGGTGACTGTGGTGTTGCTACTGGCACGCAGCGGCAGGACGTGTGGCAAGATTGAGCCTTGGTTGACATTCTTGTGCAACTTGTCCTTTAGGTTCCTCCTTTTTTGCTTCTTAGATTGAGCCACTTGCCAGTCACCCTCATCATCCTTATGCTCTTCTGATGGTGGGGTTGAGGTGGCCTGGGGTGGGTTGTCATGCTCAGCGGCTTCGACGTTTCCCTCCATGGCACCTGATGACTCTCGGGGTGGCTTCTTCATGGGGGGGGGGGTGGTGTCTTTTACGTTTTTTCACATGGATTTGTGGGGTGTAAGCAACTATATTCAAGAGGGTCGGGCTTGAGGAAGATGAGGGATCTGTGGGTGGGGCAAACAGCAGCATGAACGTACAATCTTTGTCCCCATGTCCAACCCTACCACACTTCATGCAGATGGTCGATAGGTTCTCATATTCAAGCCTATAGTATTCGCCGTTGAGGTAGATAGATGGTAGAAGTGGCTTTCAAGTATTGACTTCTACTTCCAGCCTAGCAAATTTCCCGCGGTGGCCAGATAGTGTTGTGGTGTCGACCTTAATCGTCTTCCCCACAACATCACCAACACTTGATAGCAGTTCATATTGATATAGGAATACTAGGAGCTCAGGAATCTTTAACCATACCACTAATTTGCGGGGTATAGGATCTGTGGGACGGAAAGCTGAGGACCATGATTGAATAGATAAATAGTTCCCAAAGATTGACCATGGACCTTCAGTTAGGGCACAAACGTAATCATCATGGTTTCCAAGTTGAATGATGTAATACCCCATCTCGAGGTCCACCACATGAAATTGTTCTGTTAGACGCCAGAGAGACATGATGCAGTTTACTAGCACTGTAAAGCCGACATTGATCCCGATGACCTTGATTACGACTGCATACTTCCACGACTTCAGTAGCAGTGGAAGGGCATCCAAGTTTACGATGATGTGGGGGAGAACGTCACTGCGGTCAATGTGGATGTCTTCTGCTTTGAGCATATCCGGCGACACGGGTCCGATATGAGTCTGGGCATTATTAGAACGATTCAAGACTGCATCCCGGTATGATACCTATAGGGGGGGTCACTGGCTGACTTGGCAGGCACAGCGAAAGCTTCTTCAACCATAGCATCGACACCGCCTTCGAATGTCGATGAGGGATTGTTTCCTATCGGGCCTAGTGAGCTTGCTCTGCCCCCATCACCAACGTGAATGGGGACATTGAAAACCCTTTGCCCATGTCGTGGCGGCCCCGGCCGCCGACGCTACCACCTCACATGTGCGGAACACGACGATCGCCTCTAGAGGAACCCTAGCAGACACAAACAAATAAAGATTCATGTATTCTTTCATGCTTAATGATATATATTAAGATATTAGACATCTTTCAATTAATATTTCAATAGAATGTTGGCTAAAATAAAAGGTTATAACAATATAATTTGAAAGTCTCCCATCCTTTGAAAACAAAATTACAAATCAAAGGAGGAATTTTATTCTGAGTCACATATTTAGCTTATTATTTGTTTCTTCCAAAATATAATTTTTAAAAGTAAAAGTTTAGGGTTTAAAATCATCTTTTGCATATATGGTGAAGTTACTAAATAAATCAATTATTTTACTCATCTTTTGAGAGTTTAAGTTGATTTCCAACTCTATATTTTGGATCAAACATAAAAATATGGGTGTTCTTCCTATTCTAACTCTAACAACACTACTTATATGAGTATGAGGAATATGATTTGAGTTTCAGTGAAATTGAACATAATTTATGACCACTAAGTGAAGAGAAAGAAAAAGAATTCTTGTGCATGCAAGTATTGAAGAAACAGGGTTACAAATCCACTGTCCTAGCTCTTTGTAAACAACAAAAGAATCACCAGCTTCATTAACCAATATAGCTAGATCTCCATTAGTCTTCTGTCTTTTTGATCAATGAGAAGACATGGTTAGAAGATAGGAAGTGAGATATGTATAGGAGAAAAAGATAGAGAAGGCAAGTGTAACAACCCATTTTCATCTTGGTCATATAATTAGGGTTTACTTGGATGATTTCATGCTTAGCTACAACAATCATTGTTTGAGCTTGATCAATTATCATAGTCTAATTAAAATGTTTTCATAGTTTTTGGGAAACTCTAATAATGCTTTTGCTTCTAATAATTAGGGCTTGTAAATTTGAAGCCATAATTGGCCAAATTAGCGTAGTAATAGTAAATAGATATAGAATTTGATAAGCACAGTGATTTACTAAATATTTTTAGTATTTTATATATAACTCTAATTTAGTTTAATTTGGATGTACTTTGGATAACTCAAATATAAGTATTCTCGTACAAAATTAGAATTTTTAAATGTATTATGACATGTTGGTTGGTCATGTTTCTTTAGGGCAAGCTCATATGATCATTCAATCAGGTTGAAACATAGAAGTCTAGAATTTTATTTCTATCTATCTATTAAACGTCTAGATGAGCTAAAATTTTAACTCTATCTTGGTAAATCAATTTCAGTTTTTATTAAATTGTAGTAATTTTTAATAAAGGTGGGATGCTGTCGATTGAGTTTCTTATCACTATCAAATAAGCTGACTAACTTCTCTATATAAATAAAGAAAGAATATTAAAAATCAATTTTGAACTTGTTTGAAATTGTTTTAAGCACATCAATCATATATATGATCAACCTAATACCATAGTATCTCCTTAATCCGTCATCCTTTTTGGAGATACAAAAATTGAGAGAGACAGATAGATTAGGATTTTAAAGGAGAAAATCACCTGAAAGGTTAGCTTAGGGTATGTGCTTCCTATCACTTGCAAATTCATGTAAGTTCATCAACTTTAGATATAATTTAATGTTGAATATTCTCTCCTATGTCTAGATACTGTCCTCCCTCTTATTTGAACCAAAAATATAGAAAATTACCATAGTTTCTCTTTCTTTCTCTCATGTTATCCATTTCTAGGGTTTCAGAGTTGGAAGGACAAAGAAAAGGAGTCGATGGCTAGAACCTTAATGGATTCTAGTGATTTAGATTATATAGGAAGTTTTTATGATTGTTGATACCTTAGGTGAATATTTATCTCTCTCTTAATCTTTGTAATCATGTTGAAAGCCTAATTCTATTATGCTAAATCAGTCAATTTCTTATTTGTATTTGTATGTGATTGGGTAACCAATTGGGAAGATTTTAGGAAACCAAACTCTACTTGCATTATTTATCACTTATTTATGTTTTTTAATTTATGATCTATTGATTCAAGATGAAATCCTATAGATAGAGAGCTATGTTATTTTATATGAATATTTCCTAAAAATCATCCTAATGTCTAATATGCTTGGAAATTGATGTGACAAGTATAAAATCATGGTTGAACATAATAGAGATGAGCTCCATAATTCAGATCTTTTCCTGAATTGAACATGTAATATACATAAAAATCAGTTTGTGTTCTTGAAATATAATTATTATCTATTGATGGTTAATGTCGAGGGATTGAGTCAAATGATCCAATGAATCATTACATACTCAAAATTGATGGATGAATTGTGTGGAAATGGAAACTAGGTTTTCCATGTGTGCATAGACCTAATGAAGCCTTCAACACCCTGATGAAATTAGTGAGTAACAAGGTTCTATGGATGTTTTGAACTTAGTCGACTTCTTAAAAACACTATCAATTCAATATTAAGGCAAGTATGAGAGATAAAGATCAAACTTAGATTTGGTAAATATGATGAAATATTCAACTTTAGGTATAATTACATCAATTGAATATAAAAAGTCTTATTAAGATGATCTAAACCTAATGCATCTATTCTAGTATAATATATGGAATAACAAGTAAACCCCGCATGAATGTAAGACTTTTATTCAAGTCACATAACGATGAGTTCAGAAGATGACTAGAGAGTAAGAGGTATGATGAAGCATCCCTAATCCATGGTACTTCATGAATTGAGAGTTTTGTAAAGACTAGAAGCATAGCTTTTATTTACCAACATACCATTAGAAGTCAAAGGACATGGTACACGTATACATATGTAATAAAAGAAATGGATAAGAGTGAACTACATTGCGATGATAAGTAATCAGTGAAATATTACCAAAATTAGTATGATGAACTATATAATATACTTATTTTAATAAGATGTGGTTTGAAATATATTGAATGGATTATGCTAAAATCAGACTACAAAGTATTTTAGTGAGAAAGAAACTTTATGCAATAAATATATTGAGAATGGTGTGTTACAAGAGCAGTAGTGAACATGAAATGAAAGAATTTGAGACTAATAAATATGAAATGAAGGGAAAATGATGGAAATTAGTAGATAGATCTATGGAACTAACCCTAACCCTTATGTGAAGAGCTATGTGATAATGATGAATAATGTTCTAAACTAAGGGATTTAGGAATAGTTTAATTTAGTTGCAAGATAAAGTTTGAGAATGTTAATTGATCCTTAAGAATGTGTTATCAGATTATAATTGTCTATTTGAATAGTTGTATTCTAATAATGGCCTACTTTGATGGGTTTGAAATGAGATTAAATATGTATCAAATAGTAACCCTAATTGAATAATGGTAGATATTAAAAGAGGACTAATAAATGTGTTACACTTGTTATTCCATTGACATTTATTCACAACTATAGAAATCATATATAAAAATTATTTTTCTACATTAAACTTGCTTTGAGCATGATGAATGATACCATAAGTGTATATGCTTGTATTTTTGTTAGTTCTAATGTCTAGTGAATATTCAATGAAAATTGTGATATGGAACGAACTAGATAACAAATATGTTGGGATTGAATTAATATGCAATGATCATATTTAAGAAACCCTGTTTAGGGTAAATGTTGAATAATGAGATGGTGTCTCGACTTGATAGCCCAACGATGATAAATCATATGAATGATGTGGAAATGGAAGGATCATTTATGTTGCAAATGGCATATTGTAGTGCTCTTATTTTAATCATTGCCATTCTTGATAAGCATAGTTTTATTCATGTCATTCTAATTGTATAAGAACTTACACATATGATAAATGATGTTTTGATTTTTCTTTAAGATGAGTAAAAACGATTAATAACAAGTGAAATGGTGACACATCTAGTTAGAGGCCATGAACACCATCAGTTTCCCCCCAGTCCCAACCTGGGAAATGAAATCAATTTCCTTGTATTAATGAGAGTTATGAGAAGGATTTCCAAAGAGTGGACTGTGACCTTTTGAGGTTAAATCGCCACAATTTAGGAGTGAGTCACATAACATGATTTTGACCCTAAATCCTCTACTCTGAAAGTCTATATCCATGAGGAATAGACTAGTGAAATGAAAACTTTAACACATGTAAAATATGATGATATGTGATATTCAATAATGATATGTGATATTATGTTATTTTGGCTCCTATCTTGTGTACCTGAGATGAGTATGTGAGCTTCTTTAGGAAACTCTATGGTGTACCAAGGTATGTTGTTGATATAGTAGGGGGTCGAATAAATACTAAGATAGTGACACTAACTCGTTAAGATAAGAATTAGACATGGTGACTTCTACTTGGTGAGGTACAAGCCAAGTAGATTTAGAGCAAATGCATAAAAGATGACGAGACATGTAGAATATGAGTTAAAAGTTTGTTACATGATTTTTTCTACAAGATGATAGTTATGATATTGTTGAATATGTTTCTTATTGTCTAAATTAACCATTCTTGTATTGAGATAACCTATTTCCATATTCATATATGTCAAGTTGAAATATAATCTTTAATTTTGACAATTAGTTTTTTCAGTATCCACTATGAATAAGATTTATATTTAGTTGGCATTTGACCAATCTTCTTTAGTAGACATGTCATATGTATACTTTATCTTCAAGACCCGTGTGATGTGTCTTTGGTCCGGATGGTGGGGTGTCACAAAGATGATGTTATTGTTACATCTTGATGATCGCTATTTAGATCTTGATTTATTACTTCTACAATTGGTTGTCATTATGAATAGTTTGTCATCACTAATCTTCTCATAGATATTCTTTTTAAGATGTTTTAAAGTTTGGATAGGTTAGTGAATATCTTATATGATTTCTTAGATTATTATCATAAAATGGATGTGCTAAATGTTAGAATCACTTGTTAAACCTAGTATTATTTGCAAGTTTCTTATATATTTAATATACTTTATCTGATGTTGATGCATGTACTCAAGTTAAGTGGGAGATATCCACTCACTGGGGATCTATGAGTCCCATGAGGTTGTTCCAAATATTTTTAGGATACCCAATGACATCCAGTGGAGTGGTAAAGACAAAGAAGATGTAACTATCATAATCTAGATTAGAATGTCCATGTACACTCTCTTTCCCCAGATGGGTAGTGTACCAAGTTTGTTCTTTGATGTATATGTATCTGACGTAAACTGAACTACATATGATTAATACAATTTGATACTGTTTTTTAACAGAGTTGAACATAATGTGACATTGGTTTATGAGGTATAATAAGAAAGGAAAAGGAAATATCTATATGTGTTTTTTATATATTTTATTGACCATATTTCTCAAGAATGAGGTGTTCTGTTTCCTTAATCTGGGTTCAACTTTAAGGTTTTTGTCTAATGGCTTGCATTTGTGAAAATCAAAAGAGAGGTCCATATAGTAATTTAGTGGCTAAATTGGCCTATACTAGAGACATATTTTCCATGGGTTTCCATGAACTGGTTCTTCATTGGTTGAGGATCTAGGGATACCATCATTTGACAAAACATGCTTATCATGGGTTGACAAATGACCAAAGTTCCATTGGTAATTATCTAAGGGGTTTTAATGGGTTCAAGGCACAATTATCTTTAATGTGAAACTTAGTATTATTGGTAGATAAAGTAACTTCTTTTTCAGTTGACATCTCATCGATAAGAGACTTCTGGCTTCAATTACCCTATGCATTCAATGGTAGATGGAAATGGTATCTCACTAGTTGATATGTCATTTATTTTTCATCAAAGTAAAACACTCATTTTCATTGATTTTTAACTCTTTCTGATTAATAGAATATCCAGGGTTGCATTTCCATCAATGAACATTGACTTGATTTACACTTATAGTCACCTAACAACCAACCTCCACCAATGGAAAAACCAAATGGCAGATAAATTGAAAGAAGAAGTAACGACCTACACTCATTATATACTTTTAGTGTTATTGCTATTTAGTCTATTAAATCATATGAGCCTAACTATCTTGTCCCATTAGGGTTAAGATCTGCTTCATTACACTTGCCTCCTTTACTATATAAAGGAGAGAAGTTTGCCATCCATGAATAAGAAATATATCTCATTAGCCTTCCATTTTGTTTTCCATATGGTGTTAGATCAATGATCCTAACCCTATAGAGAAAAAGCAAGAACCTCATCCTGAGGGATGTCGTGGTCTCTTTTTGGATTATGTACCCTCCAGACATCATCCCTACCTCCATGATCATCTCTTTTCTTCTTTGTTTTCATGAAATTCTAATCCTTTTGAACTTATAAGTTGATGCTCTTCATATTGACTATTATGGACATCTATATACCTCCTTCGAGTCCAATCTATCTAGTTTCCACTTCCCCATATCATCCTCATCACCTACACTGGTAACTCACACAACACATGCAACAACCCTTTAGGTCACATGTGGATGGTTCTAGGCATGATGTTGAGCCCAAGTTAGAGATTTTTAGATTCCCATTCCACTTCAATGAAACTCAAGCTCATTGTCATGCTGGCCAATGATAGTGCATCCATGTTGACATCCACTCCCCCGTCCGCTGATCAAGGGATGACATCAGATATCCCAAGCACCTTTGCACTGGAAAATGATGGTGCATACTCATTGGGTGCTTGTTGTCTGTCCAATCGTGGCCAAGTACCAATGTCTTTGAATACATGTTAACAAACTATCCCAACTTGGCTTATCATGGAATTGACCAACCATTGTCGTTGACACCCAACTGTTAGCAATTCTCATTGAAGAAGGGTAATGAAAACTTAAAGGTCTTATGGATTGGTGTGTCAAGTATGATTTTACAATCTCCATATTCTCAAAGATCATCAACAACATGCTTGGGCTTATTATTAATACCTCCCAATTATTAGTGTGCCTCATAGTTCCACTTTTATGAAATCTCCACTTGATCAACCATTGAAAATGTATTAATCTCCTCCTAGCTCTACTTCCAGGCCTACCAAATAGCCATATTCGCACAATATTCCTACTGCTAATCAAATGTTTGTTCCTATCTGACTTCTTACCTACTCCCTAAATTTTTTGACGTAATGGTCATACAATATTTATTTTTTAGGTTGCATAAATATTCATTTATTTTTCTATCACACATCATCTAATCAGGAACTATAGCACATTGAATCACATTATCATTTATATCAATGCCATATTCGAAAATAAAAGACCCCAAGATAGTTTATACAACACCAAAAAAAGGACACTATACTATTTTTTCTTCCTCACCTACCACCCTTCATGTGTGCATCCCTTTCCACATGTAGGGGGTATTCTTTCTTTTCCATACCAACTACTGATACACTTTGTTCCTAGTGTACTGGGGAGATATCAATGAGAGAGGGAGTATGATAAGGGAGAGAGAAAATATAAAGAGGGAGTATGAAAAGAAAGAGAGAGATGATATGCATTAGTCTAGGTTATTTAGATCTCCATGGATCTCCTTATTGTTACACACATCCATCTTCTGATGTCTTTGTAGGACTACATTCCCACTAAAGATCATGCTTCTAGTGCCATCACTGTGTATCTCTTTCCCAATGACATTGTGATTCTCTATGTTTGTGCGATGACATGCATGTAGGTTGTCTATCTACGCATCACTTGTTGCAGTTGGCCACCATTTTCACATGATGTTGAAGAATCTTAGTTACAACGCACGTTGACAGATTTTGTTTTAGTTAACCCAACCTCTCATTTCCTTTAGTGTTAGTTTTGTCACAATCATGCTGCATATCATAAGAAGGATGGTTACTTTCTAGAAGATCATTAATACAAGCCTTGAAATTCTACACCTATAAGATTGATGGTACATCCACATTTTATTTTTACCTATTTATTTTATTCATGCCTTCTCAATGTTTCATCTTTTGTTAATTAAGTCTCAAGATGGTGTGATCTACTTGGGATTCCTTGATGGTGTCTTTGAATCTCGTCAAGCCCCCAAAAGTCACACTCCAAATGGTTCTATTTTGACATTGATCATCACCATATCATTTATTTGTTTGAACATACCTCTTTTGCTACATTGTCGGATGTGTAGACTATGATCATTCCAACTACTCATTCCTTTAAAATGAATATGTCATAGTCATGGTGTTTTGTTCCTCTACCGCATATTGATGGTGATGTCTTCATTGTGTATGGACTTTAGAATATCTTTTCCAAAGGACAAGTATTTCCATCCTATAAAATGTTACTTCAAATGAAGTGTCATCAAATCTTTTATTTTTTGGGAGTCATGTTTAAGGCGGAGTCGAAACATTTTCTGGGGAGTGACATTTTTTATTTTTTAGTTTGCCATTTTGTCTAATTGAATCTTGTAAGTTCAAGTTATATATGAATGTCATACATACTCTAGTTTGAGGGGGAGTGTTAGAGTTATCATTACTTAGTTTATTATATTATACGAGCCTAATTATATTGGCCCATTAGGGTCAAGTTCTGCTTCATTGTACTTGCCTCCTTTCCTAGATATATGGGACATGGGTGTGTTTTCTATCAATGATAAATATATCTCCTTAGCCTTCCATTTTTTTCCCACATATATAAATTACTAAATGGTCCCTCCAAGCATGCAAAATGTACACATTGAACATCAAAAACATAATATCAACCAACTAGTCATATAACTACACATGCATGTTATCAAGAATTTAAGCACATAGTTAGGATAATTCACATTCTTTTAAAATTTTAATATAGTAAGGGTCTTTCCAATATGGGTATTAGAATACTAGTTCCCAAAATATTAAAGAGTGTTCTCTCCTTCATATAAGAAGTCACAATATTGCACCATATTTCTAGAAAAACCTCCTCCTTGACTCTTTATCATATCATCAAGATTCTTCATGACATGTGGGTTAGCATCCGTTGGGGGAGAATCTACTTTAGAGGGGATATACCAATGTTCCTATCATAATTATAAATTGATCTAGAATCACAGAGTCTTGAGTTCTCAACTAGATTCCTAAATACAAGCCATGATTCTTTCAGAGAATTGGCCAGAAAAGTCCCACTACAAAATGAATCAAACATCTACTAGTTCAGTTGAGACGACCCTTCATAGAAATATTGCAAAGGTCCTATAAGGATACTTCATGGCTAGGAAACCTCTCAAAAATTTCTAAAGTGTCTCCCAACTATTGTGAAATTTCATTGTTCATTTTATTATAGGAAGTGATACAATGGCACATTTGAGTTAGCTTTGTGATAGGAAAAAAATTCTTAGGAATTCCTTCTTCATCATTTCCCAAGTCATAACCTTGGTCTTATAAGATAATGATTCCTTCACTTTTCTTTGAAGGATAAAGGGAACATAATAAAGTGGATTGCATCATCAATTTCATCAAGGGGGTACACATTGGAGCACTCTTATAAGAAGGAATCCACATTTTGGTATGGATTTTCAATGACAAGGCTATGGAAAGTCGTGAGTAGTTGAACTAGAGGGGGTGGAATTGTGAACACTTGTCTTGGAAGCTGCCCCACTCTAGTAACTATAGGAAAAATAAAATATCCCAGACTTAAGTAATCTTGCAATGTCTTTGGAGGTAGTGTGGGTCATCAATGTGAGTATTTTCTTCATGATTCTCAAAATGTGGTGGCGCCCTTCCATCTTGGTTTCTAAAGGGAGGTCTTCCTCTATTTGGATTGGCCATATCTACCTCTTCATCATGGTGGTTGTGGTAGTTTCTTTGCCTTCTATACCCTATTTTGGTATCTTTAGAAAAGGTCTCTAAGGACATAGAGTGATGACCAACCATGCATTGTCACATACAAGGCACAAACAACAAAGAAGAATAGTTACTGACCTAGAATGTAAAATCAACACAAAGAATAGTGAATAAGAAAAAGATTTGCAATATAAATAAATACCTAGGTCTAGCATAAATAGCACCAGAAATCTCTACACACTTTTGGAGCATGCCAAAAATATGTTACCCTAGTTAACACCCTCTCAAGACATGGATCTAGAAGTATAGAGGACGCGATATAGTGTAGAAGTAGAAAGTAAGGGGTCAAATTCTTAGGGATAAAGGAGGAAACACAACTAAGGTGTTTCTTTAGGTCACTATGTAGAAAATAGGGTATTAATGGTTTAATATCGATTTTATTGAATTAGATTAAGGGGTTTGTAATTAAAAAGAACACGGTTGAAATATGAGTGAACCCTAGAAATTAGAACTTTGAGCTATCTAAAGGAGCAATCAACACTAAGGAAAGAAATTAACTACAATAGACTAAGAAAGGCAAAAAAAAAGATAATTAGATAAGTGAGAAAAACTAAGACTAAGGTAAGAAATTAACTAAGCAACCAACTTTAGTAATGATGATGAAGAACTAAGTAACCCTAACAAGAGAACTTTACCACTAACTATTCAATTAGCACTAATGGGAAAGTAAGAGAGCTAGGCAAGCAAAATACTAAGCATGTTACAGATTTAGCAAATAATCAAAGGAGTAGGTCATTTGTAAGATATGAGACCATCAAACACGCATAAGGATCACATTCATAAACATGTACTATTATAATTCTACCAAACCAAACAACAAAAAGAGGCAAGGATAGGATCCCTATCATACTAGTTGGCCATAAATGACATAAAGGGGGTTTAGGGAAACTAACCCCTAAACTACACTGTATACAACCTTATGAGGTTCAATTAACATGTGAATACATGAACCTAACCCTAGAATAACCACAGTTAAGGTTTCTAAGTGTGAGTCTCCTAGTTCACTTGGTGGCATGGTTGGCATAAGGTGTAGGATAATGGTGTTGTACCTCCTATTACCCCTATCAAATATCTAACATGCTCTTTGACAAGTGCATATGGATAGAAACAATTGACTACTTAAGTCTTCATCCAAGGGATAGTAGAATAGAGGGGTATAAGGGTAGATACACAAGTGTCCTAAGGAATATCTCTCATTTACAACTATAAAATCCCTCTTTTACTAATACCTTAGGTGGTTCCATATCTCAAACACGAAAAAAGAGGTAGGGATAGAGATAAAACATGAACATATCAAGAACGATTAAAATAAAATGTTTCACATGAATACTCCCATGTGCATGGTATAAAAGTCACACATTTACCCCCAAACAACCCACAAAAAGAGATTGTTTACTGATGACAAAAAGGGAAACAAAAAGGTAAAGGTGAGAAGAAGAATTAGACATGGATGATGATGATGTATCCTTCTTCTTCATATCCAATAACTAGACAAATGAGATCTTCTCTCCTATAAGGGTAGGTAGGTGCCATAGAACAATGGTGAAAGAAGGTCAAAACCCTAGAAAAATAGGGTTTTGGGTGGAAGGAGGTGAAAATGAAGTAGGTGGGAGTAGACGGCATCTAGAAAGTGGAGTACATGAGAGACAACAACTAACCTTGTTCCATAGATGCCACTAAGTCTTACATAGGGTTCTAGATTAGGTAGGGTTAGGGGAAGCACTAGGGTAAAAGAAAAAAACAATCATTATGTTGTTCCATGGGCATGGTGTAGAAAGGGTGGAACATGATCATTTTGATGGGGAATGGTCATGGTGGATGGGTAGGAGAGGTTAAGGTTTACATGGGAATTGGGTATATGTACCACAATCATTATCAGGTAGAACAGTCATAGCGAGGATTAGATAGGATGACCATTAGGACTGTAATAGTTGTAGTGGTTAGTGGTAGCACGACCATTGTAGGTAAGAATGGTCTTGATGAAATGGGCGATTTTCGCACGATGTTGGAGAAATTGGATGTTAACCAAAATGATTATGGTGGTGTGAAATGGTCATTTTGCCCAAAACTCATCACGATCATTCTCATTCTCAGATAATCATTCTAATGCACATTATGGACTTATCATCTATTGTGATTGGTATACAAGTAGCATGACTGTTCTTTGTCAAAATAGTCATTTTGAAAGCTTGGTCTTGCACTTGTCTTATTTAAGACATTAATGGAATTCTTTTCCAACTTTGATCCTTAATCACTTGAAGTAGTTTGGGGTGATTTTGGTACCACTTTGGACTCCTCCAAGCCTAGTGAAGTCCTCAGATATATTTCCTTCTCTCCTATACATCATTCAGTGTTTAGGTTCCTATAAAAATGCAAAAAGTATCTATAAGTTCATTTGGCATAAAACATAATTTATTGAGGATATTACAAGCATCATAAGAATCTTAACACGATTAATCAGGAAAAGGATAGGATTAAAAACAAAACTAGGGCTTCATCACAGATTATGTGTGACATCCCCTCATTCTCTTGATGATTTTTTTTGAAAAATTGCAAACAGATGCACATATTTTAGCACAATTTCAATACACCTTCTAAAATTCATAAAAATCATAAAAATGCAAAATTACGAATAAAATACCTAAATATTGTAAAAAAATAAAGATAATTAAAAATATAAAAATCGTCTCTTAAAACAAAGATAAAATCCCTAGATTTCCCATGAGTCCTAATATCCTTTCGAATCATAAAAGTTGGATTGTGGTCCACACCGTTCCAATCAAAATCTACTGATCTTGACCAGGCCATGTTCCTCATTCTTTCCAAATCCCATAATAAAGCCTGACCTTTATTCATATGAGATGCAAATTCCTATTACTAGAAAACATAATGGCCTTCAATGGGTATTGGACAAAGACCTTAAACTAAACCACTAGTTGTATGTTGAATAGACATAACATCGTTCAAGACCCTATGTGTGGTATGTACCTTTAGAGGAACCTAGACTATGACCTAAAACTAGACCAAACAAGTGCTTCATGAACCTTATGTTTCAAAACCCTACATCATGTAGCTAACTTGAATTGGGTCCAGATCATGACTTTAAAATGTACCATCTTCATGAATAAATCACTATCATAAGTAGAAAATGTGTTTACTTTAGCATTTAATCCCTACCTTGAGTAGGAAAACATTGCATTTAAATTCATTATTCAATCCCAACCCCTAGTAGGTAATACTCATCGTTCCTCTTTGCCTATAAGTCCTATCTTGATTAGAAAAACTATTTTGCATTCAAGCTCTATCCTAGATAGGAAAACTATTTTTATATTAAATTCATACATATGGTATGTAACTAATCTTTTAGTTCATATTTTAAGTAGGCACTTAGAAGCTTTATCTTTGTTATCAAACCCTACATCTATTATGTAAATCATTTCCAATTAAATTCTCTACATATGCTAGGTACATTGATCACTAATTCAACCCCTATCTTGAACAGGAACTTTGCGTCCTAAAAAGCCCCATCTAGCATATGCTTACCATTTTTGGATAATGACTCTAGAACTAATTTGGACCATCTATCGGGTGTTTGTGATTGACCTAACATACTCAAACATATAATCACATAGAGGGACAATAATATTTCAAAACATAATCACTTAAAAAGATATTTTATGATTACAAACTCACGATTCAACAAAATATCCCTTGAGGAGTCTCAACTTTTTTACCATTAATGACCAAATATGGGGATCAGACTTGGCTCAAGCTTGTAGTTCTGATTCATACATCAAACTTTGCTTTAGAGGGACAATTGTTGATACTCCATGTTTGATCATTCTATCAACAAATATAATCACATCTACTCTTTGGTTGATGACGGAATTACTACATTTATGATTAATTCATCCACATTCACCCATTTTCCACATATTGAAGGTTCAATGGACATGATATTCTTTCTTTGGACTTTTGAAATTTTCCCTCTAATTATATTTTTACAAACCTTTCTGAATAAACTTCTCAATTCAATTATCCATGAATAAAATATTCATATTTGATTCAAATTTTAAATTAAATTGCCCCACTTACAAAATCAAATTTATATACTTTTTGAAAAAGAAAGAGAAAAAAAGACATGGTCCTCAAGTTTCGATTTTTGAAGTTTTCTTCCTCATATGACATGATCTCCCAATCAAAAACCAAAATTCGTATACTAGATATATGGGTGTAAACGATGAAGGTACAGTGTGGATCTGGCCATACCCATACTCATACCCATACCCATCTAATTTTGTGCATTCAGTTCTGGTTCTAGAACCACATATTACAAAACCTAGACCCGCACCATACCTGTACCCACAATAATAGCGGGTATGCGGGTAAGCGGTTCTATAAACATCATATTGTTTATGTAAGAGAAATAACAATGTTCTATATATTTGTATACAACAAGATATTGTTATTATATATTATACTAACATGCAATAGTTACATTAGATAATTCTATATTTTATAAGTTAACATTAATTGAGTTAAAGTAGTTCTATAAACATCATATTGTTTATGTAAGAGAAATAACTATGTTCTATATATTTAATACAACAAGATATTGTTAATATATAGTATTTCTGCATGCAATAGTTATATTAGATAATGCTATATTTTAAACATTAAAATTAATTGAGTTAATTGTTTACATATTTGTAGTCATCATCATAAAATTTAACTATGTAGAAAGTAATGTAAATTAGTAGACATTTTGATTTTAAGTTTACATGTGATGTTCATTATTGTAACTGGATTAGTTAATTCTTAATTATATGACTAGTCTCAACTTATTGTGGTTAGAGTAGGATATAATCTCAAGAATTAAAAATTTTAGACTAATAAAGTATGATATATATAACATATTATTTAAACAGTTACCTATGTATAGCGGGTACACGGGTCTAGCGGATCTGGGTCTAAGCATACCCATTATTGGACCCTCTTATATGTGGGTCCAAGGGTATACGGGTCCAAGGGTATGCGGGTATAAGAGATTAGACCCATGATGGGTTTTTTAAAGGTCTAGATTTGCGGGTCCGCAGGTCAACTTGTACCCATTTACAGCCCTAACCAGATAAAATTAGAAGCTTTTAGAAAGCCAAACACTCAAATAAGGAATACCTCATTTTTCCTTGAAATGACACCATACTCGAATCCAACATTTGTCTTAGGTTCTACATGACAAAATTAGTCATTCTGCTAGTGGAGAGTCATGTGGAATAGAGTCTTCTACAAGGTTTTCCATAGGACATGAATCCTAATTTTTGTTTCCTTTTTAATCTAATTGAAATTTATTCATGACATGCTCTATTAACGCCAAACTCTCAACCCTTGTAAACAACTATAAATACCAAACCATATAGTATCTAAAATAAAAAGGCATCATCCCTTATAACCAAACACCAGCATAAATCTTTCACAAAAGGGATGGTAACCAATTAATTCAGCATGTATGTATCATAACACCAAAAATTATAGTGGAATATATATTATCTAACCATTACAAAGCTTGTTTATCATCACTATCCTTTACAATGCAGATTGAGATAAAAGAAAAACTAACTCAACATAGGACTAGCTGAGGATCACCTAACCACTTCAAGAAAGTCTCCCATAAGGTTTCAATTAAACTTGATGAGGTCCTGCTCCAACTTGGTTCTATCCTCTTTGACCTATACTTGGGATTGGAAGCATACCCCAGCAAAAAGGAGAAAAGTAGATACGTCTACAAAATGTTGGTATGTTCATACTAAATCAAGCATTGAGTAATGTTATGAAATAAAGGATGTCAAATAATCATGGCTTCCCAAAAGAAAAATAAAGGACTGCCCACTGGGCATAAAATAATATGAATTTCAATAACCGATAACAAGGATAATACTTGCTATTAAATCAATATAAAAGTTGTGCCACAAAATTGCATATAAAACTTGGACACAAAACCCACCACAATAATATCAACCTATATGCATGTGAGATAAGCATAGCACTAGAACGATATAAATAACAAAGGCAACCAAGTCTCACAAACCTAAAACCTGATAGAGAATGATGTACTGCCTGACTCCCAATATATATAAAAATGAGCATCACCACAAGGGTTTGAGGCACACAACCTCCATCCCAAAAATAATACATGGGCATACAACCCAAAAACCAATGTACTTACACTACTCTAGGGCTATTGTATCACATAACATGCATTAAATGTAGATGCAATTATAGTGTAGTCTTTTATGGAACCAATAAAGTTTCGATCAAAAAATGGACAGTATAAATATTGAGCACAATTATTGGAAAAAATAGTGTTTCAACAAGAATAAAAGAACATGTTAGAGTTCAAAAGAATGTATGACATAACAGTTTGATCCTTAGATTATAATCAAGTAGAATGTTTCACATGGAATAATTTTTCACAAGAGAGATATTGTAGGCTAGCAAGAGAGATATAATTTAGGTTTATTTCTCATTTGAATAATAGGTGATCCAAACATATCTAACTTCAAAGTCTAAACAAGTCCAAAGTCAGATCAAGGTCCATGCCTAAGTCTCCAAATCACCTATTAAGCATATATGTAGATTTAGTGTTAGGTCTACATTAATTTCATAAACCCTAAAATATCCTTTTTATTATGTGTGAATTAGGGTATCAAAAGTTATGTCATATTGTAGGTTATGTTTTTTTGATTTCAAAACATATTTTACTTTTTTTTTTACTTCCAATTTAGTAGTTATGAATTTTGGAAAAACTAAACCAATTATGAAAATCCTTGAAAAATCACATAATTATTAGTTTAGATTTAGGTGATGAAAACTATGACACTGTATAGGGAATAAAACATTGATTCTAGAATAATTTTTCTTTTATAATTCTGATCTATAAATTAATTTCTATGAATTTTACAAAAAGCTACCAATCAGGAAAATCCACATAAACATTGTTTATTTCTTTGAAAATGAACTGATCTAGCCCAACCAACAGCGAAAAAATATCCCAGCCAGCTTCCAGCGAGGCACCCTTACTCAACGTGGGAGAAATAATCATTTAAGGATGAAAAGACGCTTTTACCCCTAATACAAAAGTGAAGGATCAAAGAAAAGAAAAGGACATGAAAAGAAATATGCATGTAGTCATCTTCCTCTTTAGTCTAAACTTCATGCGATCAAACAATTGTAAACAATGTTGAAGCTGACCAAGAATTGAGAACTAGTGCTCGTGAATTCATCATCTAAGTCAACAGATAAAGCCAGTAACTCACTCCCAAGGCCTAGCCAAACTCGAGAGCCCAAAGGGAAACACGAAAGTGACAAAACATTGCAAATCGGCACATCAGATTGGTGAAATTAAGCAGTTAATGGGGGGAGACCAAATTACCTTGAATTCAACCAAATTGAGGTGGTGAGTGATCTTACAAGACTATCTGGAGTGATTTTGAGTCTATTGTAGGTTTTGTGATGGTCAAATACTTGATCCTCGGTTTGTAATAGATTCCATGGCTTTCGAGTAGGTCTAAGGGTGGTTGGGGATAGATGAGGCAACCGAGATGGTCAAGAAGTGTTGAAAGGGGTTACACTATGATTTTTGGACCATGTTGAAGAGGTACGACGACCCTACCTGACGAGGAGATCATAAGGAAGGGGCTAACATGGGAAAAACATAGCAACCACAAAACAAGAACCGTCCACTGTGTGGAGGCATAGAACCCTAGGTTTTATAGGGTCTTTCGATTCAGATCGGTCAGATGAAAAAGAGGGAAAGGGAATTGTAGGAAAAGAGAGGAAAAGTGAGGGAGATGGATTAGAATCTGGAAACTGGTTTTCCGAGAAGAACAGTGGGACATTATTCACACGAATTAGAAAAAGATGGAAGGTAGGAGACAAAACAACCCTAATATGAGAATCCAATATTGTAGAGAAAACTGAGTACAAAATAAGGAAGGAAAACTCAACATGTCCAATTAAATTGAGAAACTTTAGAAGGCCAAACTTATTAATTGATTATTAAGTATACACATACTTTCTTAATTCATTTAAGGGTCCAAATAAGGGTCTTATAGAACCAAATTTGACACCTACACTAATTAAGATATGTAGATTCCAATTTTAGAGTTAGTTTTTTTTGAACTTTTAATATTTGAACTAATTCTTCTAGATTATCTCATATATTCTCTTTCCTTTATGATTTTGAGGCATCTAGAAACTCCTAAAAGATGTGAAACTTGAACCACAAGAAAACTCTAATATATGGAGTATGATATTGCCATAAATTTCATACCTTGAGATTATTTATCACATTATTTAATGTTGTAGTGCTTTTACACACTTTCTCTCACCTAAACTACACTTAAACATTTAAGGTTGACCAAATTAGATGAAAATTCACACATAGGCTGATTTTGACATGTGTATTACGAATTTGAGATTTGTTTCTACTTTTGAAGTCATTTAATGATTTATTTAATATTTTGGAGATAAACTCATATTTCCTATTCAAAAAGAAATTAGGATAATTATTATTGTGCAAATAAGGTCAAAATTGACTCCTAAGCTGATTGGGACCCAAGGAACACAATTTTCATCTTAGATTTGGGTTTTATAGTTCCATTTTATGAATTTGATCACCATTATGGTTTAAGCCATATATTTCATTATTCCCCTTTTTCATTGATAATCTTAGATTAAAGTCACATTATCTTAACATCACACCTTAAAATATATTATCACATTTGACATATTTTATGTATTCCTTATTGGTCTTATGATTAATATGAGGGTATTATGTCATATTTGTTTGCAAGCCTAATCATGTCTTAGTTATGTCCCTAATGTTATCCTTGTTTGGCCAAGTCTAAAGAATCAAACTTTCTATCCTCCAAGGCAAACGATCAGGGTTAAGATGCTAGGTTTTAGTATATTACAACACTCCACCACTTAAAAGGATTTTTTCCTTGCAATCTAATCACTCATACATCATCAACCAACTACTCTCCACTCCTTAAAAGTTTTAACCTAATAAGTCAAACTAAACAACTCTTAAAGATATTAGGGTTTTATATGAATCTTTTGCTGTGAATACTTTTTATGTTGTTCATTGGTTAAGTATCTAACTAACATGTCATATAATCCTAGGGTTGTATTGTAGGTCCTTGTATCTCTAACCTAAAAATCCTAAGGTTCACATTATCAACCAAAAATTCATAGGGTATCAAGGGTATGTCAACTAACCTTTAACACAAGACATATCTTCCTAGTCATCGCTCAAAAAATTAGAACTAGGGTTTCTCACATATCTATTTATAGTGACTTACTTAAGGAAAATATTGATAAAATCTAGAAAATTCTTTTGTACATATAATAGTAATGAAAATAATTTTTTGGAGCTGAAATCTATTCAAGATAAAACAAAATATTGATCTAAAATCAATTGTGGAAACCAAGTCACAATTGTCCATAATAAGATATCCTTATCCTATTAGTACCTTGTCATCAACCTAATTTAGTCCTCAAGTCAAACCTCATAACATACAAAGATATATGTCAACTATATGGTATGGTAAGATCACCTAAAACCCTATCACATTAGGGTTTACTAATCATGGTTCTAATGTGAAAATCATATGATTCTAAATCATCCGTTCATCGTCTCATGAAAACATAGATCAATTCTAGGGTGAACATGTCACCTAGAGGGAAACTATCTAAGGCGAAGGTTCTAATCAGGGAGAAAAAATTAAAATAGCATATCTGACTACCATGGGCTCTGATACAATGTTGTAAGAGTGGAATCCTAGAGGGGACCCACTCCCTACTAAAATAAAAGGCACCATCCCTTATAACCAAACACCAACATAAATTTTTCAAAAAAGGGATGGTAACCAATTCATTCAACATGTATTTATCATAACACCAAAAGTAGTGGTTGAATATATAATATTTAACAATTAAAAATCTTTTTATCATCACTATCCTACTCCACGCAAGGTGAGATAAAACAAAAACTAACTAAATATAGGACTAGCTAAGGATCACCTAACCAATTCAAAAAAAATCTTCCACAAGGTTTCAATTCAACTTGATGAGGTCCTGGTCCAACTTGGTTCTATCTGCTTTGACCTATACCTGGGATTGTAAGCGTACCCCAGCAAAAAGGAGAAAAGTAGAAATGTCTACAAAATGTTGGTATGTTTATACTAAATCAAGCATTGAGCAATGTTATGAAATAAAGGAGATCAAGTAATCATGGCTTCCCAAAAGAAAAAGAAAGGACTACCCAATTGGGCATAAAAGAATATGAATTTCAAAATTTGATAACAAGGATAATACTTTCCAGTAAATCAATATAAAAGTTGTGCCACAAAATTACATATAAAACTTAGGCACAAAACCCACCACAATAATATCAACCTGCATGCATGTGAGATAAGCATAGCACTAGAACGATATAAATAAGAAAGGCAGCCAAGTGTCATAAACCTAAAACTTGATAGAGAATGACGTACTGCCAGACTCCCAATATATATAAAAATGAGCATCACCACCAGGGTATGAGGCACACAACCTCCATCCCAAAAATATAACATGGTCATACAACCCAAAAACCAATGTACTTACACAACTCTAGGGATACTGTATCACATAACATGCATTAAATGTAGAGGCAAGTACAATGTAGTCTTTTATGGAACCAATAAAGTTTCCATAAAAAATGCACAATATAAATATTGAGCACAAATGTGGGGAAAATTAGTGTTTAAACAAGAATAAAATAACATGTTAGAGTTGAAAAGAATGTATGACATAACAGGTTGATCCTTAGATCATAATCAAGTAGAATGTTTCAAAAGGAATAAATTCTCACAAGAGAGATATTATAGGCAATCAAGAGAGAGATAATTTAGGTTTATTACTCATTTGTATAAGAAGTGATGCAAATATATATCACTTCAAAGTCAAAACAAGTCCAAAGTCAGATCTAGGTCTAAGCCTAGGTCTCCAAAACATATATTAAGCATATATGTAGATTTAGGGTTAGGTTTACATTAATATCATAAACCATAAAAATTGCCAATTTATTATATGTGAATTAGGGTATCAAAACTATGTCATATTGTAGTTATGTTTTTCTATTTTGGAAACATATTATACTTTATATTTTTACTTATAAATTATTAGTTATGAATTTTAGAAAATCTAAACCAATTAAGATTTCGTTGAAAAGTCATATAACTATTAGTTCAGATTTAGGTTATGAAAATGGCATCATTGGATAGAGAATAAAACATAATTCCAGAACAAATTTTCTTTTATTTTTCTGATCTTTAAATTAATTTCTTTAGATTTTGCAAAAAGCGACCAATCAGAAAAATCCACTTAAAACATTGTTTATTTCTTTGAAAATGAAATGATCTGGGCCAACCAATGGTGGCCAAATAGCCCATCCAGCTTCCAGTGAGGCACCCTTACTCAGCGTCGGAGAAACAATCGTTTAAGAATGTAAAGACACTTTTACCCCTAATGCAAAAGTGAAGGATCAAAGAAAAGAAAAGGGCATGAAAGGAAATCCACATGTGGTCATCTTCCTCTTCAGTCTGAACTTAACGCAATCAAATAGCCACAAACAATGTTGAAGTAGACCAAGAATTGAGAACTACTACTCGTGGATTTGTCATCTGAGTCAATAGGGAAAGCTAGTAACTCACTCGCAAGGCCTAGCCGAACTTGAGAGCCCAAAGGGAAACAAGGTAGAGACCAAACATTGCAAATTGACACATCAGATAGGGTAAATTAAGCAGATAAGGGGGGAAACTAGATTACCTTGATTTCAACCAAATTGAGGTAATGAGGGATCTTACAAGACTATCTGAGTCGTTCAGAGTCTATTGTAGGTCTTGCGATGGTCGGATTCTAGGTCATCAATTTGCAATAGATGACATGGTTGTCGAGTACGTCTTAGTGTGGTAGGGGATAGTTGAGGCAACTGGGATGGTCAGGAAGTATTAGAAGGGTTACATGATGATTTTTGGACCATGTTGAAGATGTTTGATGACCCTAGGTGACGAGGAGATGAGAAGGTAGGGGGTAATAGGGAAAAAATAGAGCAACCACAAAGTGAGCATCGTACAATGCATGGAGGCATAGAACCCTAGGTTTTATAGGGTCTTCCAATTCAGAATGATCAGAGGAAAATGAGGGATAGGGAATTAGAGGAAGAGAGAGGGAGAGAGATTGGAATCGGGAAACTGGTTTGCCAAGAAGAACGGTGTGGAACTATTCACACACATTGGAAAAAGATGGAATGTAAGAGATAAATAACGACCCTAAGATGAGAATCCAACAGTGTAGAGAAAACTCGACTACAAAACAAGGAAGGAAAACCTAGCATGACCAATTAAATTGAGAAACTTTAGAAGGCCAAAGTTAATAATTAAGTATGTTCATTCTTTCTTAATTCATTTAAGGGTTCAAACAAGGGTCTTATAAAACCAAATTTGACACACACTAATTAAATATGTTGATTCCGATTTTGGAATTAAATTTTTCTTTTGGGGACTTTTAGTATGATATTTAATTTTTTTAGATTATCTTATATATTCTCTTTCTTTTTTGAATTTGAGGCATCTGGAAATACCTAAATGATGTGAAACATGAGCTACAAGAAAATTCTAACATATGGAGTATGATTTTGCCATAAATTTCATATCTTGAGTTTATTTGTCACATTATTTAATGTTTTAGGTTTTTTACACACTTTCTCTCTCCTAAACTATACTTAAACATTTAAGGTTGCCCAAATTAGATGAAAATTTCTCACAAAGGCTAATTTTGACATATAGATTATGAATTTGAGGTTTGTTTCCACTTTAAAAGTCATCTAATGATTTATTTAATATTATGGAGAAAAAATATTTCCTTTTCTAAAAGAAATGAGGATAATAAATATTTTGCAAATAAGGTGAAATTTGACTCCCAAGCAAATCGGGACCCAAGGAAAATGAATTTCATCTTAGATTTGGGTTTTATAGTTCCCTTTTATGAATTTTATCATCATTATGGTTTAAGCCATATATTTCATTATTCCCCCTTTTCCATTGATAATCTTAGATTAAAGTCACATTATCTTAACATCACACCTTAAACAATATTATCACATGTGACATATTTTGTGTATTCCTTATTGGTCTTATGATTAATATCAGGGTATTATGTCATATTTGTTTACAAGCCTAATCATGTCTTTGTTAGGTCCCTAATGTTATCCTTGTTTGGCCAAGTCTAAAGAATGAAACTTTCTATCCTCCAAGGCAAATGATCAGGGTTAAGAGGCTAGGTTTTGGTATGTTACAGTCATGTTGAGTTGCAAAGTCCCTCACACCCTCAATTACATTTTTCTCTTTATTTATTGTTTTGTTTTCCTTAAACAAACCTAAATAAAATAGTTTTTCACAAACTTGAGATACAAAAATAGAATACTGAGTTTGTGGAAAAATAGGTGTTCCTACCACCCTCCCTGGTCGTAATTGGATTTCTTATCCCAATTTCTTAGCTATGATGCTTGCGTCTCATCTTCCTATGAGATGAGTCACTTTTGACTATTTTATTTATCTTTTCTGAAATCAAAGGCCTATCTAGATTTTTTTCTCTCATAAAATAACGAAGTGACACCAAATTAATAATATTTTTATTTATTCATGACTTTTATAGTTACCACCATGGTCAGATTCTACTATTTTTTCATGTAGGTAAAACAAATTCATTTTCTACCAATAACTGCTACTAATGTAGAGATGTACTCCTACTAATGACTATGGGAATGTATTGGAATGTGTTCTATAACAACACTTTATAGATCCCTTCTTGAATAATATGTTAATAATTGTTGGTCGCTTGATAACATAAGGGCTAATCATCAATAATATTGAGTCTATAAAAAAGTATACCATGACCCTAGGGGTTCAAAAACTATGGATTGCCTATAAATTGTCACTTAATCAGTCTGAGTATAACCCACATAATTGAACAAGAGGCATAACATGTATGTTTTCAACAAATTTTAATATGTTCAAATAAGTTTTATCTATTTTCTACTTCATGTTTGAGTGATGATGATATTGGTTTACTTTTAAGACTTCTAAAAAAAATTGTTTAATAATATGCATATCCTTCATTTGATAAAAGTCACCTTACCAACACAATATCCACTAAAGGGTCAGGTTAAAAGAAAATATGGGTTCCATCACCAGTGCCCAACACATTTCTAAATCTCATTGCCAGAGCTAGTATTTTATGATAGCTGAGAAATCCATCTATAGGATATTCAATTTTAGGAAACTTTTATGGATTTCATACATCCAAAACTTTGGCTCCATCATGAGTCTCTTATATCACTATCCAAAAATGTTACCACCACCACTAGGTATGCACTCTGACAAAATGCCTCAACTACAAAAATCATCACATAATCAGTATTCAACACAATGTCAACACTTATTAAGGATCCAACCTCCATCCTAAGGTTGTATGTACCACTATCATGCATTCAATTTTCCTATTGTAGTAGGAAGATATGTATGTGTGACAAAATGTCTGTAACATATTAAATCTTGTGTTTATTTTCTATTTAACCCATTTTTAAGATTTTATTTCATTCATATCCCTTTTGTCCTTTTCCCTAAATTTTCCTATCTTTTCTATCCTCTTTATCCTTAATGTTGAAATTGAGCAACCCTTAATGGTTTGAATTATATTTGACCCACATTCATTACAATGAATGGGTTTTTGCACAAATATCTCAAATAGTGTGTTAATTAAAGACTAATACTACAAAATAACCAATAATGAGAGACAATTAGTATATTTTATTAATTTAGAGTTTTATGGCTTTTGGGACAAGAAATGTGTAATAATATGGAATTGAATTTATAATGAGAGAAATAACCCTCTATTCTTTTCTCTCTCCTCCTAAATGTAAATAAAGCATAAAGGGGTCTAGAAGTAAAATATACATACTAAATGTAAATACTTGGAATTATTCAACTAAAATTATATACTTGACTCGCTAAAATATCCTACGAGTATGTGATTAAAGAAAAAATATTAAATATGAAAATAAATGCCACAAATAAAACCAAAAACCAATTGGTACATTAAATGAATACTTAACAAAAACATCAACTATTTTTAGAATAGGAAAAAATGTTAAATTTGAACTCCTTGTATTTTAATTAGTCTACATATAAATTTTCATATTAATCTGATGTCGTTTTCTCCCTCAATTGATGCTATGAAATAAGGAAGTAATTAGTTAGACTTAATCAATTTAATTCTCTAGTTTTGGGAAATGAGTAAAGTCCATTTATTTCTTTCCCAATTAAATGAGTATCTAAAATCCTAATTACCTTAGGTTTTCAAATTGGTATTTGACTAAGAAATTAAGCCTTTCCTAAACCTATAATGCTTCATTGCATTAATCCCCCCTTTTATCTGCGTTGTGTGAGTTTGAAGCTGCGGAACACCAGTGCCCCGCAGTTGTTTCCTCCTTCTCTTCCTCATCCGTCTTCTATTTCTCCCCCTGCCTTCTCCCCCATCATAGTGCAGCAGCCCTAGCCACCGCATTCTGCAAGTGATGTAGAGAAGTAAAGGCACCAAAAGTGGCAGCGCCTCCAATCTCTTCAATGCCAACGATAGGTGCATCACCCTACAATGACCTGCAACTACAAATCATCATCCTCGTCATACCCCATGTTGCAATCTGCCTCCAACCTTCTCCATCGTCACACTTGCTTCCTCCTTCTAGCATGAGGGCATCACCTCCATCAACCCCAGTGACGTCATAGCCTTCTCCCAACGCCAACGACATGCAGTAGACCTACAATAGGTCGTCACCCATCTGGCCCGCGATGCCCAGTAGCCCCCTCTACGTTGGCCTTCACCCTGATCACCAACGACCATCTCCTGCCTCACCCCTCCTCTAGTTTCTCCTCCACCACGACCAAAATCACCAAGAAATGCCTGCAACACCACGACGGAATCACATAACTCGGTGCAGCACCATCACCATAACGGTGCCCCAACACCCCATCTACTCGCCAATGCTGCCATCATCCAACAATCCTCTCCTGTGATGACCACCCTAATAACAGGGCATCGAAACCACCAAGTGCAACACCGATGACTCCTCTCTTACATTAGAATTGACTCCTTCTCCTATGCAACATGTGCAACAAGACCTGACATTGTGTCGGCTAACAACAAGACGTTTGCCCTCCAAACTTCTCTGTAGCAACAAGATCACCACCCGACTTCCATTCATTTTTCATTAAGGGCTTGGACACCCCTTCAACATGGCATCAACCTCTACAAATTGCCAGCAGCCCAAGCTAGTGATCCAACAAACTGAGACCTAATCTAGTGGAGAGAGATCAAAACCAATCGATAATATTATCAGGTTTATTATCCTTCTATTATTTCGGTTTGTTGTTAATTTAGTTTACTAGGTGAATGGTAATAATCGAACAATAGTGGCTTAGATAACCATGGTAATACATGCACCTTGTCATTTATTTAACGCTAGGTATATATATAAATACAATTATACATATGAGTATGATCATAATGCTGATATATTGAACCATATATAGGAAATAGTCATAATAGGTCATGTATGTAAGAGTGTGGTTAAAGATGATATCTAAATCTTAATCTATGATCTGTATAGTAGATCTATAACTAAGGAATTGTTTTTGCAAAATGTGTTCACATAACTATAACATATTGACCTACTTTTATACATTATATTAGTTTATACATGTATCTGTGTAGTATTACATATCAAATGATGGATGTAAGATGAGCATGTTTCCTTATTGTAATCTTGAATGTCATGGATCAACTAATAAAGTAAGATTATATATAAGATGAGTTAAATTTTAATACTACACATAGATTATCAAGAATTGTAATAACCATGTTTCAACAAAATTCTAGATACACAAATACATATTTATGTAATAAATGGTAATTATAAACACAAATATAATTATGGAATGCATCTAACTATATTGTCTTCTTATGAATTAAATGGTGAAAACATAATAATGTGTAAAAGAATGTACTTTTATAAACATATATCTAGATGACTTGTTAGTTGGATCAAAGCATGTGTATATTAGTGAACCTAATAGATATTCATATGGAATATACTTACACCAATATACATGGTAAGAATGATGTTAGGAATACTATGGATTCACATTATAGAGAAGAGAATGATATCTATAAACCTACTAGAAGAATATATATATTATTATCCACATATATATGAGTTACATAGACATATGTGACTATAGGTGGGTAATTAGAACTAAGATATATATATATATATATATATATATATATATATAAAGCAAATATTAAAATCATAAATCCTAACATGACTTTAGATGATCGGGAATTGGATAAGAATAATATAAAAATATAATAGGAGTGAATATGTTCACTTTGACTTGGCTAACATACATAATGTGTTTATAGGATGAAAAGTTGACTTTGTGGACAAAAGTATACCATTCAAGTTAACCTTTATGTGTGAAAAGAGGTATGTGCATTCTAAACCTAAGTTGGGCATGTTTTATCCAACCCTATTTTCCCAATGAGGCATGAGCATGTACATTAGTTTCAACAATTATTGTTTATTTCACTTTAATTATTCTAGGGTCTTCGATACCACTTGAAAAGTTTTCAAATTCTTAAGTCTACCATTAAATTATTCAAGCATGATGATATAAATGGCTAATTAACTAATGTAGCATACATCTGTACAACCACCCATAGTGGGCATGTGTAAATTTTCCCATAGGAATGTGATAATTCTCCCCATTTTATATATTCGGGTGCTTGGGAATGTGTAAATTTTCCCTCACCAAGAGTTTGAGGTTAGGTAGGTGCCTCATCCCTATATTAGTTTAATGTAGTCATATTAAATCATGCATGCAACTTTATTACTATTTGACTTGGTAGAATTTTTAATTATTTACTTGTCTCATACTCTTGAAATCTCTTAGCTTAGTAAATCTTTACTTTGCCATATTTTAAACTGTTAAATGTCCTTATTCCTTTAATTGACACATACTTTATTCTCCTCTTGTTGGGTGATCCCAACCACCCAGGTTTAGGATCAGAGTGTGCAACAGGAGCATGGTGAACCAGATTAAGACTAGGAGAAGGTGTTCGTCCTTCCATCATGGACTTAATTGTTAAGTTATTCAGTTGGAGACATATTGATGTAGTTTACTTTCCCTCTACCTTAGATACTTTTATTTGTATAAAGTATGTACACCCGTATTGGGAAAATTTTGATGTACTCTTTATTAAATTGAATATAGTCAAAGTTTTAATCTTCTGCTGCTATTCATTGGATTTTTGCATACCATTTTTATTAGTAGAGAGGTGATTCCACTTCTTTACATCATGGTATCAGAGCCAATGGTAGTCAAAGTCTTGACTATTTCAATTTGTCTCCCTAGTTAGAAACCCTTACCTCATATAGTTTCACATTAAGTTCACCTTAGAATTGACCTATGGTGAAAGGTTGATTTAGGACCATAAGAATTTCAAATTAGAAATATCATTAGACAACTTTTAGGTGATTATCCTGTTAGGTAGTTACGAGGACATAAGTTGAAAGAAAGGGTGCCTAGAAAGGGTCAGGGTCTGGGGGCTGGAAAAAATTTCCTCTGCGTCACTAGCTTGGTTTATGAGGACTCCTGGATCTATATGAGACTGGCCTGGCCTGAGTTGATGTTGATTGTCCAAAATAACATACCTTTAGGAAAATAACCTCAATGTTGAGTATCCTTAGGAACCTAATATTATGATCACCTTATATCCCATAACTTCCTTATACGAGTCTTAGATTTCCATGTTTAAGGGTAGTCTACACTATACTAGACTTTGAAGTTTGGAAATAGTGAATAGTAAAACAATTAAGTGTTGGTTTAATTAAACTCACTCTTTTACCTCTAGTTTAGTTTGATATGGTAGGTCAACCCTTTTAAATGGAGTAGTGGTAGTATTAGTACCTTGATATATTTTGCGTTTGTCGATTTTGAGGACAAAATCACTTTTTAGGGGGATGAAATCCTATAACATAGAAAAACCTAGAAACTTTGGAATTAGAAACCATAACTCAATAGATAAGAGATTAGTCAGCTTATACGATTAGTATTGACCATAAAAATTATAATTATAATTACTTGTTTTTATATACTAGTGAATATATAATCAATCATCTAATGAATAGTTCACATACTTGAGCCCCAACAAATACTTAATACACATAATATGAGTAACTCACTAATTGTGAATACACATAATGTTGACCATGTAACCCTAATGATAAGATAAATGCATAACATATAATGGTCGTGTTGACCTAAACTCTAAGATGTAATCATCTAACCTTAGCTTATATACATACATATCCTTAATGCCTTCATGATACATTAGTGACATTAGGTGACATCATCTGATAATATACCTTGATGAAATATAATCACCTCATCATAATTTAATCAAGTAATCAATATATGTAAGGCATATCACCTTGTTCTATAATACACACCTCATTAATCACCTAATCATAACTTTGTATATGAATCAATTCACTAATATGCAATGTGTTCCACCTTTTTCACCAAAATACATATAATGACTCAAATGTGATAAGGAGTAATTGGATTCACATAAACATGCATAAATGTCTAATGTGATGTTATGAGAATAAGAAGTGAATAAATTGGAGAAAATAATTAATGATGATATTAATACGAGTATGAAAGATGATGTGACAATGTGTAATATAGGTGTAAGAAAAGTGACATTATTTAGACTTAATAACTTGTTGGATAATATTATCTATTTCTTACAAAATAATTTGTGATAATTATATATGATGGTAATATGAGGATAATGGAGAATAAATTCAAGTTATTAAGGATTGTGATCTAACATATTAATAAATATTGAGATGATTTAGTAAACCCTAATTGTGCTTAAAATTCTTAATTAGTAATGAGAAATACATATGATTTGTGCATAGTGTTGAAATGTATTTACTTTTACAACAATGTGAATGTAACGTGACATAATTAATAGGATATTAAAGATGATGTAATTTCATAATGGATATAATGCTAGTAAGCCAAAAATGTCTACGGTGTTATATTTGATAAAAGGTAATCGGAATAGTGGAAACCTTAGTGAAACCCGACTTATGAGTAGAGAATGTGAAGTTCCATAGATTAGAAGTAACCACCTAGATGCTTAATGTTGGCATGTTATGTACTCAACCTTATCTCTTGTTAAGATTTCTTACTAAGTAGATTAGAAGTATTGATGATTATCTATATTTGTAAACAACTAAGTCCATTCATAATTCTTATTTCCTTTAATTATATGTAATGGACCCACATGAGGTACACCACGATAGGTGAAAGCATTGCAACAAACAATGATATCATTGTATAATATTTTGAGTAGACTCGGGGGCCTCTAAGTCTAGTAACTAGCCAACTTATTCGCAACAAGCCTTGTCACATCTGGCCTCAGTGGCTAATGGAAATGGTTGGATTATCTAGACTTCTCCTCTAAACCTAGGTACTCATGAGGAGAGTCAAAGCATTATGGATAAGTATACACATCAGTGGTTCCACAAGGGCTGACCAAATGACCAATATTATGTTTCTCTATACTAAACTGAGTACCACCAAAATCTCAAATAAATTTTGGGTGCTCCACTATTAAAAGGAGTCATTCCTTGATGGGATAGACTCACGTACCCCTCTGGTACGCTCTGTTGGCCTCATTATGGACTCTACCAGTGGATATGCATGTTTCCTTCTTTGTTGGTGTAGACCTCCAAGATGGACACTATAGTGTCCAAGGTACCTTAATTCTAGTGATTCTTTATCTTCACATGAAAAAATCCATTAATGGTTACTTTTGATATTAACCCTATACGTAGGGTACACTAAATTCTAGCAACAAACAAGTCACTAGAAATGATAAAAGAATAAGACTAAACTGATGATTGAGCATTCATAATTTTTACCGAGACATCTTGTTCACTGTAATTCATATAGATTGACTAGAAACAATTATCAATCAATTCATGAATTCACAATATGATTTATTAGTTATAGAAATTAGGGGAAAACTCTGGTGTGTTGTATCTCTAATTCTACTGTTAGAATTCACCATATATGAAGACAAATTATTGTAAACTAATACCATATATATGGTGTATCTCAACTAGATAGAATCAATCATTATTATAATTGAGATTTAGTACTTGGTAGAATAAAAATCTGGGATATGAATCACCAAGAAGAACCATACAAAAACCATATACTAATTGACATTTTTACTGACAAATTAAGGTTTGAGGGTGATTTCTACTCACTTAGATATGATCCTAGGTCTCTGGTCTTAGATCTAAGATTGGTATGTCCAAATTCTTCTCTATTGATCTTGGATTCAGAACTAAAACCTCCAAATCCACCTTTGAATTGTTTGTTAATTGATATTTTGCTCCAAAAATTGCCTATTGGAGGAAAAAGATGAATAGGGGAGGAAGAAGACATCCTCCAATGATCTTCATAATAGATCTTGAGAAAGGAGAAAGTACAACAGAGGAGATCTATACTCTAATCTAATTACCACAGTTGATCAATGGCTAGGTCATCAGTCTCCCTTGATTTTTTGCATTCTCCTTAAAATTTGCCCTAGAAATTGCCTCTCCATTCTCCTTTCATGTTATTTGGGAATCTGTTTGTGTGGCAAATTGAGATACAAATCTAAGGATACAAATTTCATCAAATTCAGATATGTATAGCAAACATTATGACCATTCTACAGATTGGTTGTCTAGGGCGGCAATGTATTTGATTTCCATTGATATGCATGGTCACTCGGTCTACATGACCATCGGTTTACATGGTTGTTGGTCTATATGTTTGATGGTCTGGATGGCTTTTAGGTCGACGATAGTGTAGACTAAAGTCAGTTCTACACATGTTCAGTAAAACTATCATAACTCTCTCATTTCAGCTCTGATTTTCTTCATTCATATGGAGTTTGATTCAAAATTGAATTCTATACAAACCTACTATATTAGTATAATTATTTGACTCAATGTATAATTATTTTCTCATAATTATTTTCTCAAATATATTTATTTCTCTTCTCAATGTGTGGGCCTCTTACCATATCAATTGAGACTAAGATCCCCTAATATTCTCAATCATGATTTGACTTATAAAAATATAGACTTAAGATAAAGAACAAGTTATATATAGAACTAAAAATAGTATAATTAATATTAAGGTTATCTTTAACCCTAAAATTACCAATAAGGATAGTTATGGATTGTAACACAGGTTGACTAAGGCATATAGAGATCTTATTGAGATGGGATAATATTAATGTTCTTTATGTTTATCTAAGGAAATAGATAGAAGTTAGGAAGTAATTTGAACAATATATTTCATATTACCCAAGATGTAATGAACAAAATTACAATTGAGCCATGCAGAATTACTTGTATAAAACCTTTACTTTATACCTTGTATATGGTATTTCTTGTTATTATATATCTTGTATATGTTATAGTTTTAGTATAAAATTGTATAATTCAATGAGTACCACATATCTTGCATTCTTGGATTCTTTTATGGAAGGTTATATCTTGTCTGAACCTTAGTTCCACTCTCGTGGTATATTACCCATTTAGGTTCTTAACACATGTCCCATGGGTTTGCTAATGAGGATTCCCCCTACCAAAGAAGTCGTGACCAAAAGGCATGGACCTAATTTAGGATGGTGTCTTAAAATCATCCATGTACACGTGAGTCCTAGACAAGGTGTTTATACAATCACATATTTAAAGATTAATTTTTTACTTGTGTATATAATGTGTATGTTGTAAATGATGAAAAGGATATATTTTGGGATTAAGAGGGAAATATTTCTCCTTTCCTCTCCCACACCCCAACCAGAGTCTGGACGCCCATGAGGGTGATAAATCAAGAAATGCTTATGGTCTGAATCTGTGTCCCTTCATTGGGGACCATCAAAGTAGTCCAACTGTACTATCTCTTATCGGCTAAATAAGGACATCTTTTGCATAAGTAAATGGTGGATTACATACATGATGAACAATGTATAGTTAGTTGATGATATATCAAAATTATGGTCCTTTCTTTGTAACTACATATTATAATCTCGTTGAAAGTTTACATCTGAACTCATTCTTATATGCTTTGTGAGTGAGTGATGTTAGACAATATTATTTCAATATTCCATTATGGATTTCTTTACAGTGTGGCCAATCAGTTAGTCTGTGTGCTTTTGTGCTAATCCACTAGGGTGGGGTAGACATGTATTATTAAACATTAAAGTATGACACAAAATTTTGTTTATAATTGGCAATCTGATATATGTTTTTGTGTTCTCATTGAAGATAATTTTGTGTGTACAATTTGTCGTGAAAATCCTAAAGGCAAGATAAGAAAATATGTCTTTATCCAAAATCCCATGCTCTATCTTAACCTCTAATTTTTTTGACTCTATCAAAATTAGCCAGAGAAACTCCAAATCATAAGTGCAACACAAAGTTCAAGTAGTAGTTTATTCAATGAAAATCATCATTGGGATCAACTACATAGATCTTTGATATCTATTTAACTCTATTATGTGACATATTCTCATCTAGATAAAGACTGTCAATCTCCATTTGTAATCTCTCAAAATATTAAATTAGGGCAACATGTTAACCGGATAACTACTTGACTTGATAGTAACATTAAGAATTGTTTCACTAGGTTAGTCTAATTTGTATATGGGCATACCATCTCCAGTACATTTCAGATGGATCATCATCAACACTTTACATCCGACTTCATGAGTTGTAATGACCTCACTTTTCTACAACCCCCAATTAAGTAAGGCTAAAAAGATGAGAGTGATTACCTAAAATTTTCCCAAGGATCTAGATTTTAAACAAATATGAACCAATAGTAAATAATTTCCATATTAAAAATACCAATTGTTCTTTAATTTTAGTAAGTCCTTAATTATTGACTTCTTCTCTCTTTCTTTTCCCGTATGTATTATTAGATTATTGAAAAATAGTAAACTCACAAAAACCATTACAAGGGAGGATTTGAAAATGAAAACCATACTTTTAAAACCAAGCACACCAAGTTTATCTTGTCCAGGACAATTCATTATTTGTATTCAAATATGTGTTTAAATTCATGCAAAAATCCAAGTTATAACATGCTTCCTCTCTTATAAGATTTTTTCCCAAAAATTCACACCTAGTAAGATTAAGGTGAATGATATTTTTTCATTACTTTATTAGGGTTAGAAAACCCCTTCTTAGATATCATTATGTAGATCATTCTTAACAACTTTCATTGATCTGTAAAATTCTCACCTTACTAAGTTGTATTCAAATTCAATATTCAGGGTATACTCACAACCTCATTTTTTACATGATTTTATTACTTAGTGATTATCTTGTGATTCCAATTCCATTTGGAAATTTTCATTTCCCCTTTTAAACTCAATTTCACTTGGTGAACTCCAAGGTTTCCAATATATTGTTCATTATTTCCACATAAGGGTGAGGTAACACCTCCAACCCTAGAATAAGCCATTAATTTTTTAACTTAGGTGTTCATCTTCATATATCATTTTTATAACATATGTCTATCCAATCTCTCACACTCTTTGCAAAATGAGATGAATATTTGGTTTCAGTCCAAATACAAAGTCCATCCCATTCCAAGAATAGAGCATGTGTATTCTCACATTATATCTTATTACAAGTTTTATTTGAATCACTCAACCATGACTCCATACTATGAATAGTTTCAGTTCCACAATTTTCTTACTATTTTATGCACTCGCATGGAATGTGATTTTTTCCAAAATTTTGATGCTATGCACAATTCTCTTTTATATTGTTATTCGCACATCATCATATGACTTCCTGTATTCTTTACTTTTACATCTCATGTTTCCTCATCCTTAGTCATTCCCTTACGATCTCTAGGGGTATCAGTACTTTAGGACTGATCTCTTCCGGGCCCCCCAAGGGTCTTATGCATTTTTAGTGCCTCTCACGTTGTTCCCTTGGGACTCATCAACTCATGTAGGTGGCCAATCTCTTGACCCCATTGGTCTTGGATACAAATGGATGTCTATCTCCTGACCACATGGTCTTATGCACCCAATATGTGATCACATCCTAACCTCATTAGTCTTATGTAACTTCAATCATCTCAACCTGATTGTAACGACCCCGCCTCTAGGTAACCCCCAATTAAGGGAGACTCGAAGGTCAGAGCCGTTATTCAATGAACAGGATTAAAGGTTCGACAAATAATCAATAATAATTATGAAATTCTACTAACTAAACTGGAATTGGGTATAAAATTACAACTTTACTTACCTTTGAAAAACTTTGGAAATCTATCTATCCAGAGCTTGAATTAATCTATTTAATCCTCCTTGCACTTTATTTCTTAATTTCACAATGTGTCACTTTACTATTTGTTCATTTTAGGGTTGTACCTAAAATGTCGACAAACAAAACGTCGGTCAGCCAAAGCTGGTATGTGGGGGAAACAATAATTGTGCAACTATGTTAACAATGTAGTCATTCAAATATCCTTTAACATCCGAGATTACGTTTTAAGCAATACTACTCAATCCTTTCCTATCCCCTGCCTCTATGTTGTCCCTACAGTGGACATGGATACTACCTCTCTCATATGGTAGATCCTTACCCCCATGGCCCTACCACACAGGTAGCCAATACTAAGGGTTATGGAGTCACATGGTCCTACCCAAACGTAGCCCAATCCCTGACTCATGATGACTTGATGGACTTACCCCATTGGTATCCATGTACTAAGTCATTCAATGACCTGATGGACCTACCCCATCGGTAGCAATATACTAGGTCAATCTATCAAGCTACAGAGGGGACTAGGATCTGAGCTAGTAGGCACATACCTTAGGTGATAGTCATATCCACATTATAATTTGAAAGAATTTAATGCAATCCAATAGTTTAATTCAAGTCATCGATAAAACCTCGAAAATACTTGGGAAACTAATTCGGGATATTCATAGGCGTAATCACATACCTGTTAAGCAGACTTGAATGCAGAAATAACTCAACCAATCAAGAAATCAAGCAAGTATGCACAGGATGATCCTGAAAAGACATCCAATTTCTCTATCATTAATCATGTCATTATGATCTATTAATCCCAGTTGTTTCCTAGGGTTATTTGTCCTTTTTAGGGTTTTGAGCATAATTAGGGTTCCACTTCATTTTTATCACTTTAAACCCTTATTTTACCAAATCACTTGCAAACCCTAATTATTTCATCTTTCTTTCACAAAAGATTCTAATTTCATCTTTTAGTAACAGGAAACCCTAATTTTAGACTATAAGTACTTTTCTTTTCTTTTTCCCTAATTTAGGGTTTTCTAAGCATATTAATCAACATATTAGGTTTAAAACCCTAAACCTTGCAATACATCATCAAAACAGGTTTAAAACCATATTAATCATTAATCAAGTAAACCATTCTCGAATTAAATCCTTTGCAAGATTAAATCTATCTTTGATTAACAATTAGGGTTTTCTAATTACAAATTAACAATTTTTCCAACAAAATATGCAATTTTGCATAAATATGCAGATTTAGGTGTCCAAACCATTTTTAATGTATCCCTCGTATTTTTCTGATCATTTTTCATGTATTAACTTCCCTCATCCGAGTTTTCTAGCTTAAGATACGATTTTTAACAAGAAAACCCTTTTTATCTATTTATTGGCAAATTCCAGAAAAACGAGCGACGTTCGATCTATAGTCCGGTGGATTATGCGGCATCCCAAGGCTCAGGGATCACGCGCCCTTCCTTTGCAAACAAAAGAAACAAAAGACCATTCTAACCTTGGCGCGACTGAAGGAGGTGAGGGGCAATGCGGTAATTTTGTGGGAGGCCTTCTTCAACCTCGCGTCATCTCCCTTTTGCTCCGATGGTCAACCTCGGAGTTGACTTCGCGATCCTAGCCACTTGCAACCGTGCCAATAGGTTAGGAAGCTTCGTCTTCCATCGATAAACTCGACCAGGGGTGCAATTTCTCCCCAAGGGTACACCCAATTCGTCTCCTACTCGTCGGACTCCGGCGAGGGTCTCCGAGTTGCTGGGGGTGCGGGTCAGGACGAAGAGTTCAATTGAACGTACTAAATCGCTCCTTGCTTCCTTCCGCAAAGGTTGGACAAGAAAAAAGAGGTGCCCGTCCCCTCAATCACCCTCCCCTATATATAGGGTCAGGGCAAGTCCTTGTTGGTTTGGGAACTTTCCCAATCGGCAACCAATCCTCGCCCAACCAGGGATGTTTTCCTTTGGTTTCATCTCCTGAGTCTAATGGGACCAACACCAAGCTAGCATGTCCACTGGATCACGAGAAAACTGGAGAGGAAAGATCCTCTGTGAGTCACAGAGTCCCAGTCCCAGTAGGACTTAGACGATAAGCACCTAGCATTGGATCTTGATCCAACGGATCTCATCGCACGCGTTCATCCAAAGGAAATATATTTTCCTAAAATTCAGAATAATTCCCAAACTTGGAGATAACTTGAAAATTTGATTTCTCCCAAACCATAACTCCTTTTTAACTCAAATTTTAAGGGAAGGTTTGTATTGGCATTATCTATCTTTCTACGAAATTTGGGAAACAAATTGCAATGAATGAGAAGTCTTCCTTCTCTCCCAAGTTATCTCATTAATTAATCAGAATTAATTTATATTCCTTTTTCCTTTGTGATTATCTTGTTATTTTGGGTCCCTTGGACCTCAATAAAACCTAAAGGCACGAATTCCCATATTGGGGAATATTCCTTAGCCATTTATATATGTTTTATCCATTATTTCTCATATCTAGTTTATTTCTTATTAAAATATCTCTTTTTGAGGATTTCTCTTTATCTTTCTTTTTATTTTCCTCATTGGAATTCCATTTATCGTTAGGAATCATTTGGATACAAAAATCCATCAAGGGTAACTCAATTATACATCTTTTTATTTATTTTCCACATTTTACCATTGTTTTCAATTTCTTTCTTAACAAAGAAATACTTAATTGATCTTTTCCTTTCTTATTGTATTTTCTTTGCTTATTTGGATTCCTTGGAACCCAAGGAACCCAAGAGGCATGAAATACACCTTTGGATTACACTCTTTTGCCTTCTAGAGGTTTCTACATTTTTCTTTTCTCCATTTCTTATTAATAATGGAGTTTGTTTTGTCTTTTCCTTGTTATTGAGCCCAATAGCCAATAAAGCCCGCAAGTAAATCAACAAGGCTATTTTAAACAAAATTCATGCATTCAATCAAAAGACATCATTATTTGTTCATTTATCTCTACTATGAGAAATTACATTTCTCAGCAAATGAACCCAAAATTGGGGTTGTAACATCCTTCCCCTCTTATAAGAATTTTGTCCTCAAAATTTCATCAAGCAAGCAAACAAATAGGATAATCCTTTCTTATGTCCATCAGGGCTCCCATGTGTCTTCACCCTTTCCATGGTGTTTCCCAAGAACCTTCATCATCTCATATTCTTCCATCTGAGTTCTTTCTTACCTTGGTATTTTGTACCCTCATAGGTGACTTAGGACTTTTCAGCCTCTCAAACAACTGAATAGGTTCAGGGCTCAGCACATGGCTTGGGGTACCTCACATAGTGATCTAGATCAGACTCATGTAACACCTTATACATCATGTTATCCTGAGGGGTAAGGCTAAACACAACCTTCTCCACCAATCCATCTCAAATGGACCCATATATCGGGGACTCAACTTTCTCAGATGTAGCTCAGAGGGGTCGGATTTTCACATTATATTCTCCCACAATGAATTGCATGTCAGTCTGCTTTGCATCAGCTCGTGACTCATGTCACCCTTGGGCTCTCTCTCAGCCATTGCATGATCAAGCGACTTCATCTGCACACACTGTGGTTCTTTTCTAACCTTCATGAGGCCTCCTTCACCATCATCATCATAATGAAGTGGTGACCGACACAACCTCCTTATAGAACTTCTTGGATCCCGATAAAGGCTATGGTGGTTAACATCACATCTTAAGAATTGTCTCTTTGTATCACCCTGAACAAGCACACTTGCTCTCATCAGACCCTCTAGTCTGGATCATACTAACCATTAGTTAGGGGTGATAAGTGGTACTAACATTGAGTTCTTCATGTATCTATTTCCACCTCATGGAAGTGAACTTTTATGTCACATCAAGAACTTCCGAACTCGCATCATGGTGTATTTGAACCATCTCTCTCTCTCTTATGTAGTTCAACAGAATATGTCCCTTTACAACATTCTTTCTTTCTCACGTTATCTAGGTAAGGCGATCTACCATAACCCATATTGCATCTTGACCTTCCTTGGTTAAGGGGAGACTTACCACCACTTCCATAATGGTGAACTCCCACTCCCTTTAGGGGACTCTTTATCCTCTATGTCAAAGCATTGGGTTACTGGTGTTCATCCTTCACCTACTATTATGCATGGCCACAAGACACATGCATCTTCATCTTAAGCATCCAAAGTGCTACTATCTCTTACTACCTCTTTAGTATCATGGTGTATAGTGACCTTAAAACCATGATATCATGTATGTCATAATCCCTCAAGCTGGATACCTCGGAAACCCTACACCATTCTCGTCAGGGTTTCATCACTTTCCTTTCCAAAGAAGTGCATCTGAGGTTCTACAACCATCCTTTCATTACATCACAGATTAGGCTGGCTAACCAAACAATCATTTACTTGATTAACCGCTATTGATACATCAGGGTGTTAGCCAAACTTATCTCTTTTTCTCAACTTAAGGTTAGCCTAGCAACCTCAACTTCTTCTAGCTTCTAGAAAAACTAGACAACTATTTCTCAATCAGAGCATTCATTACCACTTCACATCCTTAGGTATTAGGTAATGTTTGAAGACATGAACTTCCATGTATTCCACTTATCATCTCATCTCAAACTCTGAGTCTATCTTCATCATAACACTCCGAACTCATCCTCTTCATTATCAAACTCGACTTTGCATAACTTGCAAATTTCACATAGCTCATAATAAAACCTCCTCACAAGACAATTTCCTTAATAATCTTAGTGTTTGTAAACCATCCATGTATCATTCGCTCCACAAGGGTATGTAATCCTCATACCCCATAGCAACGTTCCAACTCACATCAACTTTATCCTTGGTGTATGGCATGTGTACTATCCTATATCTCACTCCCATAACAAGAGGAAATAAGCATTTGGTTGCAGTCCAAATACAGAATTCTCCCTGTTCCAAATGTAGAGATGGTACAACCCACCTTGCCATTACACTTTCAAATCTAAGTTGAAACGTGCCACATATATCTCTACAAACATCACGATATCAAAAAATTACTTCCATGGAAAACTGATATGGAACCTACTTGGGTCACCACACAATCCTTGGTCGTGCCCTCTAGGTCTATAGGGTGCCGACACTTTTGGGGTCATCCCTTTTCCCTCATGCATCCAGAGAGTGCCCTACTCATCTTCCCTTTGGGTCCCATGAGTTCTTGATGGTGATCAATCTCCTAACCCATGGCCCTCAGACAATGGTAGTTGTTACCTCCCGACCCTATGGTCATGTGCAAATAGGGAACTAGGCAACTCCTACTTCCATCGGTCTTATCCCTACCTGACCCTCAGATAGACTTAGAATTCTATTATAGTACATGTCCGGCTTAGAACCCCACCCAATCCTTCATCATCTCTCTCTCTGCATTCATGGTCTGACTTCCATCCTTTCATAGGGTCATGGCAATCTGCCTACCTTAGTTAGGCCCCATACCGGTTACCTCCATGGTAACACATCCACATGCACGTAGATATGGTTATCTAGGGGTCTGCAGGTTCATTCTCATACCATATACTCTTCACTTAGCTTCACAAGATCCTCTAAAACCTCTTCAGGTTACCTCAAAACAAAACTGGTATACACCCTAAAAACGGATCCCTCTCCCAGGATGGGAGGAAACTACACCTTGATAACAGCGGTCACAAACGTCCTTATGTTTAGGGTATGCATCCACATGAGCACGCTTAGCCCTAGAAAGCTACTAAGGCATAAGATGACACTTACCAAACCATGCTAGGTCACACTTGTTCTCATCCTCAACATTAGACCAACTTAGTTGTGGGGGGTTCATCAAACATACCCATAGCTCAAGGGGTTTCCTTTACCTCTACAGATGAGGAGTACCATGCTCAAAACTACAGAGACTCAAATCTCATCATGAGCATTGGGTACACTACTTCCCCTCTTAGGCCTAGGAACCCTAGGTTCACCTTTGGGTGTCCAACTACATGTTCAAACTCTTAACCACGAATCAAGCATGTCCAAGGTATGTCATGTACTTTCATAATCCTTCTACTCGAGCAACACTTTGGAGTTGAGTCCTATTCCGGGACCACCAACTAGGTATAAAGCCTTAAAACTAGTTACTTAAACCTCCTCGGGGTCTAATGCACTCTTTATCTCATCCAGTAGGTAATTACTTATACCATTGGTACCAGAAGCATCATCCTCTCTCTAGGGTTTGGTTCCTCTAAAGATAACCAAGATATCATTAGCTTCCAGGAGTCAAGCATAGGGCAACCACTATCATCCCCTTAGGTCACATCATCCTCGACTCCCCACTATTCCTCATGTCTCAAAATCTAAGCTTCCAACCTTCTTTCTTGAGTCCTACTTTCTCTCTCTAGATCTAACTCCACATCTAGCCTTACTACTAGAGGTCCTCTCTCCATGAAGTTGGATCAAGCTCACAAGCATATCCCTACCTGGGTGAAGCCTATGCTCAACTCATGTGTGGCTCAAGATTATCCTTAGATCTTTATGCTTATCACGTAAGCTATCCAACATACTCCCTTGACCGGGCTTTCAACCTACTGTCAGCACTACTGACACACTCTAGGTGCAAACTATATCCTACTTGCAACAACCCATAAGGTTTCTATAGGTTCTTCTCTAACCTCATCCATGAAGGAGCTATCCTTCGCTCAAACATGCACGACCCTTCCCAGGGTTGGGTTGCCAAAGGTACTCAGTCCTCAACTTCTCATGGCTCATGGCATCCAAGGCATGTCTATCCAAACACCTGGTATACCACGACATCTAACTCTTCATGTTATCTCTCTTTCTAACCCTCACTTAGGGTTAGGGTTAACATCATCCTTAGAGGATGTGCTAGGTCTCTACTTTTAATGGAGGTTTCTACCTCCAAGACTAACTCTCTCTACTCATCCTCCTGACAAGGAGGTCTATCCTCAGGTCTCTCCTGAGGGCAACGACAACTCGTGTCATATGACCTAAGCATGTATCTATTCTTTAGTTTACGCTTACTCTTTTAAGCTTATGTCCATGACATCTTATTTACATGCTTTTCATTAATTTGGTGGAGGATTCCTTAGACCTTATTAACCTTACCCATACCTCAAGAGGGTGAGGGGCAGAGAGGAAACCCTAATCCTTAAAGTCCTTAATAGAATTTGAGTTGAGAAGGGATGAACAAGATGAGAGAGTCATAAAGGTATCTTATTTTGAGTCAAATCCTAGGACATCAGCCAGGCAGTCACACAATCCGGGAGTCCTCATATTCCGACTAGCGGTGCGGAGGAAAATATTGCCAGCCCCCAGAAGTGATCCTTTTCTAAACACCTCAGTCTTTCAGAAAATCCTCTAATAACTCCCTTGGTTCTATGGAATTTGTAAAATTTAATAATTATTAATGAGTATATGAGGAACCTATGCTCTGATACCAATTGTAACGACCCCGCCTCTAGGTAACCCCCAATTAAGGGAGACCCGAAGGTCAGAGTTGTTATTCAATTAACAGGATCAAAGGTTCGAAAAATAATCAATAATAATTATGAAATTCTACTAACTAAAATGGAATTGGGTATAAAATTAAAACTTTACTTACCTTTGAAAAACTTTGGAAATCTATCTATCTAGAGCTTGAATTAATCTATCTAATCCTCCTTGCACTTTATTTCTTAATTTCACAATGTGTCACTTTATTGTTTGTTCATTTTAGGGTTGTACCTAAAACATTGACAAACAAAACGTCAGTCAACCAAAGCTGGTATGTGGGGGAAACAATAATTGTGCAACTATGTTAACAATGTAGTCATTCAAATATCCTGTAACATCCAAGATTACGTTTTAAGCAATACTACTCAATCATTTCCTATCCCCTATCTCTGTGGTGTCCCTACAGTGGACATGGATACTTCCTCTCTCATATGGTAGATCCTTACCCCCATGGCCCTACCACACAGGTAGCCAATACTTAGGGTTATGGAGTCGCATGGTCCTACCCAAAGGTAGCACAATCCCTGACTCATGATGACTTGATGGACTTACCCCATTGGTATCCATGTACTAAGTCATTCAATGACCTGATGGACCTACCCCATCGGTAGCCATACACTAGGTCAATCTATCAAGCTATAGAGGGGACTAGGATCTGAGCTAGTAGGCACATATCTTAGGTGATAGTCATATCCACATTATAATTTGCAAAAATTTAATGCAATCCAACAGTTTAATTCAAGTCATCGATAAAACCTCGAAAATCATCGGGAAACTAATTCGGGATATTCATAGGCGTAATCACATACCTATTAAGCAGACTTGAATGCAGAAATAACTCATCCAATCAAGAAATCACGCAAGTACACACAGGTTGATCCTGAAAAGACATCAAATTTCTCTATCATTAATCATGTCATTATGATCTATTAATCCCAGTTTTTCCTAGGGTTATTTGTCCTTTTTAGGGTTTTGAGCATAATTAGGGTTCCACTTCATTTTTATCACTTTAAACCCTTATTTTACCAAATCACTTGCAAACCCTAATTATTTCATCTTTCTTTCACAAAAGATTCTAATTTCATCTTTTAGTAATAGGAAACCCTAATTTCAGACTATAAGTACTTTTCTTTTCTTTTTCCCTAATTTAGGGTTTTCTAAGCATATTAATCAACATATTAGGTTTAAAACCCTAAACCTTGCAATCCATCATCAAAATAGGTTAAAAACCATCTTAATCATTAATCAAGTAAACCATGCTCGAATTAACTCCTTTGCAAGATTAAATCTATCTTTGATTAACAATTAGGTTTTTCTAATTACAAATTAACACTTTTTCCAACAAAATATGCACTTTTGCAAAAATATACAGATTTAGGTGTCTAGACCATTTTTATTGTATCCCTCGTATTTTTCTGATCATTTTTCATGTATTAACTTCCCTCATCCGAGTTTTCTAGCTCAAGATATGATTTTTAACAAGAAAACCCTTTTATCTATTTATTGGCAAATTCTAGAAAAATGAGCGTCGTTCGATCTATGGTCCGGTGTTCTATGCGGCATCCCACGACTCATTGATCATGCGCCCTTCCTTTGCAAACAAAAGACCATTCTAACCTTGGCGTGACTGAAGGAGGTGAGGGGCAATGTGGTAATTTTGCGGGAGGCCTTCTTCAACCTCGCGTCTTCTCCCTGTTGCTCCGATGGTCAACCTCGGAGTTGATTTCGCGATCCTAGAGACCTGCGACCGCACCAACAGGTTAGGAAGCTTCATCTTCCGTTGACGAACTCGACCAGGGGTCCAATTGCTCGCCAAGGGTACGCCCAAGTCATCTCCTACTCGCCAGGCTCCGGTGAGGGTCTTCGAGGTGTTGGGAGTGCGGGTCATGACGAAGAGTTCAATTGAATGTACTAAAATGCTCCTTGCTTACTTTTGCAAAGGTTGGACTATAAAAAAGAGGTGCCACCAATCCTCTCCCAACCAGGGATGTTTCCCTTTGGTTTCATCTCCTAAGTCCAATGGGACCAACACCAAGATGGCATGCCCACTGGATCACGAGAAAACTGGAGAGGAAAGATCCTCTGTGAGTCACAGAGTCCCAATCCCAGTGGGACTTAGACGATAAGTGCCTAGCGTTGGATCTTGATCCAACGGATCTCATCGCTCGCGTTCTTCCAAAGGAAATATATTTTCCTAAAATTCAGAATAATTCCCAAACTTGGAGATAACTTGAAAATTTGATTTCTCCCAAACCATAACTCCATTTTAACTCAAATTTTAAGGGAAGGTTTTTCTTGGCATTATCTAGCTTTGTACAAAATTTGAGAAACAAATTGAAATGAATGAGAAGTCTTCCATATCTCCCAAGTTATGTCATTAATTAATCCAAATTAATTTATATTCCTTTTTCCTTTATGATTATCTTGTTATTTTGGGTCCCTTGGACCTCAAGAAAACCTAAAGGCACGAATTCCCATATTGGGGAATATTCCTTAGCCTTTTATATATCTTTTATCCATTATTTCTCATATTTAGTTTATTTCTTATTAAAATATCTCTTTTGAGGATTTCTCTTTATCTTTCTTTTTATTTTCCTCATTGGCATTCCATTTATCCTTAGGAATCCTTTGGATATGAAAATCCATCAAGAGTAACTCAATTATACATCTTTTTACTTATTTTCCACATTTTACCATTGTTTTCAATTTCTTTCTTAACAAAGAAATACTTAATTGATCTTTTCCTTTCTTATTGTATTTTCTTTGCTTATTTGGATTCCTTGGAACCCAAGGAACCCAAGAGGCACGAAATCCACATTTGGATTACACTCTTTTGCCTTCTAGATGTTTCTACATTTTTCTTTTCTCCATTTCTTATTAATAATGGAGTTTCTTTTGTCTTTTCCTTGTTATTTAGCCCAATAGACAATAAAGCCCACAAGTAAATAAACAAGGCTATTTTAAAAAAAATTCATGCATTCAATCAAAAGACATCAATATTTGTTCATTTATCTCTACTATGAGAAATTACATTTCTCAGCAAATGAACCCAAAATTGGGGTTGTAACACTGATCTTAGGGTCAACTTAGGGTCTACCCTTCTTATGGGTTTTATTGAGATGTAATCACTTTATTTTATTTCATTACACATTTTTCTTGAGGCTTCTTTAATAAAATTCAAGCACATTATCACTTGAAAAATTTGTTCACCCTAATTTCCTTCATCTCTTAAGGCACACATAGTTTACTTTATATCCCTTCATTGGGCTCATGGTGACGTGTAGATTTAGGCTTGGTCCCACACTATAGGTCACTTCCATAGTGACTTTTTTTGTGTCCCTTAGAGATGGCATACATGGGTCCAAAAAATCATACTTAAAATATGTTCCTTCATGCTTCATGCATTTGATCTATAGCTTTAAGTGACAACTAAGATTACATCAACTTTTAAACTAATTTTTGAAATCATCCTTATAGGGAAGGTCCCATCCCAGGACAAGGTAGAACTAATACTTGGCAAAACCAAGGTTCACAAAAGCGTATTTGTACCAAAATTTATATCACTACAAGTGAATAGGTCTTTAAGCACATATTTCCCATTATATCATCTCTGTATTTACTACCTGAAAGTTATATCATTATATAGGTGGCCTACCACCCATGAGTTGGGTCACTCCTCAAGAACTTTACTATGAAGTGTTTACATACAACAGAACTGATATGTTATGTTTCATGTGTTTAGGACTTTCAAGCAAAACATTTCATTTTAATTTTATATGCCAAGTACTTTGTACCCGCACAAAACTATTCATTCTACATAGTTGGAAATAAGATCGAATTTAACTACCACTTGACCCTCATGCTGACCAAAAGAATTTATATTTTTCATGAGCATTATCTTATTCCACTTCCTCATATCGGGTGGCATTCTATATTAAAGGTTCATCTTGAGGATAGCTTGTTACTTCACATTATATAAGTGTATACCGGTGGCTAACCTTTGTCGGTAGAGAACTTATTAAACCATTTCTAAGGCTTCCAATATGTCATATCCACAAGTCACCTCTCTTGGTTATATCAGTTTCATATGTATATATCATGTTATGGTGGTGCTAAACCAACTTGTATGAGTGGCTTATTGAACATGTATCAAAGTCCAAGTGGGGTTTCCCCTTCTCCATTACTAAGGAAGTTTCCATGCTCAATCTCTATGAGTTCACTAAACTCCATGAGCATTACATGTACTAGATCTATATTTCCTCTTTGGTCTAGGGTTTAAGATCTACCTTCGTAGTATCAATCATTAACCCTGCATGATCCAGCCACCCCAGCACATACTGAACCAAGATGTGATATGGTGTTTATAGATTTCTACTGATGAATTATCCTTACCTCATACTCTCTTTCTCATAAACAACCATTAGATTCCTAGCAAGGAACCACCAACCTGCACATGAGGCTTTCCATCATACTATCATTCCTTATCTCTTTAGGATCATAGGACTCTCTTCCTCACCTATATGGTAGGTATGCATACTGTATACACATATATGTAAGCATTCTAGCCTCATTCTTTGTCTCTAGGGTTTGGTTTTGGTGTTCAACAAGTCTCCAGACATCATGCATTTAGAAACTCAACTCATTTACTAAGGGGTAATCTAGTGTAAGACATATCACATTGGATATTTCTCATAATTCCTCCTATCTTAGGGTCTAGGTTTCTGACCTTCCCCTCTGGTTCCCACTCCCTCTAGAGTTAACCATGTATTTGGTCCCAACACTGGGGTTCCCATATGTAGAAGATATTGAGGCTCTTGCAAATTCATGTTTTACTTAACTACACACACACACTTGTATCATCAAATCTTATGTCAAAACCTCAACACTAAAGTCAAAACAAATTGAGGTCATTATAAACCATATATCTCATAATGTAAAACTTAGGTCGTATCATCTAAACGTATACCACGTACCCTGTTAAGACTTTGGGCACCCATTCCAAATCCCACTTCTCTTCTAACATGATGTCACCCACTTTCATTTAGGTGCTTGACTACCTTCTACTTGTACATGTGCGGAGACATGTTTTATGGTAGGGTACCTAGCAGAAGGAGGTCAGGCCTTCCAGTCACAACCTAAACTCATGGGTTAGGGTTCATTCTTCCTCTTAGGTCTTTTCTTTACCTTGGGTTTGACCTTTCCCAGGCTAGGACACCAACTTTAGAGGTTGTACTCAGGGTTTTCATATGTAACCATACACTCTTTCTCTTATTCTTTTTTTTATAACTACTCAACATATATTTTCCCATTATTGGTGGTATACCCACTCACTGGGGTATCCATAATCTCACCACTAATACACTGGGAGTATTTTAATAGCATACCCACTTACTGGAGTAGCATACTTATGCTATGGAGGTAGTTCCAATAACATACCCACTCGTTGGGGGTAGTTTTGATAGCTTACCCACTCAATGTGGGTAGCATACCTACTCACTAGGGGTATTCTTTATTCATCCATTACTCCATACGTAGCTTTAGGCCAGTGAGAAAGTTATATTCACATTTTAATTTTCATGTATAACCATAGGTTACTTATGTTCCTCACATATATTCAAGTTCTTTCATATGTATCATGCATGAGTTTTCTACACATTTATGCATGGGTGACTACGTCACCTAAACTCATGCATGGCACATGCATAAGAATTGTAATATACATGAGGAACATAAGTAACCAATGGTTATACATGAAAATGAAAATGTGAAAATAACTTGATCATCACCCTAAAGCTACCTCTGGAGGTATGGATGAATAAAGAATACCCAAGTGAGTGGGTATGCTACCCCCAGCGAGTGGGTAAGCTATCAAGACTACCCCCAAGGAGTGGGTATGTTATTGGAACTACCTCTATAGCATAAGTATGCTACCCCTAGTAAGTGGGTATGCTATTAAAATACTCCCACTGAACGACTGTTGGTATTATGGATACCCCAGTGAGTGGGTATCCCACAAAGAATGTGTAGATATAGGTTGAGCAGTAACCAAATGTAACAAACTCACTTGTTAGCAACCCCTAATTAAGGAAGGACAAAAAGATGAGAGCCTTTACCTAACATTTTTCCCAAGGATCTAAATTTAGCAAATAATAATTAATAGCAAATAATTTCCCTTATTTCAAATATATTTTTTACAAGATGTTCCTCTAGAACTTACATAACTTGTTCTCATCATAATTGTACATATGAGAACTAATATGAGAATAAGAGACTATCTAATACTCCTTACAATTTAACTTTAATGTCTCAAGTAAATTCATTTGTCCATCATATCTTGATATCATCTTATCTAGCATGTACCTAAAACTTTGTAAAACAAAAGCACGAATAAACATATCAAAATATATTGTATACGTGGGGTGCATGCAGAAGTGTGCAAGTAAACTAACAAAATATATTCCATCAAATACTTGCAAATAAAAATTGTCATTTTATTCACAAAATTTTTCTTTATGTGATACTCATAGTGGCATTATAATTGAATAGAACTAAATAAACATCCAATAGTTTAGTTGTTCAATCCTTTGAGAAAACCTATGAAAATATAGATACGCTAATGTCGGTAGTCATAGGTGTAACTACCTCCCTCAATGGTGAGCCATGCATATTATCATGCAGAATACACTTCAATTACGCTCAAGTAATCCAATCAACAAAGATAAATCCAAGTAATCATATTATATTTGCATGTACGTAAATCCTAAAGTGTAACCCTCACATTAAACATATTAAGCCCTACTCGGATCCTAATATAATAACTAAGGTTTCAAAGTGTAAATCTAATGACCGCGAACAAGGAAACATAAATCCTAGATTAGGAGTCGAGTAGGGTTCAATCTATTTAAAGAGAAAAAATAAAATGATGTAATGTGTGACAGACAAAAATTATAGAATTATAGTGTTACTCGTGCATTAATGATTATTTTAATTAAATCTTAGTCAAACGATACGGTAACTTGTTTAATTCATTTGAAGGGCCAAACATAGTCAAAACTTAACCAAATTTGGACCACACGACGAATAAGGTATCTAGTTTATTCCTATTCCCTTAGATTTCACTTGTTTTACATACAAACTCCATAAATGTCATTTTACCTAGTTTTAATGCATTAACACATGTAATGTGATACATTTTTCCTTTAATTGCTTTCTTTGAGTAAAAAATTATAGGGAAATATGGAGATAGAATAGGCAAAAAAAAGAAAAATTTTATTGCATTATTCCCCATAAAATAGCAGATTGTGTCAACAAATATATAACAGAAAGGATGGTTTCAAGGATATACCTGGTTTTGGAGCAAGTCCAGTGAAATCTCCTCATTGTTGTAGTCGTGTAGTTGTCTTCTAGTTGCAATGGGACTCATCTGTCGTGCCTCCTTGTCTTCACCATGGATAGCAGGATGACGTTGTCCTCCTATAGGGAAAAGTATCCACACCTCTAGAGAAGTCCATACAGACTGCCTAGAACTCATGTGGTCCTGCTAGAATGGATAGGAAGCAGTAGTCCCACCCGTTGGTGTACTAGTCACCAATTTCTTCTCCCACAATTGTTCTCCCTTGCTATCCCTCCCCTTATCAGGTAGGATTTTCTCAGGTTCTCTTGGTTACCACAACCAAAGAAGAAAAACAATTGTTAGAGGAAATTTATGTGTCTGGGAAGCCCCCATTTCCCCTCTATTTATAGGAGGGGTTAGGGTCTGGGTTCCCAGTCTTTTTGGGAGTGGAAGGGCTGGAATTTCCATGAATTAATTGTCCTACAACAAGTGAACTGATCGGTTCACTAGTGAACCGGTCAGTTGGCATAGTGAGCCAATCAGTTCACTTAGTGAGCCAATTAGTTCACTCAGTGAACCAATCATTTCACATGTTTCCCAATCGCAATTTGAATTGAAAATTTGTTTCCATTAATGCCCAACATTAATTCCTTGTACCAATCGAATTGAACAAGTGAAACGATCAACTATTCTCATGAGTTAAGAAAATCACTAGAAGCTTCAGTTGGCATGACTGGGCCGATCAGTTCACCAGGTGAACTAGTCATCTCACCAACCCTGAGTCGATCGGCTAACCAATGAGCCGATCGGTTGGGGTTCTGGCTCATGCATAATTCAACCAATTCAATTTCCAATCAACCTGACACCCTAACCAGTCAATCCAACTTGTGAACTTGTTGATTCTGGGTCCATAAAGTTAATTTTTTGTTTAATTGACTACCTAAACATAGTTAGTAATCAACTTAAACATCATTCATAGATAAACTCCTCTTCTAGGTTAATTCTTATGTGTGTGACCTTATAGGTACCATATCACATTGGCAGTGAATGTTTAGAACCGGTTTATGACATCACAAGCAAAGAGTGGTGCCTAGTCACACATCAGTGCTACCCAAGTGAATGGAAAGTTTGAGAATGTAACGAACCGAACCTAGCATCATGACCTTGATTGTATGCCTTGGAGGATAGAGAGTTTAGTTCTTTGGGTTTAGCCCAACAAGGATAAAGTTATACACATTAGTAGCTTAATTGAAATCCTAACATGTAGACATATAAACAGAATATGATATGATGCTCTCATAATTAATCTTTAGACCAATAAAATAAATCACATGAGACAATGTTGATTAAATTGATGATAAGAGGTAGAATATGCATATAAGAACTAAAATGCCCATAATAGAGTATAATATTCAAAATTAATACTCTAATGAGATAAAGGATGAATACATATAAAGGCTCGTGCATAATAATGAAATACGGACCTTTTGTTAATAAGAGTGAAGGTAACGTGACACGATTAAATAAATGATAAGGATGATGAAACAAGTGCAAAGAAGTCAAGCTAAAAATATTAATTCATATAAAGAGATCTCAAAAGTGCAATCTAATGTGAAATTCAGATTCCTTGGGTCCCAATTGTCTTGGGAGTCAAGTTTCACATTATTTACATAATAATAATTAATTTAATTCAATTTGGAAAACAAGATATGAGTTTAAACCAAAATATTAAATAAAATAATAAATGACTCCAAAAGAGGAAAATAACTTTTGATGTGAAATCTACATGTTAAAATAAGGATATGTGTGAATTTTCATGTATTTAGATAATCTTTAATATCCATGTGTTGATTAGGAGAGAGAAAGTCCAAAATATTAAATAATGAGTAAACTAATTCCAAAGGATAAAATTAATGGCTAATTCATGTTCTACAAGTTTTGGTTTTCTTAAGGATGAAGTTTCACATTAATTGATATATTCTAGAAGTTGCAAGTACATTAAGAAAGAGAAAATGTGATTTTCTTTAAAATAGTTAAATAAAATATTTGGAGTCTTCAAAAGCAAAAACTAATGCCATATTCAGATTTCACATATCCAAAGTAGGTTGGGCATCAAATTTCATTAATTTTAGATGTCATGTGCAACCTCAAAGGAACAGAGAGAAAAAGGAAGATAATTTAAATAGAACTTTATTTGAAATCAAATAGGAGTGACATTAAATGTCACACGATGTGCATAATCTAGACCATTGGATTTACGATCCAACAACCCATGCCTCATCAGCTAGCTCAGGTCGGACAGGGTAGTAGGCCACCGAATTTTGCGGTTTTTAAATTGTGATTTCTCACTCGTTTCTCAATCATTTTGCATGATTTCTTCGCCCACACATTTCAAATTGAATCATGGATCTAACAAGCCTTTACTCATGGTCTCTTGTGGTGTATACTTGATTTTCCCAATTTGGTCACCATTGTTCTTGAAGATTCTACTCTCCTAGGGGCTTACACCCATCCTCACCTATATATACCCCTATTCTAACCATTAGCAAGTGTTTTGTGAACATCCTCACTTCCCAATTTCTTCTTCTCCCTTGTGAGTTGCCACTGCAAGTTTGAAGAGATGCTCATGGCATCAGTGGCTTGTTCTATCTATTCACTTCACCCGACATCAATTTCATTTATTGGTAGACTTAGTAGCGGTTGTTCTTCGATTTTGTACTCTTGGTTTATTATTTGGGTACTTTTCCACATTTTGCCCAATTTTTGGTCGAAGCAGAGAAGTTGCTTGCACCGACCATGGTTCGGGCACATGGTAGGGGTGACCCCTCATGTTTTTTTTTCATTTTTACTCTCACCTTCCTTTTTGTTTTATTTTTCCACGCCATGGCACTTTCGTACTTTTCACCTCTGTTTCCTTTGATTTGGGGTGAATCACATAAGTCATTGACCCACTGACTTGTCCATTCATGATTCGGCCATGTCAGTTGGGCCTAGTCCCTCTCTTCCCCTTTCTCTCATGATTTTCTCACCTATGTGGCTTTTTGGGATTTTCTAATTGGCTCATTTTGCAAAAATCATAACCTTTTCTCTGGTTATCCAAAAATTTACATAAAAATATGTTTTGGAAATGAAAAAATATGTTCTTTCTAAAAAAAATTAGTTTCAAAGCCTGATTTTCATGTTTTGAATGATGGATTTTGAGTACTTAATTAATTAATATAAAAGCCCTAAGATTGGTAACTAATTCGTCAGAACTCCAAATATAAAAAATAAATATATTTTCTTGATCATAAAAACATAAGGAAATGTTTGGTCTAGGTTTTGAGTCCAAAATTAGAGTTTTACTAAAAAGGTCTAGAATTAGGGTTTTGTTACATTTATATGAATCTCAAAACCCTAATACATGTGAATAATCTATAATTAGGCAGAGTTGATCTTGGAAACAACTAGATTGGTGAAGAGTGCTTCTAGGACTCAGCTTTAAGGTATGATTTCATCTCCTATTATTCTTTTTGAGAAATAACCTATCTTTATCATTCTCTTGATCCTATGGACACTATCCTAGACATTATCTCTTTTTCTTTTGAAAATTATGGTTCATGTGAACTACTTTATTTGTTACAGAACTTGTGATCATATTATCCTGTTTGGACGTTCTTTTGGACTCTTCTTTATACATTACTCATGGCGGAATATTCTATGGTCATATATTCTCTTTGTCCACTTTTAAGGTGGATGTTGATAAGGATCACGCAATCCCACTTTATACTTGATGGATGTTCTCGTCCTCCTTATTTGTTTATACTTGCTTATTCTTTTATTATGCGTCATGTGATGACTGCTAGTATAATTTTACATGTTATTATATGTGTATGTGAACATTCCCACATATGAGTGTAGAGATGATAATTCATGCATATGAAATTATTTTGAGCAGACATGTATCTTGTCCTGCTCAAGCGGATGTATACAGTTCCTACCCACTTCATATTTAGAGAGGATGTATACAGTTCATGCTCACCTCATATTTTTGGTAGATGTGTTGTTTCTTACCTACATGTTTATATTGTCTAGTATTGTCACAGGTGAAACACATGGATACTTTAATTTATACTTAGCTCGTATTTATCACTTTTACTGAGATCCTTTTCTTTTATTCTCGATTGGGTAATCCTTTACTTTTCTATGGGAAGCCTTTTATACTTGAGGTCCTTTAAATTTCTCAATTTTCTATTTAGTATGCACATACCATCCTTTGATGATGTTATCCACTTTTCTCTTCTTACTGCGGTATGCTTCCAACCCTAGGTGAAGGGATTGGATGATATGGCTTGAAGACTTGGACTTAGCTTAAGGAGTAAAAGCTTGGAGACAATATTGATATGGTTTATAATTCCCTCTACTTAGATCCATTGTTGTATCTTACATGTAAACCCTTTATGGGAGATATGATGTACACTTTTATAAAATTAATTATAGTCATGAAATTATATTCCGCTGCAAGAATCTATGATCTTTTGTATACCATATATATAAAGATTTGAAAATTTTACACCCGTTTCAACATACCTTTTTAGTATATTTGGGATAGATGTTTCATTCTTCAAATTTTTAGTAAAGGGGCGATTTCACTCTTTTACAGAGAGCAACTTCAACCTACAATCTGTGTATGGTATTATAATGTTTGTATAGTTCGTTTGTCATTGATATCCAAATTGAACTTTAATCATTGAGTAGTCATCCTCTTCAACATTCAATCTTATTTCTTGAACCAGAGTAGACTGTCTGAGATATATGTAAGCTCAATATCACAAATTGACTAACATGTGCATGGCCAAGCATTTCTCAGTCTCTCTAATCAAGAGTCTTAGGATATCATACTCCTATAGTGGGGACAAATCCCATCTTCATTAGTCACAGACAGTCCCTATGTGTCATAGTGTACTTAATCGATAATCCTTATTTCGAATTATGGTGGATAATGTTAAAGCACATCGAATGACATGTGATGAGTGTAATGACTTTAGATATAAGAACCACAATCACCACAAAAACTATGAGAGATGACTGTGACTACCATGGTAATGGCTTCCATGTGTCAGTCTCATGGTGGGTCTTCCAGATACACTGTTCTCCAACATGTATTTGTGTGCTTGGCTAGATAATACATATAAGGACTAATGAGATTTTGTCATAAACCAACACACACTCTATTCTTATGTGTTATTAATGTCTATCTACCTTACACTATAACATCTGACTAGGGGCATAATGAGAGTGTATACACTCTTAACATCTGTATGATCTCATTGGTAAAGTCGTGTACTTGAAGACATACATCGTTCAGTAATATCATTTCCTAGACATTCAATATGTTACATAATTATCTCCTAATAGAATAAAATAGAATAAATTAGAAGCTTGCCTTTATTCATTAATCAAATTATTTACATATTATTCCATTACAATCATCATATGATTGGCTCTTTGGGAAAGCATACCAACAAAAATGAGATAAGAACATATTTCTCACTCACTCGTTATATCATGTTTGTATTTAAGGTATTTTCTATTTCTCTTTTGTTTCTTTTAAGACATTTCCAAGAACAAAAGAAAGAAAAAGGGAAAAGGAAACTAATGTTCATCAAATTGACATAATTGCAATACATATTGCATAGATGGATGAAAATAATATATTTTGAGTCTCATTTTATTCTTCTCACTTTATTATCCTTAATAAAATTTCATTTCATGGTCTTTTTGCATTAAGACCCTCAAGTATAATCATTTACAAAAAAACCACATTTTAAGTCTTAAATTCGTCTAGAAAATTTGGGGTGTTACAATTCTACCCACCTTAAAAAAATGTATCCTTGGAATTTTTCTAGGCTCCTACCCACCTTAGGGTTTTTCTTACTTCTTTCATTCAAGGTCAATATGCATATGACATTTAGATTTCATGAAATATCTATGTGAGTATGAATTAACTATTACCTTACTCCTCATCTTCTCAACTTATACTTAGGGTTTATGAAACCAAACCTACCTTTACACTTAGGGTTTCTACCTTCAACTTTTCATAAATTTTTAACATTAGGCGTAGGTGAGTATCCACCCTAAGGTCTTTAGTTACCTCCTACATTTTAGATATGTGGTGATCAGGAACATACCCAGAGATGTGGCATCCTGACCTGCTACCTCTCCCTAACCTACTAATACACATGTCCCATACCACATGCATTGGTAAGAAAGGAGAATTTCATTAAAAGGTCTCATGCTTATGACATCCCTCTTCAATTCTCAATCGTCTGGCCATGACCATTGAGAATGGATAAGCTATCTCATTAGCTAGGGTTAGGTTGATACTTGAGACCTAACTAGGTAAAGATCTATCTTTGACATCACTATCTCTGCTTAGATTAAAACTCTAATCATTGTAGTTCATGTTATCCTTCCTTGGGAATCCATTGCAAACACCTAATTCATTCTAGGGTGACTATGAGAATCATGTTTGCCTAGTGGCCATTTACCAAAATTGCATTGATACCATAATTAACACCATATTTTTCATATCACATGAGAGAAAGCATTCTTACTCAGTGGGGGTGTCACAATTTGTTAATCATGCAATTAAAGTAAATGAAACACTTTGCATTGATTTAAAACTGATTCATGCAATAGTTCTTGATAAAAGAAAACTACATAGTTTTCATTTTAAAAATCTAGTCTACTTTGTGACATGGATAATCATGATATACATGACATCTAATTCTCTAGATCGGTTCAGTAAATGTATCCCCACCAGGAAAAGCTTGAAGATCTCCTAGTCTTGATTTTCCTTTTTATTCTTAATACTTTTCACTTTCTCTAAGTCCTACAGACATCGCATCCCCATCCATGCAAAACAAGCATCACATCAGTAAGAAGCATTTGGCACTTTATATGACATAAAAATAAATATAACTTGACATGAAAAAATTAAACTTGAACATTGATTATCTTAAGCTTTCATTGAGTAGGTTTAAACATGATGAATTGAATAGTAATACATGCATCTCTCTATGGTTCCCACTTAAGAGAACATGATTAGCATAGATGCCCATGATTTGGCCAAAAATCCCATAACAAGCCCTTGAGGATTGGCTATAAAAGCCCATAATTGGCATGAATGCCCATGATTTGGCTAAAAATCCCATAATGACATCTTGAGGTTCATGATTGGTTATAAAAGCCCATTGTTCGCATGAATGCCCATGATTTGACTAAAAAGCCCATAACAACCCCTTGAGGTCCATGATGGCAAGAACATATAAAAACCAATTCAATTCCATTTATTTTAACATGAACATTAACAATGCCATTACATGATCTTTGTGTTGGGTTTTGGTGGAGGCAGAGAAGCAGCGGAAACAAAAAATGTTCTCCCTAAACCCAGAACAAAAGGAATCGCGTCAACATCTATATAATAGGAAAGATGGTTTGTGAATCATACCTTGTCCTGAGGCTTGCTCGGCAACAGTACCACGCGCCTTGCGCGGTCTTCACCTCCGGTCTTGGACGGTGTCTGTGCAGCTCCTGGTCGCACCGAGACTAAAGACTCCTCCTCCTACCGGACTGTCGGATGACAGTTGTCCTCCTGAGCGGCAGTGACCTCCCGCCTCTGAAGTAGTCCACATGGACCACCCAGAACTCCACTCTCCTTGTCCCACAAGGAAGTGGAAGGAGTCGCACCCTCCTGTTGACGTACTAGTCACCAACACACTCTCCTGCTGTCAATCGCAACTGCAATTGTCCTTCCCTTGCTGCACCTCCCTTTGCAAGAAGCACTTGCTTGGGCTCTCTCTCGGTTACCAAAACCAGAGAGAACGACAACTTTGCAGAGCAATCAACTTGCACTGAGTTGTATTTTGAGAAGCCCCCAATACCCCTATATATATAGGCGGGTCATGGGACAGGGTTCTCTGTGCCCGGCAATACGGGACTAAAGCAGGAGTAGAAGGGTTCGGGATTTTCCACAAAAAGCAACCATCTCGCAACCTGAAATGATCGGTTCACAACAGAACCGATCGGTTCGGCCATTGAGCCGATCGGTTGGACCTGAGCCGATCGTTTGCGGCACTCCAACCGATCGGTTGGTGCCCTGAACCGATCGGTTCATAGTCCTAATCCGGCTCAAAAAGACTTTCCTTGTTTCGTTCCCAATTGGTATCGAATACCAATGTCATTCCCAATCGAATTGGGCAATTTGAAACCAAAGGAAAATTCTTGCCGACATGACTTTTCCCAACTGTTCGGTTGCACCAGTTGAGCCGATCGGTTCAAACCTTGAACCGGTCATTTCAACCTGGGCATGAGCCGATCGGCCTGGACACTCCAGCCGACCGGTTCAGCAACCTCAGCCGACCGGTTCATCACATGAACCGATTGATTGGGAGCACAGGTTGGGCAAAATCAGTCAATTGCGATTTCAATCAATTCGATACTCCAATCAATGCGTCCAACACCTTGAACCATACGATATTGAGCCATCGATTAATTGAGTGTTTAATTGAACTACTAAACTCCTTTAGTAATCAATCTAAACATTGCTTGTGGACAAAACTCCTCTTCCAGGTTAAATCCTATGTGTGTGACCCTGTAGGTCCATTTCACATTGGCAGTGAAAGTCCATAACACTTATGACTTCACAAGCAAAGAGCGGTGCCTAGTCACACATCATTGCTACCCAAGTGAAAGTAGAAAGTTGGAGAACAACTTTCATCCTACAATCCGTGAATGGTGTTACAGTGAATGTATAATTCCTTTGTCACTGATATCCAGAATGAACTCGAGGCATGGAACAGTCATCCTGTCAATGTTCATTCATTTCCTTGATCTCAGAGTAGACCGAGTGAGATGTGTATGACATCAATATCACATATTGATTCACACGTGCATGTGCATGCCTTTCTCAATCCTACTCATCAAGTGGCCAAGGATATCAAACTCCCTTAGGAGGGACAAATCCCATATCTATCACTCACCCCTCAAAAGCCCCATGTGTCAAAGCCACCCAATCATCACCTTTATAACAACCCATGTTTTAGGACTGTGTTTGATGATGTCAAAGTGTACCCAATGACATGTGTTGAGTGCAGTGATTTCAGGTCTAAGAATCACACTCACCACCATCACTGTGAGAGCTGACTGTGACTACCATGTCATGGTTCCATGTGTCACTCTCACGGTGGGTCTGTCCGGTACCTTGTTCTCTAACAAGTACCTATGTTCTTGGTTTGATATCACCATATCATGACTAATGAGATTCTGTCATCAACCAACACACAATCTAGTCTTTAGTGTTATTGATGTCTATGGTTATTTCCACAATAACAACCGACTAGGGACTATAAAAGAATGTATACTCTTAACATCCGTATGATCTCATCGTTTAGGTCCTTAACCTAAAAGCATACGTCATTGAGTAAAACAATCTTTAGACATCTATCATGTTACACCATCATCTCAGAAACAGTTTAAACATATAGATTGGAAATTTCCTTTATTATTATTCAAATCATTTATAATGTATCTCATTACAATCATCATATGACTTGCTCTATGGGCATACATACCAACAGACTCCCACTTGCACTTAGAGCCAGTCACCAAGGAAACGCAGTCCTTGTGACCTAACATGACCATCATGCTTCTGCTGAGAAAGGGCCTTAGTCAGTGGATCAGCTATGTTGTCTGCAGTTGGTACTTTGCAAATCTTCACATCTCCTCGTTGTACGATCTCTCGTATGAGATGGAAGTGCCGCAGTATGTGCTTGGACCGCTGATGTGATCTGGGCTCCTTCGCTTGTGCAATAGCTCCATTATTGTCACAATAAAGCTCAATTGCATCACAGCTACTGGGAACTACACCAAGTTCAGAAATGAACTTTCTGATCCACACAGCCTCCTTTGCTGCATGCGAAGCAGCAATATACTCAGCCTCTGTAGTAGAATCAGCAACTATTTCTTGCTTGGAACTCTTCCAGCTCACAGCTCCATTATTAAGGAAAAACACAAATCCTGACTACGATCTGTAATCATCTTTATCGGTTTGGAAGCTTGCATCGGTGTAACCCTTTACAACCAGCTCTTCCTCGCCGCCGTACACAAGAAACTGATCCTTAGTCCTTCGCAAGTACTTGAGGATGTTCTTCACGGCTGTCCAGTGAGCATCCCCGGGATCTGACTGGTACCTTCTCGTCATGCTTAGAGCATACGAGACATCTGGGCGTGTGCACAACATAGCGTACATGATGGATCCAATGGCTGATGCATATGGGATCCCATTCATACGCTCCCTCTCTTCACAAGATTGGGGACATTGAGCTCTAGAGACGGTAACTCCATGTAGCATAGGGATGTTGCCTCTCTTTGAGTTCTCCATGCTGAACCGCTTCAGCACCTTGTCAATGTACGTGCTCTGACTTAGTCTGAGAAGCCTTCTAGATCTATCTCTATAGATCTTAATTCCTAGAATATAGGATTCTTCTCCTAAGTCCTTCATTGAGAAAGTTTTCCCAAGCCAAGTCTTTACCTTCTCTAAGGCTAAGACATCATTCCCCATCAAAAGTATGTCATCCACATACAATATGAGAAATGTGGTCGAGCTCCCACTAACCTTCTTGTACACACAAGGTTCATCTTCATTTTGAATAAAGCCAAACACTTTGGCTTCTTCATCAAATCGAAGATTCCAACTCCGAGATGCTTGCTTTAATCCATAGATTGACCTTTGCAGTTTACAGACTTTATTGGCATTCTTTGGATCTACAAAACCTTCAGGCTGTGTCATATACACATCCTCATGAATATTCCCGTTAAGGAATGCGGTTTTAACATCCATCTGCCAAATCTCATAGTCATAGTAAGCTGCAATAGCAAGCATGATCCTGATGGACTTAATCATGGCAACTGGAGAAAAGGTTTCGTCATAGTCAACACCTTGAATTTGTCGAAATCCCTTTGCAACCAATCTGCCTTTATAAGTTTGCACATTGCCATCCATGTCGGTCTTTTTCTTGAAGACCCACTTGCACCCTATGGGTTTTACCCCTTCGGGTGGTTCCACCAAAGTCCATACTTTGTTGGAGTACATGGATTCCATCTCGGATCTCATGGCTTCTAGCCATTTCTCAGAATCTGGTCCCTCCATAGCCTCTACGTAGGTAGTTGGATCATCATCTATGATCAACTCTTCACCTTCCTGAGTTACAAGGTATCCAAACCTCTCAGGTTCAAGGCGAGTCCTACTAGATCTACGAGGTCCTTGTGTTACCTGAGGAGACTGAGATTCCACAACACCTTGTGAATCTACATTTTCCTCTGGTACATCTACCGGTTCAATGTTTTCTTGTTGGGCTTGAACCTCTTCAAGCTCTACTTTCCTCCCACTGTTTCCTTTGGAAATAAATTCCCTCTCTCGGAATACATCATCCCTGGCAACAAACACTTTGTTGTCAGTAGGGTGGTATAAGTAATATCCCCTCGTTTCCTTGGGGTATCCAACAAAAAAACATTTATCAGATTTGGGTCCAAGCTTATCAGGAAACATTTTCCTAACGTAAGCCTCACAGCCCCAAATCTTCATAAAAGACAAAACGGGACGCTTCCCATACCATATCTCATATGGTGTCTTTTGAACCGATTTAGATGGCACACGGTTAAGTGTAAACGTGGCGGTTTCAAGAGCATGACCCCAGAAAGAAATTGGAAGATCAGCAAAACTCATCATTGATCGCACCATATCTAACAATGTGTGATTCCTTCTTTCAGACACACCATTATGCTGTGGTGTTCCAGGCGGAGTCCATTGTGATACAATACCACGGGCTCGCAGAAGGTCCTCAAACTCCTGGCTCAAGTATTCTCCACCTCGATCGGAACGAAGTGCCTTAATACTTTTACCAAGCTGGTTCTGTACTTCATTCATGAAATCCTTGAACCTTTCAAGGGTTTCTGACTTATGCTTCATCAGGTACACATAGCCATACCTACTGAAATCATCAGTGAAGGTAATGAAGTACTGATACCCATTTCTGGCATTAGTTCTAAAAGGCCCACATACATCAGTATGTATGAGTCCTAATAGATCACTAGCTCTCTCACCTTTACCTGAAAAGGGAGTCTTGGTCATCTTGCCCAACAAACAAGATTCACATGTCTCTATTGATTCATAATCAAAAGAGTCTAGATAACCATCTTTATGGAGTCTAGAAATGCGCTTCTCATTTATGTGCCCTAGACGACAATGCCAGAGATATGTTTTGTTTGAGTCGTTGAGTTTTTGCCTTTTGGTGTTTACGTTGTATACACTTGTCTCCAAGTCTATCAAGTATAGACCATAAGACATAGGGGCACTACCATAAAAGATCCCATCTTTAGAAATGGAACACTTTCCATTCTTAATAAGAAATTCAAATCCATCTTTGTCCAAACAAGAGATGGAAATGATATTCCTATTTATGGCAGGTACATAATAGCAGTTCTTCAACTCTATTATTAGCCCACTAGGTAGAGTTAACTCATAGGTTCCTACGGCACTGGCGGCAACTCTTTCCCCATTAGCAACACGTAGTTCAACCTCGCCTTTCCCCAAAGACCTACTTCTCTTAAGATCCTTCACATTTGAACAAATGTGAGATCCGCATCCGGTATCAAGTACCCATGATGAAGAAGTAGTAAAGTTAATCTCTATCATGTATACACCAGAAGTAGAGATCTCTATCTCCGACTTCTTCTTCCATTGTTCCTTCCATCCTCTCCATGTAGAAGAAATTGGTTTGGCGAGAGAACACTTATCTCCCTTACCTACTTTCCTCTTCACCAACGCATTAAGCGTACATAGAGTGGATTCTAAGGCTCCTGGTATATCTAGATTGTGCAGAACACTTCTCACAGTCCTCAACCGGTTATGGAATTTATTCTCAATTAATTTGCCCATTTTAAAAGATGATTCTTTTGCCATTCTACAAGAGAAAAATTTGCATTTGTCAAAACATTTTTGATTTGATTTGAATAAAATTTGACGATAGTTAATTAGGCCTTTAATTAATTACCACTCTCACTATTTTGACTCAAATTGATAGCCCTCACCATCAATTCGAAAGATTGTAGCGTATAATCTTCTAGTGGGTCAAGATCCTAAAATCCTCTGAGTCATGGACCAGCTAGGGCTGTCACCCACAACTCAGATCTCTCAGGTAGGCAACTTTTGCCAATTGCATCATATGCAACTCTTGAAAGATGTCATATGCAACTCCTTGCCATGATCATCTCCATGCCTCAAGGTACTAGATCCCATCTAGATCACCTTGTTAAGTCCGACCCAAAGCCAACACGATGAATGTGCACCCTGCTAGGGCAGACCCACACATTCATCCTTCACGCTTCCACGAGATAGACGGTGTACCACGCTAGGGCGTGCCCACACTTGGTCGATCAAGCTTTTCACGTGTGTCACATTTGGAAGGCATCTAAAACTTAATATTTAATGAGGGATTTGGTTTTTATATACATATACATATCCAATCACCACAATATATAGTACGTATCATATACATGCTATATCCCACAGAAAACATGCATAAACGATAAAAAGCAATGATTATGGCCATCCTATTTGTGATTTCTCGAGCCAAGAGGAATCACGCTCATCTAGGTCTACATCACATGCAACCTGTACAAGATGAAATCTGTGCCTGCCTTTCTGGGTTTGATCAGCTCATCTCCATGACTGATCGGCTCGCCATCAGGTAGGTTGTTCGGGTGCCACCAGCCGACCGACTGGCGCCTCCAGCCGATCGGTACACCGGTCATCATGCATCTCCTCAGGTCGCCACCCGCTCATCTCGTTCCTCGAACCGGCCTTCTAGATCACCAACCGATCGGTTCACTCCTTGAACCGATCGTCTTCAGGTTGTCCGCCGTTCTTTGACATAACAAGAAATAAAATCTATCCTATTTATAATTGAATTGTGAAACCCCGAGTTACATTCGGGGGGAGCAAAGGTAGGAAAAGAATTCTCGAATTATTTCGAGTTACATCAAGAATATGAGAAAGGGAATCGGTGCGCAGACCGAGATGCAAGCAACCACATAAACAACCACACACATATATAGGGGTTTATAGGCCATAATCATGCTACACATCCACCACAAAACTCGTTTAAGGGCGACGCGTATCGAGTGCATTAATATTACATATCATATATGTATATTAGGGATTTGTGGATTGGACATGTATAAAGCTGATATTATTCGCATCGCATGCAATAAATAAAGGCGACAAACCAAAATCGATCATATCGATAATCCTAAAATATAGAGAGGTTGACGTGACTCTGATACCACTTTTGGGTTTTGGTGGAATCAGAGAAGCAGAGGAAACAAAAAATTTTCTCCCCAAACCCAGAACAAAAGGAATCGCGTCAACATCTATATATAGGAAAGATGGTTTGTGAATCATACCTTGTCCCGAGGCTTGCTCGGCAACAGTACCACGCGCCTTGCGCGGTCTTCACCTCCGATCTTGGACGGTGTCTGTGCAGCTCCTGGTTGCACCGGGACTGAAGACTCCTCCTCCTACCAGACTGTCGGATGACAGTTGTCCTCCTGAGCGGCAGTGACCTCCCGCCTCTAAAGTACTCCACACAGACCACCCGGAACTCCACTCTCCTTGTCCCACAAGGAAGTGGAAGGAGTCGCACCCTCCTGTTGACGTACTAGTCGCCAACACACTCTCCTGCTGTCAATCGCAGCTGCAGTTGTCCTTCCCTTGCTGCACCTCCCTTTGCGGGAAGCACTTGCTCGGGCTCTCTCTCGGTTACCAAAACCATAGAGAACGACAACTTTGCAGAGCAATCAACTTGCACTGAGTTGTATTTTGAGAAGCCCCCAATACCCCTATATATATAGGCGGGTCATGGGACAGGGTTCTCTGTGCCCAGCAATACGGGACTAAAGCAGGAGTAGAAGGGTTCGGGATTTTCCACAAAAAGCAACCATCTCGCAACCTGAAATGATCGGTTCACAACTAAACCGATCCGTTCGGCCATTGAGCCGATCGGTTGGACCTGAGCCGATCGTTTGGGGCACTCCAACCGATCGGTTGGTGCCCTGAACCGATCGGTTCATAGTCCTAATCTGGCTCAAAAAGACTTTCCTTGTTTCGTTCCCAATTGGTATCGAATACCAATGTCATTCCCAATCGAATTGGGCAATTTGAAACCAAAGGAAAATTCTTGCCGACATGACTTTTCCCAACTGGTCGGTTGCACCAGTTGAGCCGATCGGTTCAACCCTTGAACCGGTTGTTTCAACCTGGGCATGAGCCGATCGGCCTGGACACTCCAGCCGACCGGTTCAGCAACCTCAGCCGACCGGTTCATCACATGAACCGATCGGTTGGGAGCACAGGTTGGGCAAAATCAGTCAATTGCGATTTCAATCAATCTGATACTCCAATCAATGCGTCCAACACCTTGAACCATACGATATTGAGCCATCGATTAATTGAGTGTTTAATTGAACTACTAAACTCCTTTAGTAATCAATCTAAACATTGCTTGTGGACAAAACTCCTCTTCCAGGTTAAATCCTATGTGTGTGACCCTACAGGTCCATTTCACGTTGGCAGTGAAAGTCCATAACACTTATGACTTCACAAGCAAAGAGCGGTGCCAAGTCACACATCATTGCTACCCAAGCGAAAGTAGAAAGTTGGAGAACAACTTTCATCCTACAATCCGTGAATGGTGTTACAGTGAATGTATAATTCCTTTGTCACTGATATCCAGAATGAACTCGAGGCATGGAACAGTCATCCTGTCAATGTTCATTCATTTCCTTGATCTCAGAGTAGACCGAGTGAGATGTGTATGACATCAATATCACATATTGATTCACACGTGCATGTGCATGCCTTTCTCAATCCTACTCATCAAGTGGCCAAGGATATCAAACTCCCTTAGGAGGGACAAATCCCATATCTATCACTCACCCCTCAAAAGCCCCATGTGTCAAAGCCACCCAATCATCACCTTTATAACAACCCATGTTTCAGGACTGCGTTTGATGATGTCAAAGTGTACCCAATGACATGTGTTGAGTGCAGTGATTTCAGGTCTAAGAATCACACTCACCACCATCACTGTGAGAGCTGACTGTGACTACCATGTCATGGTTCCATGTGTCACTCTCACGGTGGGTCTGTCCGGTACCTTGTTCTCTAACAAGTACCTATGTGCTTGGTTTGATATCACCATATCATGACTAATGAGATTTTTTCATCAACCAAAACACAATCTAGTCTTTAGTGTTATTGATGTCTATGGTTATTTCCACAATAACAACCGACTAGGGACTATACAAGAATGTATACTCTTAACATTCGTATGATCTCATCGTTTTGGTCCTTAACCTAAAAGCATACGTCATTGAGTAAAACAATCTTTAGACATCTATCATGTTACACCATCATCTCAGAAACAGTTTAAACATATAGATTGGAAATTGCCTTTATTATTATTCAAATCATTTACAAAGTATCCCATTACAATCATCATATGACTTGCTCTATGGGCATACATACCAACACTTTGAACTTTAATGTGATGGGGTCTCTCCCTCTTAAGACCATGATGGGATTTCTCCCTCTTAAATAATAATAGGGTTTCCCCTTCTTGAGCATGATTCATTAATCTTAATCATAATCGTAATTAGGGTTCTATCATGGATTATAAGTTAACAATCGAGCAAACAGTGATAGATATACATGATGTCTGCTTGAGGACACATTCATAATTCATGAAATCAACTAATGTGCATATTAAAAAATAATCATGCATTAAAACAAAATTACTTATTCCAGACATGCATGGCATGTTACCTAGAGTAGGTCACCTTAATGTCTCCTTACTTGATTGAGCCTCTAATCACCTATAATTTGATCAAAATTCTAATATGTTGATGGGTTCATAATCATCAAAACCCTAATCTTGGTATTGAATTATTGGAATGGTTGAATGTGTAAAATATCATTTATAAATAGACTAGATCTATAGAAACTCGAAAGAGCTTTTCAATGAATATTTTTGCTCATTTTTCTAAGCATTCTATGATTTACTATGAATTTTAGAAAATTTGATCAATCAGAATTCGGGAAACTTTAGCATGACATCATCTAAATGTGATAAATGAGCATATGTAAATAAAATGTGAAATACCAAAAAAGATATAACATGCATGCACAAGAGTTAATAATGCAGGGGTATAAATGTCATTTAAGACAAAACCACGGTCGTGCACTCAAGGAAAAAAAATTGAGTGTATAAAGTTTAAAATGTCCTTGCACCTAAAATCAACTGATTGACTTGGCTTGGGAACCAAGGTACTTTAATCTCTGACAATCTTCTTCCATGTTCCTTACTCCATGAGCATCAATGGAGCTCCAAGATTCTTCTGCATGATGGGACTCTGTGGCACCCCAGAGCATAATTAATGGCCTACTGCCCTTGCAGTGACATAGTGGATTCAACAAGCCAAAGGAAAGGCTCTATGGTTTACTAGAGCACTAGATCTAGGCCATGGCAATGGTCGGCTAAAACTGGGAGTGAAAAAAATTATACTGAGGCCAACAGAAGAAAGAAGAAACGTGAGAACACCTATATGTGATCTAGTTAAAGCCAAGGAAGCACATAGAGAGGAAATAGGGCCTTCGTGTTCATGGATCTTGTCAATAAAATCATAAAATAGAGAAAATAAGAGTTATACAAGAAACTGGATGACAAACTATAAACAAACTTGATGAAGGTAGGAAAAATAATCCTTGAGATAAGGTGAATTCAAGTCAATCTTTTTAGTAATCAGAAGGGCATAGAAGCACCAAGGTGGTGAGTTGTTAGTGAGCGTGATCGTTGAGCTATAGAACCTAACAGCTAGCACCAACGTGGCACAAATAGGAAAAGAGAAAGCAATGGATAGGTTTCATGGATGCCAACAGATGCTTCAATTGAGCCAACAGAGGAGGCGAGGGTTGTTGTGTGGTGGTGACAATCGGAGATGGAAGTCGAGTAGGTTAGAGATTCTTGGAGTGCTGGGTTTGAAATTGATAGAGGATGAGTGAAGGTGTCCTTCCAAAGATAATTTACGATCTCTTATACCGGGCATGGGATGGGTTAAGGCACTCTCTCCAACTCAGGCTGCTGAGAAGAGGATGAGAGAGGAGATGAGCTTGAGATTGTTACATTTTGGGGAAAGAGATAGAGTTAAATGAGAAGGAATCTTGAGATGAGAGACTTTAATTAGGGAGAACGGGTCAGCGAAAGAAAACGCATCAACTAAGTTTAGTCCAGTGAGAAAAATAGAGGAAGAGGATGACTGGTTAGCTATTAGATCATGACTGAATTAGAGGTGAGATGTCGGGTGGCAAGCAAAAGAGAAAAATAAAATGATGTAATTCATGATAGGAGAAAATAATAGAATGATAGTGTTACTCGTGTGTTAATGATCATTTCAATTAAATCTTAGTACAAAACTATATGGTAACTAGTTTAATTCATTTGGAAGGTCAAATGTGGTCAAAACTTGACCAAATTTGGACCACACTGCAGATAAGGTGTGTATATTATTTGTGTGCCCTGAGATTTCTATTTTTCACATATTTTACCCATAATTTCCATAAATGTCATTTGACTTAATTTTAATGCATTAAAAGGTGTAGTGTGATACATTTTTGCCTTAATTTCTTTCTTTGAGTTAAAAACAATATAAGAACTTATTACTCACTCATTAGTTATGGCATCTTTGTATTTAAGGTCTTTTCTCTTTCTCTTTTATTTATTTTAAGACATTTTTAAGAATAGGAGAGAGAAAAGGGGAAAAGGAAACTAATGTTCATCAAATTGACTTAATTGATATACATATTGCATTGGATGGATGCAAAAAACATATATTGATTCTCACTTTCTTCTTCTCACTTTATTAACCTTAAAGAAATTTTATTTCGTTGTCTTTTTGCATTAATACCCTCAAGTATAACCATTTAAGGAAAAATCATATTTTAAGGCTTAAATTTATCTAGAAATTTTGAGGTGCTACAATTCTACCCACCTTAAATAAATTTCATTCTCAAAAAATTTCTAGGCTACTACCCAACATGGGTTTTGCTTAATTCTTTCATTTAAGGTCCATGTGCATATGACATTTACTTTTAATATAATATCTATGTGAGTATGAATTAACTATTGCCTTATTCCTCATCTTCTCAACTTATACTTAGGGTTTATGAAACCAAACCTACCTTTACACTTAGGGCACCTACCTTCAACTTGTCATAACTTTCTAACATTACACGTAGGTGACTATCCACCCTTAGGTCTCTAGGCACCTCCTACATTATAAATATGTGGTGATCAGGCAGATACATAGAGATGTGGGATCATGACATGCTACCTCTCCCTAACCTACTAATACACATGTCGCATACCACATGCTTTAGTAAGAAAGGAAAATTGCATTAAAATGTCCCATGCTTATGAAATCCCTCTTTAATACTCAATCGGTTGGCCATGACCATTGAGAATGGAGAGGCTGTCTCATTAGCTAGGGTTAGGTTGATACTTGAGACCTAACTAGGTAAACATCAATATTTGGCATCTCTATATCTTGTTAGGTAAAAACTCTAATCATTTGAGGTCATGGTATTCTTCCTTGGGAATTCATTACTAAACCCTAATTCATTCTAGGGTGACTATGAGAATCATGTTTGCCTAGTGGTCATTTACCAAAATTTCTCTAATAACATAATATAACACCCCATTTTTCATATCACATGAGTGGAATCATTCTTACTCAATGGGGGTGTCACAATATGTTCATCATGCAATAAAGTAAATGAAACACTTTGCATTGATATAAAACTGATTCATACATAGTTCTTGACAAAAGAAAACTACATAGTTTTATTTATGAAATCTAGTATACTCGGTGACATGGCTAAACATGATATACATGACATCTAATTCTTTGGATCAGTTTGGTAAATGGCACACCACTAGGAAAAGCCTGAAGATCTCTTAGTCTTGATTTTCCTTTTTATCCTTGATACTCTTCACTTGCTCCAAGTCCTACAGACATCGCATTCCCAGCCATGCAAAACAAACATCACATCAATAAGTGGTATTTAACACTTTATATGACATAAAAATAAATATAAATTTACATGAGTAAAGTTGACATGAAATAACTTGACATAAACTTGAACATGGATTATCTTAAGCTTTCATTGAGTAACTTTAAACATGATGAATTGAATAGTAAATATATGCATCTCTCTAGGATTCCCAATTAAGAGCATGTGATTGTCACACCTGCCCATTATTTGTCTAAAAAACCCATAACAACCCCTTGAGGTCCATGATTGGCCATAAAAGCCCATAATTTCCATGAATGCCCATGGTTTGGCTAAAAAGCCCATAATGACGCCTTGAGGTACATGATTGGCTATAAAAGCTCATAATTGGAATGAATTCCCATGATTTGGCTAAAAATCCCATAATGACCACTTGAGGTCCATCGTGGCGAGAGCATATAAAAACTAGTTCAATTCCATTTATATTAACATCAACATTAATAATGATATCACATGATCTTTGAATTTTAATGAGATGGGATATCTCCCTCTTAATACCATGATGGGATTTCTCCCTCTTAAATAATAATATGGTTTCCCCTTCTTGAGCATGATTCATTAATTTTAATCATAATCATAATTAGGGTTCTACCATAGACTATAAGTAAACAACCAAGAAAACATTGATAAACATACATGATGTCTTCTTGAGGACACATTCATAATTCATGAAATCAACTAATGTGCATAATCATAACCAAACATGCATTAAACCAAAATTACTTATGCCAAATAAGCATGGCTCGCTTAACTAGAGTAGGTCACCTTAAGGTCAAGTCTCCTTACTTGATTCAGCTCTAATGAACTATAGTTTGATTAAAATCATAATATGTTCATCAGGTAATATTCATCAAAACCCTAATCATGGTCTTGAATTATTGGAGTTATTATGTGTAAAACATTGTTTGAAAATAGGCTATATTAATAAAAAATCAAAAGATTTTTCCAGCAAATATTTTTGCTCATCTTTCTGAGCTTCCTATGATTTATTGTGAATTTTAGAAGATCTGACCAATTAGAATTTGGGAAATTTTAGCGTGACACATCTAAATGTGAGAAATGAATAGATGTAAATAAAATGTGAAATACCATAAAAGCTATAGTGTGCATGAAACATGAGCTAAACATGTGTGGGTAGAAATGCCATTTAAGACAAAACCACAATTATGTGCTCAGGAAAACAAAACTGAGTGTGTAAAGTCTGAAATGCTCTTGCGCCTAAAATCAACTAATTTACTTGGCTTGGGATCTAGGGTACTTTTATCCTTGATGATCTTCTTCCTTATTCCTATAAGGAAATATGGCATCAGGTAGGAAGCGGAAATAAAATTTTTAGTAACATATTCCTCATTCACCAACAGATCGCGTTAATATTTATGCAATGGGAAGGATGGTTTCACGGAGATATGCATGGTCCTGGAGCAAGTCCAGTGACAATCCTCATTAATGTAGATTCACACTCTATCTTGGAAGGTGGTTGTGTAGCTCCTGGCTGCACTCAGACTCGTCTAACTGCTCCTCCACAGATAGTAGACTCAGACAGCTGCTACAGTGGCTTCTCAGATCTCGCCATAAACTGTGACATGATGTTGCCCTCCTAGCAGTAGCCAATGGACACCTGCCTCTAGAGTAGTCCTCATGGACCATCTAGAACTCATGTCATCCTGTAGGAATGGATAGGAAGGAGTTGTACCTCCTATTGGTGTACTAGTCACTAACATGCTCTCCTACAACAATGATCCTCAGTTATTTCTCTCCTGTGGCTATCCCTCCCTAGTCAGGTAGGACTTACCTGGGCTCTCTTGGTTACCACAACTAGATAGGACAACATTTGTTAGAGAAACTAATTCTCAATTATCTGTGTAGTAGTTGTGTTCTAGGAATCCCAAATGTACCCCTCTATATATAGGAGGGGTTAGTGTCAGGGTTCCCAATCCCCAGCCAATGCGGGACTAAAGCGGGAGTGGAAAGGACAGGAAGATCTTGAATTTTCACAACAATTTTCGAAGTTTTACAACATGCGTGCACCAAAATAGTTGTCTCACATGCGAGACGATTGTTTTGCACCTTCCAGTTCTGCACATATGTAGGCAATTCAATTCCATATATCACTCATCTTGACGTCAACACCAATCCTTTATGCAATCGAATTGCACCCTCGAGACAGCCGTTTGGTGCATGTGAGATGGGTGTCTCACACCAAGCTAGATGGTTGTCTCGCACAAGGGAGACGGGCATCTCACAGCCCATATCAGGAAGAATTCCAACCAATGAACAATACAATCATCATGACACTCCAAACAACAATCTCAATACTTGAACTGATCATTTGGTAGTCTAGTCAGCTGATCTGTTGTGTGAATTGAAATACCTAAACACTTTAGTAATCAATTCAATCATCATTCAAGATCAAACTCCTCTTCTAGATGAGTTCATTTGTGTGTGACCCTATAGGTCCCATATACATTGGCAATGAATGTCCATAACAACTTATGACATCACAGGTAAAGAGTGGTGCCTATTCACACATCAGTGCTACCCAAATGAATGAAAAGTTGGGGAGCAACTTCAAACTACAATCTGTGTATGGTGTTACAATGTTTGTATAATTCCTTTTTCACTGATGTCCACATTGAACTAGAGGCATGGAGAAGTCATCCTCATTATTATTCAATCTTATTCCTTGAACTAGAGCAGACTGCATGAGATATATGTAAGCTCAATATCATATATTTACTCACATGTGTATGGCCATACTTTTCTCAGTATTTCTAATCAAGAGGCCTTGGATAACATACTCCTATCAGAGGGACAAATCACATATCTATCACTCATAGTCTATCCTCATGTGTTAAAGTCACCCAATCATCACCATTCTAACAACTCATGTTTCAGGACTGTGTTTGATGATGTGAAAGTGCATGTGATCTGTGTAGTGATTTCAGGTCTAATAACCACAACCATCACCATCATTGTGAGAGATGACTATGACTTCCATGATGATGGCTTCCATGTGCCAATCTCATGGTGGGTCTGTCTGATACATTGTTCTCTAACATGTATCTATGTGCTTGCTTTGATATTGCCATATCATGACCAATGAGATTCAGTCATCAACCAACTCACACTCTGATCTTATGTTTCATTGTTGTCTATTAACCGTCCAAAATGGCAACCGACCAGGGACATAATGAGAATATGTATTTGTACTCTTAACATCTGTATGATCTCATTTCTTCCAAGTCCAATACTTTAAGACATATGTCATCGAGTAATAATATTCTCTAGAAATTTATTATGTTATTCATTATCTCATAACTGAATATACAAAATAAATTGGAAGCTTGCCTTTGTTATTAATCAAATCATTTATATGTTATGCCATCACAATCATCATATGATTGGCTCTCTGGGCATACATACCAACAGTTCCTAGCTCGATGAGCATCAAGGGTGATCCAAAGATCTTTGCCATGGTGGGACTTTGTGGCACCCCAGGACACAACTAATAGCCTACTTCCCTTGCAGTGCCATAGAGGATTCAATGATCCAAAGGAAAGGCTCTCTGGTGCATTAGATCACAAGGTCCAATCCATGGCAATGGCCGGCTAAAACTGGGAGTGAGAAAAATGATATTGATGCCAACAGAAGAAAGAAGAAAGGTGAGAATGCTCAGCTATGATCTAGTTAAAGCCAAGGAAGCACACATAGAGGAAATAGGGCCTTCATGTTCATGGGGATTGCCGGAAAATTAGAAAATAGAGAAAAGAAACATCGAACTAGAAACTGGGTGACAAATTATAAACAAACTTGATGAAGGTTGTAAAAGCAATCCTTGAGACAAGGTGAATTCAAGTCAATCTTTTCTGTTGTCGGAAGGGCACAGAAGAACCAAGATGGTGAGTTGTCGATGAGGGTGTGTTGGGTTTTACGTGGTCGGAGTAGGCACCGAAAACAAAAATTTACATGACCATAAACCCATAACCAGCAGATCACATCAACATCTATGTAATGGGAAGGATGGTTTTAGCAAGATATACATGGTCCTGAGGCTTACTCAGTAACAATACTTCATAGCTAGTGCAGTCTTCAACCAAATGTCTTCGACGACATCTGTGTAGCTCTTGGTTTTGACCCAGACTGTGGTTGACTTTTGTCCTCCTGAGCGACAGAAGTCTCCCACCTCTATAGATAGTCCACATGGACTACCAGGAACTCTAGTCATCCTAAAGGATAGACTAGAAGGAGTTGTCCCCTTCTATCAGTGTACTAGTCACTAACACACTCTCCCACAATCAGTTGCTTTTTTACAGTTGTCTTTCCCTCAATGTTCCTCCCTGGATGGGTAGAACTTACTTGGGCTCTCTGGGTTACCACAACTAGAGAGGACAACAACTTTGTAGAGAAACTCATGTTTTGAGTTGTGTCTCTGGAGAAGCCCCCTTTACCCCTCTATTTATAGTAGAGGGCATGGTCAGGGTTCCCAGTCTGTTGATTGAATGTTTGATTGCGTACCTAAAAACTTTAGTAATCAATCCAAACATCATTCATGGATAAACTCCTCTTCGAGGTTAATCCTTTGTGTGTGACCCTATAGGTCCCATTTCACATTGGCAGTGAATGTCCATAACTAGCTTATGACATCACAAGAAAAGAGTTATGCCTAGTCGCACATTGGTATTACCCAAGTGAAAAGGAAAGTTGGAGAACAACTTTCAATCCTATAGTCTGTGATTAGTGTTCCAGTGAATGTATAATTCCTTTGTCTTTGATATCCTGAATGAACTCAAGGAATGGAGTTGTCATCCTTTCAACATTCATTCATGTTTCTTGAACTAGAGTAGACTGTCTAAGATATGTGTGACATCAATATCCTATATTGATTCACATGTGCATGCACATGCCTTTCTCAGTCTCACTTATCAAGTGGCCTAGACATCATACTCCCTTAGGAGGGACAAATCCCATATCTATAACTCACAATCTATCTCATGCGTCAAAGCCACCCAATCATCACTGTTATAACAACCCATGTTTCAGGACTACATTTGATGATGTCAAAGTATATCCAATCACATTCGACGAGTGTAGTTATTTCAAGTCTAAGAATCACAATCACCACCATCACTATGAGAGATGACTCTGACTACCATGTCATGGTTCCATGTGTCACTCTCATGGTGGGTCTATCCGATACACTATTCTCTAACATGTATATATGTGCTTGGTTTGATATCATATATCATGACTAATGAGACAATGTCGTCAACCAACACACACTCTAGTCTTGATGTGTCATTGTAGTCTATCAAACTTTTAGAATGACATCCAACTAGGGACATAAAAAGAATGTACATACTCTTAACATTTGTATGATCTCATTGTTCAGGTCCTCAACCCAAATACATACGTCATTGAGTATTGTCATTCTTTAGACACTCATTCTGCTCCATCATTTATCTCATATTTGATTGAGCTAGAATAAATTGGAAGCTTGCCTTTGATATATATCAAATCAATCATGATGTATGCCAATCCAGTCATCATATGATTGGATCTCAGAGCATACATACCAATAGGGTGATCCTTGAGCTATAGGACCCAACATCTGGGACCAACGTGGTGTAAATGGGAAAAGCAAAAGCAAAGGATAGGTTTCATGGATGCTCACTGATGCTTCAATCGAGCAAACAGAGGAGGCAAGGGTTATGGTGAGGTGACGAGGACCTGAGATGGAAGTCAAGTAGGTTAGAGAGTATTGTAGTGCTAGAGGTGAAATTGATAGAGGAAGAGCGAAGGAGTCCCTCCAAAGATCATTTACGATCTCTTATATCGGCACGGGATGGGTTAAGGAACTCTCTACAACTCGGGTTGTCGAGAAGAGGATGAGCCCTAATTGGGAATTTCATGCACGAGGCAAGAGAAGGGATGAGTTAGGGATTGTTATGTTTAGAGGAAGAGATAGAGTTAAAGGATAAGGAATCTTGAATGAGAGGCATTAATGAGGGAGAATGGGTCAAAAAGAAAATGCATCAACTGAGTTCAATCCCCCAAGAAAAATAGAGGAAGAGGATGATTGATTAGTCGTTAGATCGTGAGTGAATTGGACTTGATCCGTCGGATGGCGTGCAATTGAGAAAAAAAATGATGTAATGTGTGACAAGTGAAAATAATGTAACTATAGTGTTACTCGTGCATTAATGATCATTTCAATTAAATATTATTTCAAACTATATGGCAGCTTGTTTAATTCATTTGGAGGGTCAAATGTGATCAAAGCTTGACCAAATTTATACCATAGCCAATAAGGTGTCTAGATTATTCATGTTCCCTTAGATTTCCATTTTTCATATGTTTTACCCATAATTCCCACAAATGTCAGTTTACTTGGTTTTAATGCATTAAAAGGTGTAATGTGATACATTTTTCTCTTAATTGATTTCTTTTGGTAAAAAATGAGATAAGAACTTATTTCTTACTCACTATTTATGTCATCTTTGTATCTAAGGTCTTTTCTCTTTCTATTTTATTTCTTTTAAGACAGTTCTAAGAATAGGAGAGAGAAAAAAGGAAAAGGAAACTAATGTTCATGGAATTGAGTTAATTGTAATGCATATTGCATAGATGGATGAGAAAAAAATATTTTGAGTCTCACTTTATTCTTCTCACTTTGTTATCCTTAAAGAAATTTCATTTCATGGTCTTTTTGCATTAAGACCCTCTAGTATAATCATGTAAGGAAAAACCACATTTTAAGGCTTAAATTAGTCTACAAAATTTGGGGTGTTATAATATAATCCTCCTTACAAGTTAACTTTAATGTCTCAAGTAAATTCATTTGTCCATCATATCTTGATATCATCTTATCTAGCATGTAACTAAAACACCATGAAATAAAAGCACATATCAGCATATCGAAATATACTGTGTACGTGGGGTGCACGCATAAGTGTGCAACTAGACTAACAAAATATATTCCATCAAATACTTGCAAATAAGAACTTTTATTTTATTTACATATCATTCTTTATGTGATACTAATAGTGGCATTATAACTGAACAGAACTAAATAAACATCCAACAGTTTAGTTGTTCAATCCTTTGAGAAACACTCAAAAAACATAGGCAAAATAATGCGGGTAGTCATGGGTGTAACCATGTACCTCAATGGTGAGACATGCATATTATCATGCAGAATACACTTCAACTATGTTCAAGAAATCCAATGAACAAAGATGAATCCAAGCAATCATATTATATCTGCTTGTATGTAAATCCTAAAGTCTCACCATCACATTACATAGATTAAACCCTACTCAGATCCTAATATAGTAATTAGGGTTTCAAAGCATAAATCTAATGATAAATCAATAATAAGGAAATAGAAATCCTAGATTAGGAGCTAAGTATGGTTTAATCTTTTTAATATGATGGGGATGCTTTAGGATTCATGTACACGTAGATATAATATGACTTCTTGGATTCATATTTGTTGATTGGATTTATTGAACATAATTGAAGTATATTCTACATGATAATATGCATGGCTCATTATTGAGGTACATGGTTACACCTATGACTACCCATATTAGTTTGTTGGTGTTTTCTGAGTGTTTCTTGAAGGATTGAACAACTGAATTGTTGGATGTGTATTTAGTTATGTTCAATTATAATGCCACGATAAGTATCACATATAGAAAGATTATGTGAATAAAATGACAATTCTAATTTGCAAGTATTTAATAGAATATATTTTGTGAGTTTACTTGCACACTACATGAACCCCATGTACATAGTATATTTTAATATGCTGAGCTGTGCTTTTGTTTCACGGTGTTATAGGTACGTGCTAGATAAGACGATATCAAGATATAATGTACATATGAATTTATTTGAAGATATTAAACTTAACTTGTAAGAAGGATTAGACAGTCACTTCTTCTCATATAATTTCTCATATGTACAATTATGATGATAGCAAGTTATGTAAGTTCTAGAGGAACATCTTGTATATAATAATTTAAATTAATGGAAATTATTTATTGTTATTTATTATATTGTTATCATCCTAAATCTATAAATTGCTATATATTGTTATAGTCATATGAGCTTTATAAATTACAGGAAGCAAATAAATAAGAAAAAAGTTAATTTGAAATCCATTTCAAAAATCCTCAAGAAAACCACATAAATCGATTAAGTCGGGTAGTCATAGGCATAACCACATACCTGTTTCAAAAGTGACTTGATGTCCAAGTAAATAAGCAAACAACTAAGCAATCACCCCAAAAATAATGCATAACACCCAGGTATTGCTATTTTGTTCACAAACTCACATTATGACTACTTGGGGTTCAAGTTAGGGTTTTCGTCAAATTAGCACTACATTATGGTTTTAGCTTCCAAAACCTTAATCACCAAGTTTTAATACCTTTTATTTCAAGAAACCCTAATTTTATCATCATATGTATTTTTATCTTCAAGAAAACCCTAATTCATCAATTTATTAATTATTTATCTCAAATTAGATCCAAGATACCCATTTTATCCAAAATGATTAGTCTTTGAAACATTAAGATCAATGAAGCACATTATCATCATCAAAACCAAGAAATTAGGGTTTTTTACACTTAACACAAACCTAGAAATTAGGTTTTTTTACACATTTAACACATTAAAATTTCCAACTTATACACACTTGTATAATTTGAAGTAGAAATAGATCTTGAAATTATCAGTATTGAAATCCTTGCATTTTTTTGAGAAATTTTCATATATAATTTGTCTTTACTCGATCATCCTAGCAATTATTATAGCTTTTACAAGATTGAGAAATTACTCTAAATATTGGGTTGAGAGGAAAGTAATTACTAGAATAGGAAAAAGAGGAAAATCTTCGACCATTTATTAGTTGGTCAACCACTGACCAATGCCCTGATCTCACAATTGAGAAGATATAGCCTCCCAGGAACGTGCAAGAGAGGGAAAAGGAGAAAGGAGGGCGCGGCTCGATCGTCAACCGTTGGATTTTGGTCAAGCTTGACCTAGGATCAAGATCTACAGTCTGGCTCTCATCCCCTCAGCCAGTAGTCTATGCACACTATGCAGTGGCTCCCTGGCAGAAGCTTTTGCTAGACCAGACAAGAAGGAATAGAGGAAGAGAGTGGGGTGGCTCAAAAAATAGTTGGTCATTTTCAGCCTCAGCTTGTGAAGTCGGGGAAAACCTCAAATGTCTCTATGAAGGCCTAGAAGAGATGCTTCCATGTGGTGATTACATTCTCTATTGTTTCGATGGTAACTGAGGAAAGGAAAATCTAGGCCTATTCTCAGTGCTCCCTCGTGTGGGAAAGATTCATGGAGGATGGGTAAAGATAAAGGGGTTCTTTTATAGTGCTTGGCACCCTACAATTACTGTTGGACAATCTACTACTTGGTCGGGTGAGAGACACAAAAATCAACTACTGGTTTCTTGGCGGCCAAGGCACATAATGCCATCGAATCAATGAGAAAGGGTTCATTTTTCTGAGAGGAGGATTGCAGTGTGGTTTTCACATCGTAAAAACAATCATAGAGAGAACTGGGGTCAGTGAGGGAGAGAAAATATCTCCTTCCTTTTTTGTTGGAGGTGGAAGACAATCCCCCTTCAGATCAACAGTCTGTGAGCCACTCGCATCATCAAGGGCAAATTCGAATTTTCTTGATATGAAAATTTTGTGACATTTTAATGCATCAATCCATTAATGCTCTCACTTTAGGGAAAACTAGTAAAATTCATATCTTCCTCCTCATTTGTATAATTGACTCCAAAATTTAAAGGAAGGCTTTCACTAATTAAATATCACTATGGGTAAATTTTGGTGGCAAAATACAAATATAAAATATACATTTATTGCCCCTAAATACAAATCTTTATTTGATTTATTTAAAGCATTAATGAATTTTTTTCTCACCCAAACATGACAAGATCTCTCATTTTGACATATTTCCTCATTAAGAATAACATTGAGCCAAAATCAATTCATTAATTGCCTTCAACAGCTCTTTTCTAGAAAATTCCACACATTTCCATATTTACATGTACATTATTATTTCCACATTACATGTACATTGTTTGTCAAGGGATGCTTTAATCCTAATTATTCTCAAAATCCTAACTCGAGATGAGGAGGGAAGTATCATTTTAGGGTTTATTAAGAAAGTGGATGAGAAGTGGATGAAATTTTAGATAAGAAGACTTAGAGAAAACATTACTTCAGGAAAATCCAAGGTTCTGGCCAGATTGGCATCATTTTGGCTAAGGGAGTCCCCATATACCAACTTAATGGTGCAGAGAGAAATATTATCATACCCCAAAACCATGATCCATTATCTACACCATTACCATCAAGTCATGCCTTACTAAGTCTTATTATCTTTTTCTATAGATTACTTGAAATCAATTAACTATCAAAGTTAAATGGTAATCCTAAGCTCTAATACCAAATATAATGACCTCACTTTTTAGCAACCCCCAATTAAGGAAGGCCAAAAAGGTGAGAGGCGTTATCTAAAATTTTCCCAATGATCCAGACTTTAAACAAATAATAACTAATAGTAAATAATTTCCATAGTAAAATACCAATAGTCATTTACTTTCAACAAGTCCTTTATTATTGCTTTTTCTCTCTTTCTTTCCCCCATATGTATTATTAGATTATTGAAAAAATAGTAAACTCAAAAAACCATTACAAGGGAGGATTTGCAAATTGAATCCATACTTCTAGAACAAAGCACACTAAGTTTTCTTATTATGTCCATCACAATTCATTATTATATTCAAATATGTGTATAAATTCATGCAAAAAATCCAAGTTTAACATGAAGCATTGATAAATGTGTTTTAGCTGCATTTTTAATTTAGTTTTACACTAATTTCCATCATTGTACTTTATAATTATCTTATATTAGGTTTCTTAATTTTAGGCTAATTTTTAGGATTTTGATTCAAGCTCATGATATTGGATGTTTGAGCTTCATATCTCATGAACTAACATGGGAGAAAGTTGTCTCATTGACCAACTAGAGGGCACACAAACTTATAATAACTTGACCATATTTTACTGATTTTGTCATACCATCAGTTGATGATTCCATTAGTTTATGATTCATAAGCACAGACCCTACAACACATGAAAATAGCCTCCCATAGGAGGTGGGCTCACTTGGTGGTGATGTCTGCCTTTCCCTCAGTTGACTATCAATGGAATGTTCTACTCATTTTCTAATGGAAAATTCTACCAGTCAATCATTTCTCTTAAAGTATACCCTTCCATTGATTGATAGACAAAATATAAGCCCCCTCACAAAATATGATGGAATTACTTCAGTTACCTACTAATGGCTTCCTTCTGATGGTCATCCTATACTGACCATATGATGGAAGTCATGCATGCCTCTTTTAATGGTCGACCAAATCCCATCAATCGATGATTGACCTGTGCACAACAACTGACAATCTCCCAACGCTCATCTTTTGATGGAAATCTAGTGTGTGTCTACTGATGGTTGGCAAGACTGTGTCTACCAAAGGCCGGTTTACACTTAAAAAACTAATAGAAACTCTATGCACATCTCTTGATGGTATGTCTGCATTCATCAATAGATGAAGTTCCCACCTCGATTATCGATAGAAGTCCAACATCTACCTTCCGATGGTTGTCCTAACTTCTTGCCTACTGATAGTGTCCCAACTCTTCGCCTACCAATGGTAATTCTAAATGTCAATGACTCATTGTCTTCCTCTGCATCCTCTATTAGTTTGCATCCATGGTTGCCAAGACCTAACTACAAGACAGACGGGAGGTTTCTAAACCCTAAGCTCAACCTTTAAATTTAAGTCCACTGCCTCCATAAAAAACATTCGTTATTTGATGCCATCAGGGTACCAAAACAAACTATGATCTTTCATCTTCAGAAACCATCAGTTGATGAATGTCAACAAACAACCCTTCCACCTTCACCTCCGCCAAGGATCCAAGGTTCAGAACTCGAGAGGCTTGTTTGGAGGCACCTATTTCTGTCAGTTGACGACCTCCACATTTGTCAACTTTCTATGTTCTCCTCATAGTGATTAGATCTAACCTTAGTAAAATGGGATGTCGCCTCCATGTCTCTCCCTAATGAATGTTAAGGAGAAACATTACTATTGTATTGAATGTTATCTCCCTCGACCTTGAAGATAGGCATATAGATTCCACAGCTTCTCCTTCCTTGTCTACTATGATGATAACATTCTTCTCTTCTTATGTTGTTAATCTTTTTACTGCTGCAATGAGCCAGTAATCCTCTAACTAGGGTGCAATAAGTAACTCCTCTATCTTATTTTGTGCTCTTTATTGCATTTATTATTGTAAGGACAAATATATGTTAGAATCAGACACTTTATGCTTGTATTCTTGCATGATCATCAAGTTTACATATTTATCAGATTTTGGGTGTACAGAACTTTGAACCCAAAATCTATGATATCGATTTGGTTCTTGTTAAACCCTTGATGAGAAGTTTGGGTAGGTGTTTATTGATATGATAGATAAATGATATCTAGGTAACGTGAGAAAAGATCTTAGAGTAATATCTATTTGATTTCAATGCTAACACTAAAAGGGGTATTCAACCTGTCTCAACATGTATATGTTCATGATACTTATGATGCAGTGAGTGAATGAAGGGTAATGGTGGTGAAATTCATCACACGCTAATGTTCTCATCTGTATGATAATTAAATTCTTAATCTAGTTTTTTTATTAAATGCACACAAGCGTAATCAACAAATAGTACAACCTCTGTGTTAAATACTAGTTCTTGCATCGTTAACATGATTAGAATAATTGTTAGAAACATTATCATTTAGGTTCGATCATGGTCTGTACTATGATAAGATCTATCTTCTTACGAGTGACGATTATTATATGTAGTATAGGTAAAAATCTAGGGACTTTTTCCTTGGTGAATTTACACGTACAATAAATCACATATCAAGCACATAGATATATACCACAGATACAACAATGGTTATATAACAATAGTAAGTATCATTTTGTACAAGAGTGTCAGGACAAATATATAATTAAAAACAACAACATCAACTATGTGAAAGAAAACCACTTCTAAGATAGTAGTGGATGTTAAATGTTGAAACCAATAAGCCTTTGAGTAGCTTTACCAGAGTGGACATGTTGTATATATCATTAGTTTAATAAAAACATTTTGTGTAATATTAGTGTGGGATGTGGGCCATATGTTGATGGTTTAGGGTGGCCATGGAAATTGTATCAGTGAACTAGGGCTAGCAAAATTTCACCCGATCCAATCCTGAATTATTTAAGTGAGTTAGGGCCTAAAGATTGGTGATCCAGTCCAAATTTGACCTGAACCTAAAGTTATTTAGGGTTGTATCCAGATTTGAATAGACTCCAATTGACACAATTGACTTGAAATTCATTATTATATACACATAATAAAATTAAAATAAAAAAAACATAACACACCCAATTGCCATACTAAATTATTAATGCATCCTTATTATGTTTGTTTATTACATTTGCCTTTTATTGGTTCATAATAAATGTTATATAATAAATATATAAGTTTTATAGGATTTATTATGCAAAAAGTTTTATAAAATGATTAGAACTTTTGTACAAATGATCTTTATTTAGTAGATGTGTTTACTGGTAAATTTTAGGTTTTTTTACATTAAAATCTATTGATTATAGCTTTATTTTAAATATTTTTGTTTGTAACTTTATGAGTCAAACCCAATTAACTATAGATATTTGCAGATCTAGTAGGATCAAGGTATCCCTATCAAATTTTGACCAAAGCCATGTACTTGATTTTGTCTGAAATGAAGAATATTAGTTTTGATTTTGGATTTGTCAATTTGGACTTGTTTTGAGTTTGAACAACGATGTCTGAATTGACATCAAGTTGGTTCTACGTGGTGATATTTTCATCTCATACCAAATTCAAGTTAGACAAATTTAGATAAACAAGTTCATATCAAGCATAAATGTTACATATCATGAGTAAGTAAAAAGTATACAATCTAAATTTAGTTTCACGTTACACATTATGAATTCAGGTCAAATTTTAGATATACCACCTCGAAAAAATATGATTATGAATTTAGATGGTTTGCATCAACTCATTTTTTATCCAACCCGGAACCGAATCTAGACCGATTTGTTGATATCCTTTGGTCAAACTTTTTGTTTGAAAACCCATATTTTACAAATTTAGGGTCTAGCCAAAATGTGTTGACCCAAAATGACCCGAATGAAGCCCAGACAGACCATTTGGCACCCCATTGCGAGTGTCAGTGAGTTAGCATTAGTGCAGAAGCTGAATCACAATCAAAACCCCAAAAGAGAAGCTAACTAACATGTTAGGATGATCATAAATGCATAATGTTTCAGCAACATGTTATTACCACTCATACATTCATCATTGATGGATGTGGGAGATTTTCTCTAATCTTGCCAGAGGACAAGAAATTTCTTATTCAGAAGTTGACACTATTCTTGGGTGTATCAAGTCTTTTCCTAAAGGGACTTCCTATGGTAGAGACGGTTTGAGGGCCCAACACATCTTTGATGCTATGTGTAGAGAGGGCTCTATCATAGACACTGACCTCCTACATTCCATCACCCTCATGGTTAATTTATAGTTCGGAGGGAGATGTCCCTCATCCTTGGCAGAGTTTATAGCTTCTGTGCCGCTTACACCGCTACTTAAACCAGACAATAGCTTATGCCCCATCACAATTGGCACTATTTGGAGGCGTCTAGTGTCCAAAGTTGCTATGGCAGGAGTGAGTAAAGATATGGCCAAGTATCTTAATGGCTTCCAGTTTGGAGTGGGTGTATCTGGTGGGGCAGAGGTGATTTTGCATAGTGTCAACAGAGTATTGAACGGGCGGCATAGTGATGGTTCTCTATCCATGCTCACAGTGGATTTCTCTAATCCCTTCAATCTGGTTGATAGGTTTGCCTCACTGCACGAGGTCATGGTGAGATGTCCATCTATTTCTTTGTGGGTGGAGTTCTTATATGGCCAGACAACAAGGCTATACCTTGGGGATAGGTATATCTCATCAGTCAATGGGGTGCAACAAGGTGATCCTTTGGGCCCACTTCTTTTTCCCTTGTACTGCATCCAATTATCCATCATTTCAGGGATAGTTGCAAGCTTCTTCTTCATGTGTGGTATCTTGATGATGAAACAGTCATTGGGGACACAAAGGAGGTGGCCAAGGTTATGGGTATCATTCAGCGGTGTGGACCGTATTTGGGTCTGCTTTTAAATATTCATAAAACTAACCTTTTCTGGCCTACATGTGATGGTAGGGAGATTTACAAAGAGTTGTTTCTGATGGATATTGGAAGACCATTGTTAGGGGTGAAGTTGCTTGGAGGAGTTGTTAGTAGAGATAGAAATTTTATTAAGGGTTTGTCTATGGAGAGCGCTTCTAAGGCTGTGAAGTTGATGCATCTTCTACCTCAGTTGGGTGATCCCCAGAGTGAGCTTCTTTTACTCTGATCGTGTATGGACATTGCAAAAATTTTATTTGGCTTGAGGACTTGTCAGCTACGTACATGGAGGAGGCATTCATATTGTTTGACAGAGGCTTATGAGGGTCTATTGAAGACATTGTAGTTTGTGGAGGTCCCCTTTTTGGAGACCTCCAATGGAGGGTGGCTTTATTTCCCATTCGGCTTGGTGGATTGGGACTACATTTAGCAGTTGAGGCTTCCTCATACGCATTCGTGGCATCTAGGGCCCAATCTTGGGTGATTCAGGATCACATCTTGCAAGATAGAGAGATTCACGGTATGGACTTTGACTTTGATTCTGCTCTAGATCGTCTTTGTGTCACGGTTTCGTCCTTCGACCTCAGTTGTTTTTCTAGAAAAGACACCGTCCCCCCAAAGGCCCAAAATACTTTGGTGAGTGCTCTTTTTCATAAAATAATTAAAGACATGGACGTTAAGTTTGACATGACTGTTAGACAGAAGGCAATTCTTGGGTGTCTTCAAGCTGATCATGCTCAAGATTTTCTCCTTGCTATTCCTATTGATGGACTTGGTCTGCACATGTTACCGGTAGAGTACCATAGTATCTTCAGATATTGTCTCATGATTCCTTTATTTCCAGTCGATGAGATATGTCCAGTTTATCGTAAGGCGTGCTTGGACACTTTTGGAGAGCATGTGGTTCATTGCAGGGAGCTTCTAAGTTTAAAGTATAGGCACAATCTTGTTAAAGACGTTCTATTTGATGTACTCAGACGTGTGGGTATTGCTACTAAGAAAGAGACACCTGTGAACTTTTTAACTGATCCACAAGAGGGGAGATCCACACTTAGACCTGCTGATATTTTAATTTTTGGATGGGTCGGAAGGAAACATGTGTGTGTAGATTTGACATGAGTCTCTCCGTTGATGGGTTTGAAGAGTGGGGCATTTACAGCGGGACATGTCATCTTTAAAGTTGTTTCATCCAAAGTGGTAAGCATGAGAAAGTGTGTATTGAAAATTAGCACGCCTTTGTCCCTTTTGGATTTGATATCTCCTAAGTGTATGGATGTAGTGTTTCAAAAGATTGATTTTGTCATCCAAAAAGAACTAGCGGCGCAACTTGTTGCCCGCTTGTCTTCTATTTCGATGTAAAGACAACAATTATATGTGAGGTAATGTCAATAGGAGAAGATGCAAGATGCATGCCGGATTCGCTGAAGACGCGGTGGGTACTTGGCACAAGACACTTACTGGCTATTGCCTATTGGCCATCGCCATGGGTAGAGATGTTGATTAGTGATTCCCCAAAAATAGGGTTGCTAACTGACAAGGTTAGGATGGTCATAAAATGCATAACGCTTCGACGACATGTTGTGCTTTTACTGCTCACACATTGATGGGTGTTGTTGGAGCGTTCCTTCGGGCTTCCCTGGTGCTTATGAAATTGTAGTTGACGGAAGGAGTCACAAGAGGGGAACCAACCGATACGCATGCCGGATTCGTAGAACCCAGGTGGGGGGTAGTAGCACAAGAGACAAGACGCCTACTGCATATTGGCTATGAGACTAGAGGGTTATTGATTGATGATTCCCCTCACGGAAGAATTCCCCCCCTATACATACAGTCGTAAACGGATGGATTGCTGACAAACAGGGTAATTTTGGACGCCATGCATGAACGGTATTACACAGATACCTGCCGGTCAGACCTCTCTAACAACTTAAATCCAGAGCAAGGACCCGAACGGGTCAGTAAAGTTGGGAACAAAAGACGCGTGGGATAGCTAGATGTCAGTCCCCGCTTTTCCTCCTGTTGTAAAAAAAAAATCACATATGTATATGTAGATCTCAGTTCATAAATATCAATAAACAAACAAGTGAGACCTTCCCGCCCTCCATAAATGAAACATCCCGGCCCGAGTATTTTAGATGATAGTTTTCAAATTATTTATTTCAGAATCCTTCGAAGCCAGATACACAGACGTAGACAAATTGGTACCTGATGTGCAGACGTCAAACATCCTGACCCAAGTATCTTAGGCCTACTTTGGCCGCCAGCTTCATAAATCCCGGTAATTAATATAGTAACTGATAGTCCGTCACGTTATATGCGGAACTAGTAACTACCGTTCCAGAATCGGTGCAATGGTTACAGACGGTTTTTTCCTGTCACGCCAGTACCGGAAGTATTGAAAACGCCAGCATCTTCTGTCACATTTCGCCTTTCTTCCCTACGGATTAACAGTGCAATCAGTCAATTCTGTGTAGCTAGCCTCCCGCAACACCTTAATAAACACTTGTGCCATCTATCAAACTACTAGGATTTAACAAGTTAGCGGCCAAACTAGGCCTTAAATGATGATTTTAGATTATCTATTTCAAAATCTTTCAAACTATTCATTTCAGATTTCTTTAAACCCGGAATTCTTTGAACACTATTCGGTCTTTTTTTTTTCCTTCAAGAAAAACATAACGACAAATGACAAATAACAGACAATGACGTCATTGACGTGTGTGTTCTTCGAGCACTGCAATGAACATGCCGGCGTGCTGGTACCGATAAAGACATTGTTTAATGTCCGCAATTCACAGTCCTAAGTCACTTGTGAATATTTTAAGCTCATGCTAGTGACATGCACGTTCCATGTCCTTTTTTACGCCTTGTTTCTCATATTGCTATGGCCGTCGAGTTTGTGGTAATTATGTTTGTTAAATATTAGTAAGAGCTTACGTTCGGGGAAAAAGTGGCTAATTGTGACTTGGGATGATTCCTCACCATGTCAGAACGTTTAGGGAATGGATTCATTTAGAAGAAAACAAAATAGCATTGGGTACTTAACTACTTGGCTCAACGGTAAAGCCGGCTACTCGTCGTAGAGCAGGTCAAAGTTCGAAACTCGTTGGTACATCTGAATAGAGAGGCAGCAACAACGATATAGCCTTCCATCGTGGTACGATGAGGAAGAGATGTTAAATCTCTCTTTGTCATGCATCCACTCTTTTTTTTTCATCAATATCGGTAAAATGAATTACCCAGATTTATTTATTTCATATTTTCGTTCTCCATTCTTTCTTGTAGACAATCATATCACTCCTACTCTTCTAATATTTTTCAACACCTATTTTGTCTTTTTTAATAATAAAATTCAACAATTGTGAAGAGATGACAAGTGGAGAGTCATTAATTAGTTCTCCCTTTTCTTATATTTTATAAACTCTTCATTTTGTTTTTTCTTAATATAAAAATCAAGTGACCTCTTCTAGTTTTCAACAATGAAGTCAACTAATGTCAATAACAAGTGGAGAGAAAAAGGGAGAAATATTTTTTTATACTTTTTTCGTTCTGAGCCAATTGAGTTTTTTTAACGACAACTAATGCTTCATTAGTAAAGAGGTGGCGACTACTACGGCACGCATGTGCAGCTTGCCATCTTTGGTAACCTTTCTCTCAAACACAAGATTAGCAGCGGCTTTGTGTTTGATTGTTTTTAACATTTAACAACATCCATTGCTGTCGAATAAAAGTCATGTTGTGGTTGATCTCATCTCTTGGACTATTGGCAACATCAAATACATTGTCAAACACTGATGGGAAAGTGAAGCTCTCCACCTCGTAGCATCAAGGAGTTATCAAAAGTGAGGAGTCATTAACTCTGTCTTCTTATAATTTTATGTTGTAATTAACTGCAAAAGCATTTATTTGTGATACAAACGAGAGTAGAACATGGAAAAGCTAATAAAATTTTCATTTGTGTAAAGTTTTTCTCCTAATTAATGTATGTTCTCTCTCCAAGCTAATCATATAGATAACTACTGTTAATCATTTTGTCTTAAAAATAAACAAAAACGAGCTCTCACGAGCATATATGCTTGTGGATTTACTAGACTAAACGAAAACAATAACATAAATCATTTAAAAGGCAGTTTTATATGATAGCAGATACTAATGTAAGAAACACAAAGCACTTATATAGATTTATAAAAACGAGCACATTGAAGAATACGTTGTAGATTAGTGATTTGGTATAGTACTGGTCACGTCAAGAGGGGGCCATATCTCGCGGGTTTTAGTTTGGCTATGGGGAGCTGTACTTATGAAAGTCAATGGGTCTGTGCCAAGCAAACAAGCTAAAACCCAGTTGGAAGGCGGAACGGCTGGTTGCTAAGTTCTAACAGGTCGGATGATCACAACGTTTCAACGACAGGTTGTGCCTTTAATACTCACATTGATAGATGTGGGAGCTTTCCTTTATGCTTCCCCTGTTCATACGAAATTTCGTAGAACCAACTCGCCCAAGAAATGTCAAAGGGAGCTGTTGCATGCCGGAATTGTAGAACGCGGTGGCGTAGTAACACAAGATACGCCGTTCTTATATATTAGCTTTTGCCGTGTGTAAAGATATTGATGATTGACGGTAAAACTTTAAGGAGGAATATTTTCAACATACATACGGTGGTCATGTGGATGATTTAGAAACACGAGGCATTGTGAGCAAACCGTAATTTAGAAGACATGATTCGGTCACAAGTTGGATCCAGAGCAACGAGATCCAAATCGGTCAAATTAAGGGTAAGGCGTGGTAGTTGGGGTCTAGAGAGATAGAGCGAGATATGTCAACTGGACTTTCCGGAAATTGAGTAGCGTGGGATTGTCCGGCTCTATTACTGGCTGATTTTTTCCCGCCTCCTATTGTGAAAAATATATACAAAGGACAAAATAAAGAAATGGAAGAAGAATATGTGAAGGCAGTTGTTTCTGCCATAGTTTTCCACATCACTTGTTTGTTGTTTGTCTGCGCCATGTGTAGGCTCCATTCCCGTTTCTATTAATTGATATCAAATAACAAACTTGTGGTGTTCCTCGATTTTATAAATAATAAATTGTTAAGCTTATAAAAAAATTAAATGCCATTTGTTGTGTGTAGTTAAGATTGTATATCGGTCTAGAGTCTAGACTAGATAGAACAACATTGGGCTTGACCGAAGTAGACTTGATTGGATCGGATCAAAATACGAATTGATACAAATTTTTATACTGAGATGGTTTGACCTAGTATGGAAGAAACCAAAGACCGGACTGCGACTGGACCTACTAAGATTCTTGATATTTTTCAAATGTGAGAGACTATGTATTAATGTTATTAGTCATTTGATTACGCTATATTGGTGTGGTGAGAACATGCACGAGTATAACTAATATAATCATTCATATGTTTTGATGCTATTTTAGGTAACTTTTTGTTTCATATTGACTACACTTATTCATATTGGCCAACACTTATCCAGCTTCCGCAGTGGAAAATATTGGTCGTATGTAAGACTTTGTAAGAAATAGATACACATATTATTGTGATTGCCACACTATCTATGTGTCCTTAATAATAATACTTTTTTTGCTATTTTGATATCATTATGTACTATACTAAATTTATATGTAATCATTGGATAACTTTTTTATATGATACGGTAAATGCAACTCTAGTTATCTATCTAATAATCTCTACCACTTCAGCTCATGTCGTAGATAAGTGTTTACTTCCAACCTTGAGTACGAATTTATCCCAGAGTTATATATTACTTATAATATGTAGAATTGATAATCGTGTGGTTCACTCCCCATGATCTTTTTTGAACACTGGCACTATCTAATTCATTGTATAAAGAGAAGATTTTATATTATTTGGGCTAATCGACCGAACTTGTGTGGACAAGTTTTAAACCAATATGTATCAAGAAAAATAGAGTTCGAGGATCGAAATGAAACTGGAAGACCGCTAACCTGGATTAATTCTTTAATCATATTATGTTTTCTTCGTCACCTATTTGGATGCTTTCTAATGTATGTTTAGGGCAATTTGTCAGCATGTGCCTTGCTTGAGGGCCTATGTATAAATTACCCATGTTCGAGGGTTTCCATAAAATGTGTACATAGCATGTTTGCTTCCTTCTTCTCTCTCTTGCCTTCTTGAATTTAGTGGATACACTTAGGTGATTTACTCAACCCTTGCTGCCATTTCCTTGGTTGTGGTTTAATGGAGGTAGTTTGCCTTTCCATTAGTAGAGGATCGATGGATGTGTGTCTGAATTTTTGTTGGTCGAGAACCGATAAAACTTTGTTGACCTTTTTCTCGATAGTTTACATATGGATTTTTGTCGGCTGAAGATAGAAGAAGTTTCTCTATCCTTCTCTTGATAGAGAGTCGATGGGAGTCACCATCCTTGTGACATTTGTGTTTTCATCGATTGTCTACTAGCTAAGCAACTAGCAGGCTAATAGGAGGATTTTCATTAGTTGACTACTGATGGAAAGTCTACATCGTATATTGATGATCTCATGGATACATTGTACCTATGACAAACCTAGAGAGCATGTGTTCTGGTGGTTCTCCTTAGAACTTGAACAAACAATAGTGATCGATGAGATTCATGCTCGTGTCTACCGATGGAGTTTCGGGCTGTGTGTACAAATGGAGCTTACAACAGACCGGTGAAGGTATAGGTGTTTCTACATATGACATGATGACTTTGACCACCTTTTTCTCTCTCTTCTAGGGCTATATATACTCATCTTGTATTTCCTTCTCGACTCACTTATGCAAGCTGAATTTTGAAGTGTTGACACTGAGCAAGACACCACCAATCAATGACATTTTTGCTTTCATCGATCTTTAACTTCATTAATGCTTGTATTTGCTCTCTTCTCTATTGATGTGTGATGAGCTATTAGGTGGCTTCTAAGACTACATATGTGTAAGTAGAACCTTGATCTTATGTTCTTCTAATGATCTTTCACCTTATTATTTTCCTTTGAAATTTTAGGTGCTTTTTCTCTATGGTTTTGACTTTTAAGTCTGGCAACCCGCAGTGATAAAGCGAGATTACTCAAAACAAAATGCACGATCAAGCACTAATTAACCATACACTAGGAAACAGGATAAATTAAAACCAATTTATAAATTAACATCTTATTCAGACATTACATAAAGGTCCAACAACTTGTATATCAACACATACCATATCTGGTATTTACAAATATATGTCCAATGGCATCAACCACAACCTATATGAAAAAGAGATGTTCTACAAGTACATATCATATACAAAACATGACCTACTTCCAAAAACCATGTGCCGATATACGTATCATCTACAAAACATCCCATGCCTAGACTTGAGAGTACAGGGGTGACTCTAAGACTCTACAACTATCCAACCATCTGCTCCTACTTCTCTCCAAGATGATCTTCCTCAACACTATGATCCTGACCACACCACTGACGACCACCTAAAAAGATGTGGTGACCCGCAAGGTGAGACCCATGTCCCAGTGAGAGATATTACTCTCAACCAATGGTTATTATTTACAAAAAATATCTTGTTAAACATGATAAGCAGATTAAACAGATTAAGCAGTTAAAGCATAATAAGAAATTCAAGTAGGTTAAGTATATTAAGCAAACTAAATGGATATGCATAGAAACATATAAGACTAGTGGGTATGTGAAGGAACATGTAAGACTATCACCTACTAAACAATTAATTTCTCTTATCACATTATATAACAACTAAGCAGTACATGAAAATAAGGAAAGTGGAAACATCCAATGTGAAGTGTATTTAACCCTAGGCTTATATACTACATGGATGCATTATGTCTTTTATTAAGCCATGGGGAATTGAGGCATACCACTCAATTCCAACTGACCATTGCCAAGTCAAAATAAGTGACATACAAGATCTATAGGAAAACTGGGATCCTAAGATCTCATCCGCCCTTGGTCAATACAAGTCCACCGCAATGACATATATAGTAAAGCTACAAAATATCCTAGTCCTCCCTTAGTGTATAGGTCATGACACTAGTGAACAACCTAGTCTGTCCTTAAACGGTCACAGTACTAGTGAAACTAGGGTAGACAAACACAAACATCTGAGGTACAGTCGTAGTTTTCCTCAATCACATCATATATATTGAATCATCGTCGTCTGAGATACGACCTCAGTCGCTCTCCTTCCAATGTATGACTGTAGTGATCCTTGTGAACATGTATATACTCAACAACATATGACTCCAAGCTTCCACGAAGGGATAACTCGTTTCACCATCCACGAAGTCCTGACACTAGAATGGATATATGGCACAAGGTAGCTACATGATTAGGGTTTCACTCGATCAATTAAGTTCATTTAGGTGATTTAAGGCTCAAGTTACATACAAACCCTAAAAGAATTCTATAAAACATGGTGTATATTGCAACTTCAAAAGATATAAAACGTATGAGATATAACTTTAATCACAAAACCACATGGTACTACTTCATTGCCATACATGAGTCCATACTCATCGTCATACCATCACGGTTTAAAAATCCCTATCACATCATGAGAGGATAACACCTCAACTAGGGTATAAGACCATATCCAAGGTCATTAGAACCATCACATCATTCCCTACAAGAACATCATTATCTTTCCATTCCTCATCAAGGCTCATCATATCATCACCAAAGAAGAGACGTATATAAGTTTGGTACAACATAATTTAAGAGTTATGATGTTAATAAAACCGCAATTTAGGGTTTCAACAACATAGAAAGAAAAAGTACATTCATCATCATGTTAATAAGTATAGAAATGTAAGCATTATCATTGCTTACTTGGGTTAGGGTTAACTTCAACAAGGTAGGTGAATTAGGATTTCAAAACATCAATTAGAAGTAAACCCTAGTTCTTATCATATAATTCAATCATGAAAGCAATCAGGTCGACCATTACCATCTTAAGGTCAACAAAACATGTCGACCGTGTAGATTAGAAATCTTCATCAGCCACATGGACTAAGGTTTCATTGACTGCTGAAACATAAGAATGAGTCATTGAGCATTGAAGATTTGAGAGAGGTTGGCGACCGTTGAAAATATGAAGCATTTGGCAACCGATGAGAAACATGGAGAAGTAATTGTCAACGACTACTCTATGGTGACTGTATGGTGACTGTGCTATGGGTTGTGTTCCAAAAACAAGATTGATCTCAAAATCAATCTCTCTAGAAGGGGGAACTCTGGGAAAATCCTTAGGAAAGACATCCTCAAATTCTTGCACCACTGGTACCTCCTGGATATTAGGACCTTTCTCCTTGGTATCCACAACATGAGCTCAGAAAGCCTCACATCCTTGTCTCATTAACCTCTCCGCTATTATAGCTGATACCAAACTTGTAGGAAGAATCTTCATGTCACCTTGAAAGGTCCATGAGACATTACCATCATGGAACGTCACTACCTTAGAACTACAGTTCAAAACCACTATATATTACTCCAAAGTATCCATTCCTAGGATCACTTCGAATCCATACATATCAAGTGGCAAATGATTCACTTGAATGTTGTGTCGTGAAAAAGAAAGAACGCAAGAAGAACACACTTTTTGCAACTCGACAGAACCAACCAAAAGAGTCTCTAGATGCATGCTATCAGATCTATGATGAATAGGTAGATAACAACTATCTATCACTTATGTGGTGATAAAAGAGTGTGTCGCACATGGGCCTACTAGCACATATATGAAACAAGAAGTAGACATATCAAATTGAAATAATTCCATATGACCTTTCCCGACTTGTGGGTTGACTACTGCTTCTGGATGACTCATGGCATAGAACCTAGTCGTCGCCTGCTACCGCCCAAGTTCTCTGCTAGCATATCTCAAGGAGCCTATCTATGATTCTTTTCTACGTCCTCTATTACCATTGTAGTTGAATTTACGTTGTTGTTGCAAAACATGTTGACTCTGCCTAGTCTATTGAGTCACCTCCTCATCTTTCATAGGGCAATACGGTTTTGTATGCCCCACCTGCCCACACTTGTAACATGTTCTGGGGTCATAATATGGCCTAGACGGTCATGGTACTATAACTTATGAGGTACTATGAGCTCCTGTAGGTGGAAAACTATAACCTCTACCCTACTCAGGATCTACTGGGATGGAGTAAATGACCTTTTCTCAGTAAAATTCAACCTCTTCTATGACAATGGTGGAGTAAACCGTAGCTTCTTAAAGTCTCCAGATGATTGTCCTTAGAAATGAGTCAGTCATTTATTAGCATTACCTTCACAATTCTCTATGGCATACCTCTCAATCCTCCTTACAAATTCCACAAAGGGGGAAAACCTTTCCCTATTCTCCAAATTTGATTTTGTTGTAGTCAACTCTATACTTAAACTCTTCTCAAACCCACAGATCCTTTCCTTGTCAATGTCTTCCATGTGAGGCCAGAACCTCAAAAGTTCCATGAACTTTGACTCAATCTCATTATAGTCATCTCCCCTTGTCGAATTTTCTTAAATTGAGAGATTTTCTCATCTAGGTAAGTCTCTAGAAAGTATTAGCTAACAAATTCTCATCAAAACTCCTCCCATCCTATCACAACCCCTGGCCTTTTATCCTCTTTTATGGCCCACCAGTGGCCAGTACTACCCTTCAACAAGTAGAAAACATGCTTTACTTTGTTTTCTTTAGGAATGTTTAGGATTTTGAACGCCTTCTCTAGCTCTGTAAGCCACTTATCAATGTCTACTAGATCTGATGTACCAGCATATTTGATCACCTTAAAGCATCTAAGACATTCAAATGTCTTTCTAACAACTTGGGATTCCATATTAGGGACGACTTCCCCAGCTTGAGGTGTTATCACTCTATCCACTATTTGTGTAATCATGGCCATCATCTGCCTAAACATAGACTGAAAATCAGGATTATCCATTATTGTCAGGTTTGAGGCATTGTGGGCTGTTGTGGCCCTATCTCTAGCACTTTCTGATTGTGTGCCTATCTCCTTGCACCTCCTCCTAGTGAAACATAGGTACTCTTAGTGTGTTCTTCATCTACTCCAGTCCTATTTGCATAAGTATAATCTATGATCAGATATGTTGGATGCATAAGAATATACTCAATCTGTAACACCCCTCCCTAGGGTTACATACATAACCAGCGGAAGCAGAGCCTAATCCCCAACATTATCCATAATGTGGGGTACTTGGCATTTCAGGGAGGAATTGTCACAATCATGATATACATTGCAAAAAGATATAGTTTACATAAACCATCACAGGATCAAGATTTCAATTTCTCATTCTCAAACCTTAACAAAGGTTACATGTACATAATCATGGTAAAAGGAAAAAAAGTCTATAAACTGGGTATGGTTGGCACCCCACCAAAGCCCTTCTCCTTGTAGGTTTGTGAGCTAGGGTTTCCTCCTTAGATGGACTTTTCTCCTTATCTAGCTTCCAACCTGTGGGCATCATGCCCCCAGCCATGCATCAAACAAATGGTAAGTGGATTGAACATGTTATAATATAAGAAAACTTGAAAACTGAAAATAAGCATTAACATTGAACATTGAAAAGACATGCATTTTCTTTTAGATCAATTTCTTTTATCTTAACCTATATAAGTAACCTCGGGTTGCACAAATGTGCCTCTTCTCTTATGCACTGAAGTGCCTCTTAGGTTGCACTGAAGTGCCTCTTCTCTTATGCACCAAAGTGCCTCTTTTTTTTTAATTAAGCCAGGGGTCGCTTTTATTCATCCCACACCCCTCTTGTGGGATAAATCACAGCAAAATTACATCTCCCACACTTATAACTCAGGTATCATCCCAAGATCCCTCAAGGACAGCCCTTACATCCTGAAAAATAAAAACAAAGACAACCAAAACAAGGGACTCCGAAATCAAGCCTTTTCCTCTCCAGCTTCTGTTCTCTTGAGTATCACATAGGGAGTATCTCTTTTTTCCAACAATGCCATGCCTCTAATCCTCATCGGCATATTGCATACATCTGACGAAACTACCATCTCGTTCAATCGGCATCCCCACCTACCTAACTCACGAGGAATCGAGTTGATAGCCTTGTGAACTAGGGCTCCTGAAATCATAGAGGATGTTAACTCATCTCGCAGCTCTCTAACAAAAGAAGTTATCCGCCATGGCTCTTTACCACCATTCCAAAGAATCTCATGTGTAACAAAATCATCTACTTCTATACACGAGATGTTCAAGGCATGGTCACCCGCTAGCTTCAAACCTATGGCGCATGCTTGCATGTATGCAAGAAGGTAATTCGAGCTCCTTATCCAGGCTCTGAACACAAGACAAATATTGGCACTGTGGTTACGTATGATACCAGCTGCCCACCTTCTATGTGTGTCGTGGGAGTCCCTATCCCTACCAACCGTGATGTTCAGCTTGAGATTATGTATATCCGGCTTCTCCCATCGCAACAAAATCAGCTGGTTCATCATTGACTTTGGTTCGTTCAAGCCCACCATCTTCATTCTGTCATATATATCGCTGTTTATAGTGATAGGGAATGTTGTTCTCTTCAACCGATGATTAAGGATTCTAAGGATATGGTCCCATTCATGGTTGAATGGCTTCCTCGTACCATCATACTTAGCTCCACATCTAATGCGCCATATACTGTGGGGGATTAAAATCGCCATATTACCTGTCAGCCATTCAGATAAACCTTTCGCCTTTGTCATCTTGCACATGTTCAGAAGGGATCTCATATCATCAGGCGGCTCCATTTCAAGCAAATCTTTAAACTTCTGCCAGAAGAAAGCAGCGGTCTGGCCTTTAAACATCATGTAATCTATATCTTCCTCCTGGGGGTTATCGCAGCAATAGCATATAGAAGCAAGGGATATACCACATCTAAATTTAATGTTATCATCACTGGGTGTAGCTCGTCTGGATAATTTCCAGATAAATGATGCCTCCTTGGGATATCCGGCCTGCCATACCATCCCTAGCCCATCTGGGCCTTCCCTACCACCCTGCATCAGCACCCTTTTCACAGAACTCATAGAAAATCTGCCACTCCTCTCAGGACTCCATACCAGCCTGTTGTCTACGTTGGCTATCCAAACGCCAGCATCACGTATCATCTTCATACCTTCATCATCCACGACCACCCTGAGAGAATCCCAGTCCCAACCGTGTCCATCCAGCCAAAAGTCCCTGATCGTAAACGTGTGTCTTCTATCGCTGGGGACTAACGCGTGATCCGTAAGGCGAGATTCACACCACCAAGAATCCCAGAAGGACAAATCTCCATCCCCAACCACCCATCGACATAACGGAAAAATACGAGGGAACATATCCCACATTCTTTTCCAGAAAGGTGAAGGTAATAAACCTCTTCTCAAGGTACCAGGATACATATTGTCTCGGCCACCAACCAAGTTTGCATACTTAGCCCTGCAGAAAGAAGCCCAAATGGAGTCCTTCGTCAGCACCTCCCAACATGCTTTTGCAACAAAGGCTTCATTGACTGTCTGTAAAGAGGGAAACCCTAGACCTCCAAGTGAAAAAGGCCTAGCAACTCTGTGCCATGCAACCCACGCCTTCCTGTTGTTATCCTCCCTATCCCTCCACAGAAATTTGGATAGCTTGTTCTCAATTCGCGTCATGATCCCAACAGGGATTCCCACCGCAGCCGCCGTATACACTGGGATAGAAGTCAAGACGTGTCCAATCAGCAATCGTATCCCTGCAAAAGATAGTAGTTTGGATTTCCAAGTAGCAAACTTGTTATTTATCTTGCCCATCAGGAACTCAAAATCAGCAAGCCTCATCGCTCCTTTCTTGATCGGTATGCCAAGATACATCATTGAGTTCATGGCAGAAACCACCCCCATGGATGCGGCTATATCTTGAGCTAAAACCAGATCCTTGCCTCCTACCACGCATGTGGACTTGAGCTTATTTATTCTCTACCTGGTTGCCTTTTCGTATGCATCAAAGGTGCTGCAGACCTTGTCCATTGATCTCTGGTCAGCGGAGAAGAAGACTACAATATCATCCGCATATAGAAGAATGATCGGGGGGACAGCCACCCCTTTCACCTGAAACCTGGAAATGGCCCCTTCCTCAAAGAGTTTTAAGAATCTTCTACATAGCATCTCCTCAAAAAGAATGAAAAGAAATGGAGAAATTGCACTTCCCTGCTTCAAGCCTCTACTCATCGGAAAGAAACCAGTCGTTTCCTCCCCTAGCGTCACCGTTGCCCATGAGTTTGAGAAGAAGCTCAGGCATAAGTTTATCACTTCTTCTGTAAAACTAAATTTCTCCAGAAGTCTTCTCAGTATAGACCATACCACCCTATCGTAAGCCCTTGACATATCATACTTTAGAATCACATTAGGATTTTCTCGCCCTTTGTTAATGTCATGCATAAGCTCCTTAGCTAGCCGGATGTGGTGAGATATATTTGTGCCTTTAACAAAAGCCCCTTGGTTCTTGGATATCAGGCGCGACATAATAGGAGTAAATCTCTCACTGAGTACTCTTGCAAGTATGCGCAGGGTGACATTCTCTATGGATATGGGCCTCAAATCATCCGGTATTCTAATGGGATTATCATTCTTTGGAATAAGCAGGATTCTACAACAGAAAAGACCCCTGAAACAAGTTTGACCACTGAAGAAACCCTTCATCAAATCCATGAAGTCACTTTTAATAATAGGCCATGCAGCTATGAAAAAAGGAAGAGTAAAACCGTCCGGTCCCGGGGCTGCCGCTGAATCCATCATCATCATCACCTTTTGAATCTCTTCTTCCTTCGGAGGTGCCACCAGAGTGAAATTTTCATCAAGAGAAACCATCTCCGGGATCGCGTCCATGAATTCCAACAGCTCATTTTCATCTGTATCTGTTTCTTCATTGTAAAAGTTTTGGTAATGATCAGTTGCCATCTCCGCCATTTGTTTAGGGTCCGTAATTGTAGTGCCATCTTGCAGAACCATTTTATTAATCCTTCTCCACTTTCTTTTAGATTTAACAGTAGCATGGTAAAACTTGGTGTTTCTCTCCCCATCTTGAAGCCAATCTATACGAGCTTTCTCCTTCCATACCATTTCCTCCTGGTCCAACAAGAATTGTAACTCACCTTCTGCCTCTCGTAGGTTGAGCTCATTGACAGAAGTCGGATTTTCATCAAACGCAGCTTGCGTCGTGAAGACCACATCTTCAAAGTCAAGGATGCGTTGTCTGTTGGCACCAAAAGTAACCTTGCTCCACCTACGAAGAGCAACATGAACCCTTTTAAGTTTAAGGCAGATAACTACTGAAGGGTGACCGGTCACTGGTTCATGCCATGCTTGTTCAATTATCTTCATGCATTCCTCATATTCGAGCCAAGTCTTCATAAATGAGAAGTGAGCCTGCTTTTTATCCATTGTCATAGCACCAGGGATCGACACAATGGGGCAATGATCAGATACTCTCGCTCGGGTCAAATGAATAGATCTCAACGCTGGCCTCTTCCTCATCCATGCACCATTGACAAGAACCCTATCAATCCTCTGCCACATTGTTGGAGTGAGAATTTGTTTGTTCACCCAAGTAAATTGACTCCCCTCAAAAGGAACTTCATCAAGAGCTGCATCTGATATCCAAGAATTAAAGTCCAACATGTCCTGAAAACCAGGTTGGTTTCCCCCTCTTCGTTCCCTAGGATGTCTCACCACATTGAAATCCCCAGCTATTAACCATCCTTCATCCCCTATACGATCAGCCAACATCAAGAGTTCATTCCATAATGCTCTTCTTTCTGTAATGTCGCAGCTGGCATAGATTTCTGTAACAAATACTTTGGACCCATCATTTGCTTCCAGGCTCACCGTTAAATGTTGCTTATGACTTTTGAACAGACTAGGATTCATATTTTTGTCAGCATAGTACCATATTTTCCCTTCATCTCCTTGGTTATCGGCTGCCCAATCGAGTCTCACAATGTCCAACAGTTCTATCACTTGTTTAGCATGAAGAAACGGTTCAAATAAACAAACCACACCTGGTTTGTATCTACTACAGATTCTACTGAGAACCCTCCTCGTGGGATTATTGGAGGCACCTCTAATATTCCAGAACAAAGACGAACAGTCCATAATCATAAAGAAAGGCAGCTGAAATCCTCACTAGTCCAGCCGTATCAATGACTGTATCCTCCTTCTTGTTCTGACCAGCAAAAGTCATAATTATCCCTGTCCCAATCCGGTTGTCTTCTTCTTGAGGCACCCCTTCTGTGGAAACGGGGCTCAGTTGTATATCTCCCATATCTCGAACGGCTCCTCCCTTCTCTTCTTCTGCTCTCATTGTATCTATCTTCCTCCAAGAATATAAAGTCCTCCAGGCGTCTGTTAGATAGGTACCTTCTACTCCCCTCTCTATCAATCACCATTCTACCATGTGGTCTGGATCGATGTCGCACTGGAGAAGGACTTCTTTGCTATGGTCTATCCTCAGGTATAGATGGTCCCATATTCACAGGCACCATGGCAGACGTCTCTGGTCTAGACTCTAGTAGCTTGAGCACTTCCATGGGAATTCTAGATTCAACGCTGTTTTCAGTGAGATGAGGATTACCTGCACCCACCAGACCTCTAGCCAGCATCCTGAAATGGATTGATGTTCTTCTTTGCCCGTATGTCAGCGAGACGAACTGTGGGATGTCTTCACTGAACGCCTCCACCATGATAACCAGACCAGACAGATCATCTTTCTCCTTCTGCCAGTCAGAAATATGCACAAGCTTTCCAAATGCCGAAACTATCTTTGATAGTGTGTCATCATCCCTGCATGTAAGAGCTAAATCAGCTATCCAAAACCAAATGGCCTCCTTGCTATGGTGTCGTTCACCTTCTACCATATGTCTCAGCTCCATTTTGCGCCCACAGAACTCCGATATACCCTTCACCACCATCTCTTTGGCCTCCTGTTCACATGAAAAGAAGGTGATAGCTTTTCTATCCGCAAATCTGTATAAGTCTGCTGCGCATGGACAGGTATGATGCAAGAATGGACCAATCTCCTTCCAACCTACTCCGTATGGCCAGGATATCTCTACCGCCCTCCCTAGGGCAGATATCTTGCTTCTTCTCATCTCATCATCCGGACCAACATCAATTGAGATTCTCTTTGGGGTATGTAATGGAGCACTCCTCGCCAGGACGCTCGTCGGTAGAGGAGGGAAAGAAGTTCTAGAGAATACATCTGGCGGTCTGGGATGCCCAACTTCTTGCTGATTGCACCTCGCAGCAAGGTGTCCCGATCTTCTACACTTATAACAAACTTTGCTCCTTGTGCACTGCGATTGCCAATGGCCCCGCCCCATGCACCTAAATCATGTATCATGTGGTATGCTGTACAGAGGAATTCTTCTTGGCGCGTACTGCAGACCAGTTCTAGGCGAAGGCCTCGTGTCTCCCATCATCTCTGTGTTCTTGTCCGTCACCGTCTGCGACGTGCGATCTCCCCCAGTCGGCGGTGTCGTCGGGCCGCCTGCATGCTGGTTCACGTCTGTCGTCACAGGGTTTTCCGCCCTCGCTGATCCATAACCATCAAGATCCCCTCCGTTCTGGTCTTCCTCCTCATAAACCCTAGGTGACGGGTTAGGGTGTTCCTCCTCGCCGTTATCCAAAACAGCCCTAATATCCGGTAATATCTCCTCTGTTGGTACATTAGACGCCACCAAGTTTGACCTCCTTTCCACAACAGCCTGCTGTGTGTTGGCTCCGCGCATGCTCTGTCGGGTTACTCTGCGTATGAGAGGCGACGACAACATCTTCGACCAGAACGCAGCGATAATGGGATGGCAGCCCTCGGCTGGTGGGGTGCCAAGCTGGAGCATATGGCAGCGGCGCCGCTAAAAGCACGATCGCCCTAGAAATCAGAACCGATCGCCTCCCGATCGCCTCACCCCGATAGGCCAACTCAGCGTAAAGACAATGCTTTATCGGAAAAAGCCTATCACATGAGACTCCATGCAACAACCAAGCATGATACGAGAGCGCAACCTCTCCTACCCAGCTGCTCGCCCGATACAGAGAATGTGCTAAACTACCAGATACGTGAGCCGCGAGCTCATTCTCGCACGACACGATAGCCTGCTGTTGTCCGACACGAGAGCTCGATCATGAGTCCACTGGAGTCGGGTGTTTGGCCTGCCGATACGAGAGCTCCAATAAATAATATTCTATCGGGAACAGCCTACCGCACAAAACTCCAAACCAAACCTATCGCATGATACTTGAGCCTGTCGCCCGATACGTGAGCCGAGAGCTCATTCTCGCATGACACGAGAGCCTGCAGCTGTCTGACACCGGAGCTCCCACTATCTTTGAATGTGACTCTCCTCGATCAAATAGGTTTCGAGGCCTAATCCAAAAAGCCCTTAACTTTACATTTTCTTCTTTCTCTTAAATCCCTTAACTTTACATTTAACTTTATTTGTAACTTTATCATTAAGATTCATGAAGATGATACTATACATAATATGCAATTCAATTTATCTCAACTTTACTGACTTTAGAAATTAAGACCAGTAAATAACATAAACATGGCATTCATTGAAATTCATATATGCATAATAATTCAAAACAAGATAATTATATGTTCAATTGCATGGACCACTTACTTTTTCACTTGGAGAGTGAACTCACTCTCTTCCTAGGTTGGGTAAAACCCTAATCATGTCCTGGGTTAGAGAAACCCTAACTATCCTATTTGCAACAAATCTCACATTATTATACATTTTATTCACCAACTAAAACCCTACTTTCCATTTCCTATAAAACCAACATTTGGTGATTCAAAATCAAACTCTGAAAACCACATATTCAGATTCTTCTCGAAAAACCATTTTCAAAACATATTTTTGCTTATTTTTCTGAGCACCAGGTGATTTCTTATGAATTTATGAATTTGGACCAATCAGAATTTGAATAAATGCCATATGGGCCAATGAGAGCCCGCCACATAGGCGTGGTCTCGCCCAGGTGGATTAGCAGTCAAAGGACCGGAAAAAAATGTGAAAGTCTGGGAATGCCCGTGCGACTGAAACACGTAGCTTAACATGGTGGGGGTATTACAGTCATTTACTGACCAAGCATCTTCCACCCCACCCTGGCCCTGATGGGTAGACCCCCAAGCTCCTACTTCCGGCCAGATCGACCATTAGAGGGCCAAGCCCGAGAACCTGAGGTCTCCTATGACCTGCTTGCATGACGTCGAGGCCAATGAGCCATTGAGAAACCCCTGCCATGCTCAGAGGTGTCGGGGTGGCTTAGACACAGTCGAAACAGCTCCACCCGCACAGAACTCACGAAACCGCACGGAAAGGCAATGAAACGGAATCACATAGTCAAAAGAGACCTTGTGGGAGTCCATCGAAGATAGGGAGGTATACGGAAGGAGGGCGTGTCTTGGCGTAGTGATGAATATCTGAAAACGGCGAGAAAAAGGGAAAGACGGTGAAAAGCTAAACGCGGACGCATAGGGTGGGAAAAACACCAACCAAGGCCGCGGAAGATCGGGCGGAGTCGTGCGAGGTCCTGGGTCATGTTACCTTGGCCAGAGAGGCCCTGAGGCACCATGGCGTCAAAGTGACGAAGAGGACCTTGCGGGGGTCTATAGGGTACAACGACTGGAGAAAACATAGGGCAAACGGACAAAGGTAAAAGGAACCTGGGACACCATGGATTGTTACTTGTGTCTCAATTGCACCCAGGGCGTCGGGGATGGCTAGGAGAAACCAAGGTCATCAGAGGAGCCACCTCGAGTAGGTCGGGGAAACTTGGGGCTTTGTAGATGAAATTGAAGGTGGAGGAGGGAAAGGCGGAGGCCGACGGTGCTTTAGGGGGCTTAATCGAGCAGTGGAGGAGGCTAGGGTGGCGGCTGCTAAAATCGACAGAGAGGGAGAGTGACGCCCTAAGATGTGTTTACTTAAATGGACAAGAGAGGGATGGTTTTAGGGCTTGACAGATGCGGGGAAGAGAGATGAGACCAATGCAACAAAAATCTCACAAAACGGCTGACTGAGGAGGGAGAAATCAATTGGGGAACAAAACGTTGGGTCGGCGTCTTTGTTGCCTAAATGAGCGGGAGGTAGGGGATGACCCGGGTCCCCTCTGATCAAAATCGAACGACCGAAAAAGGATGCACGCGAAAAAGAAAGGAAAGGGTAAGCGTGACAAGGAAATAAATGTTTGGACTTTATGGAAATTCGAGACATTAAAAGCAAATCCAAATCAAACTATAATCAAATTTTCCTATTTTAATTGGAGGGTCAAACAAGCTCCAAATGAGTCCAAATTTGGAACATTGACTAATTAATGGGTCTAAAATATTCCTAGCCAATTAGATTTAGGTTTTCTCAATGTTTGGTCCACGTTTTCTATTTTTGTTCCTTATCTTAATTTAAGTGTACACGCTAATTAATTAATTGATATAAGAGTTTCTATTGTGATTCCTTGTTCCAAATTATGAGATAGACATTATCAACTCCTTAAAAGTCATTCAACACCTCTTTCTTGCCCTTTTATGCACTTTCTTTGGATGAGAGAGAAAACAAGGGGAATATTACTTCCCTCCTTTGTTTTTATAAAGATAAAAAGGGAAAGTGGCTTAATGATGCCAAGAGAGGATACTTTTTCTCATATTTTCGAAATAAATTAATAAGGAGCATAATATTATTTCTTTTGACAAATTCGAAGAAGAGGAGAGAGAAAATGAACATTAGGGGTTTCATTTTGAAATATATAAAAAGGAAAAGCATACTTATTGCCCAAGTCTCTTATATTTCGAATTTATTGCTTCTTTTCTTCCTCTTTCTCTTTCTCTTTCTCTCCCATTACTTTTAGATTTATTTGATAAAAGAAAAGGGAAAGACATATTATCATTATTGTACCTATTTGTAACACATTAATGTAAAAGAAATTTATTTGGAGCCCTTTATTATTTCTCTTTGTATGAAAATCCTAGAAATAAAACTAATTTGGACAAATTACATTAAGACCCTTAACAAAATATTATTTGAAGAAAACCACACAAAAGATTTAATTTTACTCCTGAAAATAGGGATGTTACATTACTACCCACCTTAGTTAAATTTCATCCTAGAAATTTCATTAGGCTACCCACCTTAGAAATTTTCATATTTTTAACATAAAACATTGCTATACTCTCATTACCATGTAAAATCATAGTTTCATACATTGCATGAAAGATAAGGTTCTGAAAAGAAAAGAACTATCCTACTAGACTCTACTCGGTCTTATCATCCTCACTATCATCTACCATAGCAAAGATTCTAGCATGCCTCTTTTTTCTAGGTGCTTGGTTGACATTAGGCTCCTTCTTCTGGAACTTAGGGCAGTTAGGCCTTAAGTGGCCCATTTCACCACATGAATAGCAAACACCCGTTCCAAACCTGCATTCACCCAAGTGATATTTGGAACATTTAGCACATTGGGTCTTTGCATCTTGGTTTTCCTGTTGGTTCGGAATAACTTCATCCGGTGCCTTCCTCTTCTTATCATTGTGGTGATTGTGGTTGTGGTTGTTGTGGTGACTCTCCTTCTTCCAAGCTCTTCCTGGATGATCCTCTAACTCTAGGGTAGCATCTAGGGCACTCTAGAGTGTACGGTGCCCATGTCCTTGTTGACTCAAGGTCAATTAGGTCAATGTGGACTCACGTATAAATTGACTAAACTCGTGTTTTGATGATGACTAACCATTCCACATATTGGTGTCTAATGCCTCTACTTGAGTGGTTTCAGATTAGGTATAGACACACTCCAATTGCCCTAACTTGCGCATATCAAATTGGAGAAAAGACAAGTCAAATCCATACAAGTGCACGTTTTTGTAATATGATGTAAATCCATTAGAATCATGTTGTAAATCACTTGTAATGATTGTATGACTGTAATTAAGCTTAGAAAAATATCAGGAGCACTTAGATCGAATATTAGAGAACTTTAGATGCAACTTTGAAAATTGATTACAGGCACTTTGTCGGTCGAGTTTCCCAGCCTGAAAACTCGACCGATCATCCTTGATCAATTTTCTGGAGATTGCATCGGTCGAGTTGTGTTTACACAGAACTCGGCCGATGGAGTAATTGACCAAATCAATTTTCATTGGCCGGTCGAGTTTCCTCAGGGCAAACTCGACCGATGGTCTGAATATCGGCTTTGTCTTTTACTCTATCGGTCGAGTTACCCTTATAGAAACTCGACCGATTGCACTGTATGGAAAAGTGCAGAAAAGTGCTTCTAGCCGTTGTGGAGTTGCAACAAGTGAAAATAGATATGTTGCAAGCCACAAAACATCTAGTTTTCGGCCCCAAGTGTTCCCAAAGGCTAAGAGGCATCCCCAGCTATAAATAGGACCCCTTGGGCTTCATTCCAAGGTTGAGCATTCATTGCAAACTCGATGTGAGGTTCCTATTCTATAGTGGAGTGCTTCCTACAGCCTCCTCTCTCTCTCTAAGCTTAATCACTTGCTACATCCATTAGAGTGAGTAGGAAATCTATAAGAGAGCTAGTCCTAAATGTATATCTTGTGAGGCTCTCACTTCCACCACCTCCATTTCTCTCATTTCAATCATGAAGATGAAGGTTGTCTCTCTTAGCCAAGAGAGATGAAGAAGAACAAGGGAAGGAGTCCCTTGGTGAAGATCAAGGCTGAAGACTTGGAGCTAGAGTGGGTAAGTCCTTGGAGAAGGAAGAAGACTCAAGCTCAAGTGGGTAAGACCTTGGTGGAAGATTCTCCGAGTGAAGGCGAAGTCAAAAGCTGAAGATCCAAGAAGAGTGGGTAATTCCTACAAGGCTGAAGACTTGGGCAAGAGTAGGTAAGTCCTTGGAAGAAAGGCGGAAGACTCTTGCAAAGTGGGTAAGTCCTTGGTAAGGTTGAAGACTCTTTATCTTGGATAGGTAAGTCTTTTGTTTGGTCATGCATTGTATGTCTTATGAATGAATATAAGAGTGCAATAGTTTGGAAGTCCTAGAGGTTGACCTATCTAGGCAAGTAGACTGACACACTTCTAGTTTGAAGTGTGGAACCACTCTAAATAGCTTGTTTAATTGGTGGATGTTCAATCTATCTCTCCCTTGCTATGTATGTTTTAGTTACACACAAATTTCCTATTTAACAACCTTATCTTGTGATATATCTTGAAGGTTTAATGAATTTTGTTTAAGTGCTTTCAGCTCTATTCACCCCCCCTCTAGAGAATCTAATCACCCATCTAGGATCCAACAATTGGTATCAGAGCGGGTCTTCTCCAACCATACTTCAACAAGTAGGAGAAGATGGGTGACTACCAAGGAGGGAGATATTCGATCAGCCTACCAATCTTTGATGGGAGAAATTTCATCTATTGGAGAAGAAGGCTTCAATTCTACATCCAAGGATCAAGTATTGAGATGTGGCAAATGGTGAACAGGCCATACATTCTACCAAAGACAAAGATTGAAGAATGGGAAGAAGATACCTTGAAGAAAGCAACCTTGAATGCTAGAGCCATGCACATCCTCTATGCCTCAATGACCCTCACTGAGTTCAACCGAATTTCGTCATGTGAAACAGCCTATGAGGTATGGAGAAAGCTTTGCATCACTTATGAAGGGATAGATCAAGTGAAGGAAAGCAAAGTCTACATGCTCAAAGGGTTGCTTGAGAACTTCAAGATGGGAAAGGAGGAGAGCATAGCCAACATGTACTCAAGGATCAACACCATTTTGAATGGTCTTGCTGTTCTAGGACATCCTATGTCTAGTGGAGAGATCAACTCAAAGATCCTTAGAACTCTCCCCAAGAGATGGGAACCCAAGGTGACTTCCATTGAAGAAGCAAGGTCTCTTAGGGATATTCCTATTGAAGAGCTCATTGGAAATCTACAAGCACATGAAGCCACACTTGACAAGAGGGAGGAAGTTGAAAGACAAGAGAAGAAAGAGCTAAAGAGAATGAAGAAGGCTGAAATGAAGGCTCAAATTGAAGCTATCATGGAACAAGTCTCTCCATCCTCTCAAGCTAAAGAAGATGACATGTACTCCAAGGGTAAATTATACAAAGGCAAGTTCTCCTCCATCTGGTGCTTCACATGTGGAAAGAAGGGTCACTACAAGGAAGATTGCCCACAAGGCAAAAAGACCCATATTCACAAGAAGAAGGAGAAATGTTACTCAAGCTCAAGTGGCTCCTCCAACTCAAGCTCAAGTGAAGATTCAAGTGAAGGATCAAGCTCAAGCTCTAGTGATGAAGGAGAATGCCATTTTTCTCTTATAGCATCAACAAGTGAAGACTCAAGTGAGGTAAATCTAAACTCTCTAGATAAAGAATATTTTATTGCTATTATTCATGATATTTGTGCCTCTCTTAAGTCTTCTAAAAGGAAAAAGAAAAAGCTTGCTAAGATTGTTGACAATTTGCATGTAGAACTAGATGATCTTGAACATGCTAATTCTTGCTTGCTTGATGATAAAAATGCTTGTCTTTGCCAAGTAGACTCTCTTAAACTTGAAAATGCTAGCCTGCTTGATAAGATTAGATTTCTAGAAGTTCAACCTCTCATGCCTATTTCTAATGAAGAGCATACTTTAATTATTGATTCTCTCATGCATGATATTGATGTTCTTAAATCTGAAAACAAGGACAAAGATTTTGTTTTGCAAGAATTAGAAATAGAAAATGCCTCCTTGCTTGCTAAAATCAATGGGCATGAATATTGTTCTAGTTCTACTAATAGAGAGAATGATGTTGCTGCTCTTCATATTAATAGAGATTCTTATTTAACTAAAGCTCTTTGCTTAGAAAATGATCTTTTACATGCTAGAGATAATATCAATAATTTGTCTTCTACTATTGCTTCTCTTAAGCGTGATAATGACAGTTTGAGATCATCTTTGCAAAGATTCTTAGTTGGCAAAAAGAGTCTTAATGACATCCTACACCATAATACTAAACAAATTGGTAGACATGGTTTAGGATATGATAGTAGTCAAGGGAATAACAAAGGTAAAGGACCTCCAATATTCCATGGAGAATCCTCTAGTTCCAAGACTATGGACACATGCAACTATTGCAATGATTTTGGTCATTTTTCTACTTGTTGTCCTTTTAGGAAAGCACCCAAGAGCAATAGGACTTGGGTTTCTAAACTAACCCCTCTGGACCCAAAAACATGATTGGGGACCATTTCATCTTTCTTCTTGTAGGTACTGGCAAATGGATTGACTTGAGCTATTGAATTGCAAATTGACTTCTCAATCCACATGAAAAAAGAAAGGTGAGATGTGTAGATGGTGACAACAAGTGGAAAAAAGCAATGGTAAGCACAAATGTAAAGGTTTTATTGCTTATAACCATTTTTAACTTGTTCTATCAAGTTAGTGTGCACTATACATATGTTTTTGAGTCAAAAGTGGTATTTTATGTTTCTCTTCACACTCTTGCTCAAAAACAGTTTCTAATACTTCTATAGTGCATTGCTAACTTGCTTAGACATGTTTGGATATGGTTTGTATATTTAGCATGCCTTTGAATATGTTTTTATGAAATATATGTGCTTTTTGACAGCTGCTCTGTCGGTCGAGTTTGCCCTATTGAAACTCGACTGATTGGCACCAAGAGTGTTGCCAGCAGTTGTCATCGGTCAAGTTGTCAATGCATAGAACTCGACCGATAGCACTGTGCACAGAATATAAATTTGGCTTATTGAGTGAGAATTTCCCTCTCAACTAGATTTTCTCAACCAATAGCCTTATTCTTTGGCACTCCTTTGGTACCTTTATATATGTATATTGCCATGTTCTATATTGCCTATCTTGCTTACAACTCTATCTCTCTAATTGCTCTAAATTGGTATATCTATATCTTGCAATTACTTGCTTTGAGTTGTTTTGCAGGTTTTGATGATGATCTCTTTGGATCTCTTGGTTGTGTCTAAAATCTCTTCCGTTGTACTCTAACTTGCTACATCTATCTAGGTGTATATCTTGTTTTGATACAACCTTGAGGTTCTTAGGGGAAATCATCTTTTGGTAAGGATGCATATCTAGTGAGTTATATCCTTTCATGCTTCTAAAATTGCATATCTCTTTGTTTGGATATATCTCTACATCTACTCATAGCTTGTTTTATCTTGTGTATCTTTTGGTATATCTTGCTATGATCTAGATCCTACTAGTAGTCCTAACTTGTGATAACATCTACTAGTAGTTCATATACATGTAGTTCTAACCTTGTTTATAATTGGCATCTTTGCTCATCTATATGCTATGCTTGTATCTTGTTTCATACATGCTCAAGCTTGTTCCTTGAATTGCATATCTACTATCTTGAGTTGCTTGCATAACATTGTGATGCAGGGTACATAAATCTACATTATATGTAGAAATTGGAGTATTTTTGGATTTTATGCAGATTTTGCTCCAATTTCAGTTGTTGGTGCAAGACTAGTGTTTTTCATGCAGAAACAACCTTATGAGAAAGACTCATTGCTTCGCGATGAGCTCTGATGGTTTTTGTCAAATTCCGTTATCTTGAGGGTCAAAATTATGTTTTATTGTTTTTCTGTAGCACTTTATCTTGTTTTTTGGGTTGTTCAAGTATATGATTTAACTTGATTTTCTTTCTATGCTTGGACAAGCCCCTATCTGTGCTCTTCTACTCTCCTTATATATATTTGTGCTATCTCCTTTCTCTTTAATAAGTGATGTTTCTTATTTCTTCATAACCCCACTTTTTGAAATGACAAAGGGGGAGAAAGGTATGTCTTCTTTTAAAAGAGGAAGAATGCATGTCTTTCATGAAGAGGAGAAGCATGTTCATGTAAAGGGGAGAAGGTAAATGAGAGAAGACATATATGTGTATAACATATATGAGTAGAAGACATGGTTTCTATAAATGTTATGAAAGCTAACCATGCAGGAGAAATAGTATCAATTGAGGGGGAGTATGAGAACTCCAAGCGCATCAATTGTGGGGGAGCATATGAGCTCAATACTATTGAAACCCCTAGGTTTCTCCAAAGGTATGACTTTACTTAAAAGCTTTCAATACATTTATGGAATGGTTTGTCATCTTCAAAAAGGGGGAGATTGTTGACTGAAGGTTAATTAGGTCAATGTTGACTCACGTCTAAATTGACTAAACTCGTGTTTTGATAATGACTAACCATTCCACATATTGGTGTCTAATGCCTCTACTTGAGTGATTTCAGATTAGGTATAGACACACTCCAATTGCCCTAACTTGCGCATATCAAATTGGAGAAAAGACAAGTCAAAGTCATACGAGTGCACGTTTTTGTAATATGATGTAAATCCATTAGAATCATGTTGTAAATCAACTTGTAATGATTGTTGACTTGTAATTAAGCTTAGAACAATATCAGGAGCACTTAGATCGAATATTAGAGCACTTTAGATGCAACTTTGAAAATTGATTACAGACACTGTGTCGGTCGAGTTTCCCAGCCTGAAAACTCGACTGATCATCCTTGATCAATTTTCTGGAGATTGCATCGGTCAAGTTGTGTTTACACAGAACTCGACCGATGGAGTAATTGACTAAATCAATTTTCATTGGTCGGTCGAGTTTCCTCAGGACAAACTCGACTGATGGTCTGAATATCAGCTTTGTCTTTTACTCTATCGATCGAGTTACCCTTATAGAAACTCGACCGATTGCACTGTACGGAAAAGTGCAGAAAAGTGCTTCTAGCCGTTGTGGAGTTGCAACAAGTGAAAATAGATCTGTTACAAGCCACAAAACGGCTATTTTTCGGCCCCAAGTGTTCCCAAAGGCTAAGAGGCATCCCCAGCTATAAATAGGACCCCTTGGGCTTCATTCCAAGGTTGAGCATTCATTGCAAACTCTATGTGAGGTTCCTATTCTATAGTTGAGTGCTTCCTACAGCCTCCTCTCTCTCTCTAAGCTTAATCAATTGCTACATCCATTAGAGTGAGTAAGAAAATTGTAAGAGAGCTAGTCCGAAATGTATATCTTGTGAGGCTCTCACTTCCACCACCTCCATTTCTCTCATTTCAATCATGAAGATGAAGGTTGTCTCTCTTAGCCAAGAGAGGTGAAGAAGAACAAGGGAAGGAGATCCTTGGTGAAGATCAAGGCTGAAGACTTGGAGCTAGAGTGGGTAAGTCCTTGGAGAAGGCAGAAGACTCAAGCTCAAGTGGGTAAGACCTTGGTGGAAGCTTCTCCGAGTGAAGGCGAAGTCAAAAGCTAAAGATCCAAGAAGAGTGGGTAATTCCTGCAAGGCTGAAGACTTGGGCAAGAGTAGGTAAGTCCTTGGAAGAAAGGTGGAAGACTCTTGCAAAGTGGGTAAGTCCTTGGTAAGGTTGAAGACTCTTTATCTTGGATAGGTAAGTCTTTTATTTGGTCATGCATTGTATGTCTTATGAATGAATATAAGAGTGCAATAGTTTGGAAGTCCTAGAGGTTGACTTCTCTAGGCAAGTGGACTGACACACTTCTAGTTTGAAGTGTGGAACCACTCTAAATAGCTTGTTTAATTGGTGCATGTTCAATCTCTCTCTCCCTTGCTATGTATGTTTTAGTTGCACACAAATTTCCTATTTAGCAACCTTATCTTGTGATATATCTTGAAGGTTTAATGAATTTTGTTTAAGTGCTTTCAGCGCTATTCACCCCCCCTCTAGAGCATCTAATCACCCATCTAGGATCCAACAGTCCTGACAAGGCAAATCTAAGGTTTGGCTTGAGACCGTGAATGAACTTCTTGGTTTTGCGACTTTCATCATAGTCGTAGCCGTACTTTTGTAGGATCCGGAACTTCATCGCATATTGGGTGACCGTCATGTCACCATGTTGACATAGGTTCTGAAATTCTTCCTCATTCTTCTCGATCATGGCCTCTGATATGTAGTAGTTTTGAAGGCTTCAAAAAAATCCTCCCATGTGAATGGAGGAGCATCAGCTTCACGAGAACCTAGTAGGTTCTCCCACCATGTCCTAGCAGCACCCTTCAGCATATGTGTCCCAAAGCAAACCTTGGAGTGGTTGGAACAGTCTAAGTCGTGGAAGCAATGTTCCATGTGCTGCATCCAACTCTCAGCATTTCCCACCACTTCCACCTCTTCCTCCCCAGTAAAGGAGTCAGGCTTGATCTTCAAAAAGTAGACTGGGGAAAGCTCGGGGTTGACCCTAGGGTTTCCCACTTCACCTTATCCTCTCCCCATGGTAGTGGCTAGCGCTATAACAAGGACATCAAAGGGAACCACAGGGGTTTCTTGATGTGGAGATCCTCGTTGTTCTCCCATGCTAACAGATTCACATTCATCCCCATCCATGGCTACCTTTCCATTCTCACATTTCTTCTTAGGAGCCATGACTGTGAAAAAGACACAAACTACATGAGATCACGAGAAAAGCCCAGTGGCCAACCATATTTTTGCTCTGATACCATTATTGTAACACCCCTCCCTAGGGTTACATACATAACCAGTGGAAGCAGAGCCTAATCCCCAACATTATCCATAATGTGGGGTACTTGGCATTTCAGGGAGGAATTGTCACAATCATGATATATGTTGTAAAAAAATATAGTTTACATAAACAATCATAGGATCTAGATTTCAATTTCTCATTCTCAAACCTTAACAAAGGCTACATGTACATAATCATGGTAAAAGGAGAAAAAGGTCTATAAACTGGGTATGGTTGGCACCACACCAAAACCCTTCTCCTTATAGGTCTGTGAGCTAGGGTTTCCTCCTTAGATGGACTTTCCTCCTTAGCTAGCTTCCAACCTATGGGCATCATGCCCCCAGCCATGCATCAAACAAATGGTAAGTGGATTGAACATGTTATAATATAAGAAAACATGAAAACTGAAAATAAGCATTAACATTGAACATTGAAAAGACATGCATTTTCTTTTAGATCAATTTCTTTCATCTTAACCTATATAAGTAACCTTGGGTTGCACAAATGCGCCTCTTCTCTTATGCATCGAAGTGCCTCTTAGGTTGCACCAAAGTGCCTCTTCTCTTATGCACCAAAGTGCCTCTTCTCTTGTGAGGTACTTATATAAGCTTAACATTTACATTTTCTTCTTTCTCTTAAAGCCCTTAACTTTACATTTAACTTTATTTGTAACTTTATCATTAAGATTCATGAAGATGATACTATACATAATATGCAATTCAATTTATCTCAACTTTACTGACTTTAGCAATTAAGAACAGTAAATAACATAAACATGGCATTCATTGAAATTCATAAATGCAATATAATTCAAAACAAGATAATTATATGTTCAATTACATGGACCACTTACTTTTTCACTTGGAGAGTGAACTCTCTCTCTTCCTAGGTTGGGTAAAACCATAATCACGTCTTGGGTTAGAGAAACCCTAATTATCTTGTTTGCAACAAATCTCACATTATTATACATTTTATTCACCAACTAAAACCTTAATTTCCATTTCCTATAAAACCAACATTTGGCGATTCAAAATCAGACTCTAAAAACCACATATTTGGATTCCTCTTGAAAAACCATTTTCAAAACATATTTTTGCTGATTTTTCAGAGCACCGATCGATTTATTATGAATTTGGACCAATCAGAATTTGAATAAATGCCATATGGGCCAATGAGAGCCTGCCACATAGGCACGGTCTCGCCCAGGTGGATTAGCGGTCAAAGGATCGGAAAAAATGTGAAAGTTTGGGAATTCCCTTTCGAATGAAATATGTAGCTTAACGTGGCGGGGGTATTACAGATTTACTGACCAAGCATCTTCCACCCCGCCCTGGCCCCGATGGGTAGACCCCAAAGCTCCTTCTTTGGGCCAAATCAACCACTGGAGGGCCAAGCCCGAGAACCTAAGGTCCCCTGTGACCTTCTTGCATGACGTCGAGGCCAACGAGCCATTGAGAAAGCTCTGCCATGCTCAGAGGTGTTGGGGTGGATTAGACACAATCGAAACAGCACCACCCACACAGAACTCACAAAACCGCATGGAAAGGCAATGAAATGGAATCACAGAGTCAAAAAAGACCTTGTGGGAGTCCGTCGAAGATAGGGAGGTAGACGGAAGGAGGGTGTATCTTGGCATAGTGATGGATACTTGAAAACGACAAGAAACACGGGAAGACGATGAAAAGCTAAACGTGGACGCATAGGGCGGGAAAAACACCAACCAAGGCCGCGGAAGATCGGGCGGAGTCGTGCGAGGTCCTGGGCCGTGTTACCTTGGCTAGAGAGGCCCTGAGGCGCCATGGTGTCAAAGCACCGGAGAGGACCTTGTGGGGGTCTATAGGGTACAACGACTGGAGAAAACATAGGGCAAACAGACAAAGGTAAAAGGAACCTGGGACACCATGGATTGTTACATGTGTCTCAATTGCACCCGGGGCACCGGGGATGGCTAGGAGAAACCGAGTTCATCGGAGGAGGCACCTCGAGTAGGTCAGGGAAACTCGGGGCTTTGGAGATGAAATTGAAGGTGGAGGAGGGAAAGGCGGAGGCCGATGGGGCTTTAGAAGGCTTGATCGAGCAGTGGAGGAGGCTAGGGTGGCGGTTGCTAAAACCGACAGAGAGGGAGAGCGACACCCTAAGAGGCATTTACTTAAATGGACAAGAGAGGGATGGTTTTAGGGCTTGACGGATGTGGGGAAGAGATACGAGACCAACACAACAAAAATCTCGCAAAACGGATGACTGAGGAGGGAGAAATCAATCAGGGAACAAAATGTTGGGTCGGCGTCTCTATTGCCTAAATGAGTGGGAGGTATGGGATGACCCGGGTCCCCTCTGATCAAAATCGAACGGTTGAAAAAGATGCACGTGAAAAAGAAAGGAAAGGGTAGGCGTGACAAGGAAATAAATGCTCGGACTTTAGGGAAATTTGAGACATTAAAAGCAAATCCAAATCAAACTATAATCAAACTTTCCTATTTTAATTGGAGGGTCAAACAAGCTCCAAATGAGTCCAAATTTGGACCATTGACTAATTAAAGGGTCTAGAATATTCCTAGCCAATTAGATTTAGGTTTTCTCAATGTTTGGTCCACATTTTCTATTTTTGTTCCTTATCTTAATTTAAGTGTACATGCTAATTAATTAATTGATATAAGAGTTTCTGTTGTGATTCCTTATTCCAAATTATGAGATAGACATTATCAACTCCTTAAAAGTCATTCAACACCTCTTTCTTGCCCTTTTATGCACTTTCTTTGGATGAGAGAGAAGACAAGGGGAATATTACTTCCCTCCTTTGTTTTTATAAAGATAAAAAGGGAAAGTGGCTTAATGATGCCAAGAGAGGATATTTTTCTCATATTTTCGAAATAAATTAATAAGGGGCATAATGTTATTTCTTTTTGGCAAATTCCAAGAAGAGGAGAGAGAAAATGAACGTTAGGGGTTTCATTTTGAAATATATAAAAAGGAAAAGCATACTTATTGCCCAAGTCTCTTATATTTTGAATTTCTTGCTTATTTTCTTCCTCTTTCTGTTTCTCTTTCTCTTTCTCTCCCATTACTTTTAGATTTATTTGATAAAAGAAAAGGGAAATACATATTATCATTATTGTACCTATTTGCAACACATTAATGTAAAAGAAATTTATTTGGAGCCCTTTCTTATTTCTATTTGTATTAAAATCCTAGAAATAAAACTAATTTGGACAAATTACATTAAGACCCTTAACAAAATATTATTTGAAGAAAACCACATCAAAGGTTTTATTTTACTCCTGAAAATAGGGATGTTACACAATCTAAGTCCAATGTCCTTGTAAACTCAGTGAACCTAGAGCTCTGATACCAATTTAACTAGTGACACCTTGTCAAACTGAAAGAGATTTATCAAAACATAAAACGCGACTTCTAATTAAGCACATAGTAAAAAAAGCAGAATAATTAAAATCACGAACAAGTTCTAAAACATTTACATAAAGGTCCATCTTTTCCATTCTCATATGTTATAACAGGAATTTGCATATGTGCTCAATCGCCTCAGCCACATCCTGTGTACAAAAGAGAGATTTACATGTTCAAGGCATATATACATACATTGGCATACTACTAAATTCTTATGTCGATATAAGTATCTCATCTAGAAAACACCTCCCATACCCAGACCTGATAGTCCAGGGATGAAACTAGGACTCTACTACTAACATCTACAGCTGACCAACCTTCTAAATCTATTGATCACCAGGATGGTTGTCTTCCACAACATGACCTCGACCTCGTTTCCCGCGACCACCGAAAAAGATGTGGTGACACATGGCTAAGACCCAGTCCCAGCGAGTGATATAACTCTCTCCAACAGATATTGATTACAACATGTTAATTAATAGTGAATAAACTTAGCAGATAAGGTATTGAATAAACAATTTGATAATATTATAGCATTTAAGCATATTAAATCGTTAAGCAAATAAGCATTAGCAACAAGTAGGATTACTCAAATTTCATAAATTTGCATCATGTATGAATTGTGTAGTATAAAGACAAGACAAGGGCTACTCAACCAATGTGAGACGTTTTTAACCCTCACATATTTACTATACGGCTTGAATCAAAACTTTTGTTAAGCCATGTGGAGTTTGAGTCGTACCACTCAAAGTCCAACTAACCACTTTGACAAGCTATTCAGTTTCACATAAGATCTAGGAGTGTCGTTATCCTAAGATCTCTTCCCCTTAGTAAGTACGAGTAAATTGTAGTGACATACCAGTCAAACCGCCAATTGTGGCATATAGTCAAACTGATAGCATCTAGTTCGTACTTGGTACAAGTTACATCACTAGAAACCAGGCTATTTAAAACCCTTTCATCCAGGTCCTCAATCACATTAAATATCTGAGGCATGACCATAGCCATCCTCCATAACCTACATTTGTTGATGACAAGGATATATCCTCAACCTGTCATTCCCACATAATAGTATGAGCTCCAAGTTTATCATAGGAATACTCATTTCACCATCCAACAAGTTCTGACATTGAAGATAGATCTACAACACAAGGCACTACATGATTAGGGTTTCACTTGCTTAGTTATTGTCAATTGGGTAAATTAAGGCTTCATCATACAAATGGAGATACAAACCCTAATTCATTTCTAGCAAGAGTATGTGTGTCACAACTTCATAATATATAAAATTTTTGAGGTATAAATATTAATCACATTACCACATGCTATCATTCATTGCAAATTAATGGACGACACTTGTCATCATACCATTACAAGGTACCAATTTCTCATCACAAGATCCAGGATTTCAACCCTTATTGGATCAGGAAGAGGATATCACCTCAATCAAGGCTTCAAACATACCAAAAGGTCATTAAGACCATCAAATTATTCATATATATGTCATCATCTTCATCATTCCAGGACTTATACAAGGTTCAAAAGATCAACACCACATATGTGTCCATAGATTTTAACATGGCAAGGCACTATGATATTCAAATAGTACTACATTATGATTTCAACACTACAACAGTGTAATATATTGTCACATAAATCATTCAAGAGGGCTGATTATAACCACTCACCATCATTTAGTTATAGTATGGTTAGGTGTAACAAGACATGTTTCATTAAGGGTACACATCCACTTGTATGGTGATTTATCAAATATATTAATATGAGGGCAAAGGTAAGACTACAAGTTCAATGGTGTTGTACCATCGAACTCTTATTATTAAAACCACTTATAAGACTATGGGATTCATTATAATCCATTGAATATTGAAGCATACAATCTAATTCATTGGATTGAGTTCATTATTCAAAAACATCAATAAAGGTATAGGTTCAACCATTACATCAATTGAACCAAGAGATCTTGGTTTAGGGCTGAATGAAGCTACATTTAAGAGCTTGACTCACCATTGGTTATGGTGGCATGATCCACCATTAGTTGTGACATCTTGGGTCACCATTGATTGGTAGGATCACCACTAATATCATTTTTCACCATTGGATGATGACCTAATGTCACTATTGATTGATAGCATCATTAGGGACTTAGTGGTTGATCATTAAGATTCTAATTGAGCCAAAACCTGACCTAAGGGGTGATCATATGTTGACACCCTTGGTCACAAACATTGGTTGTCAAGATATAAACACCATCGGTTGTTGCATGGTATCACCATCGGTTCATGTGGTAGTGAAGCAAATTGCTTCAACACCCTAATTTGGACCATCTGTTGTTAGGTGCTTAGCAGCATTGGTTGTTAGGTGCTTAGCACCATTGGTTGTTAGAACAACCTCAAACAAGTAATCTTCTACCTTAAGCAGTATGTGTACAAGATTACAGATTCATCTAGAACTGAAAATAGAATCAGGAACACCATAAAAATTGAAATCTCAAGCAAGCTTAGCTTCTTAAGGCTTAAATCACCATTTTAAGGCAAGTGCATGCGATAACAAGCTTATAGTAAGCAATATAAGTAAAGAGGGTTATTAAACTCGCCTCTACTAAGAATAAAAGTCTTCTACCAGAAAGAAACTTGAGCAAAGAAGGAAAGAAAATCCAAGCTTTAGATTTGAACTCGGCCAAGTAGGCTCCCTTCTCCACACGGAAGCAAAACCCTAGAAGAAAAAGCAAGAAAGGTAGACTCTTGATTTCTAGAGCAACTTCTACCATAGTGTAAAGAGTGGGATAAATCCACCTCTCTACTAATAGCAATGGTAAACAAAACACATTTTGGATAGAAGCGGAAGATAAAAATTTCTGACTATATTCAATTTAAATAAAGTGTACAAAAAAAATTCCCGAATAAAGGGTGTACATGCTTTATACAAAAAGAGGATCTAAGTAGAGGGAAGTCGAAACTACTCCACTTTTGTCTCCAAGCAACATATCCATCAGCTAATCCATGTCAACGCTAAGATCTTCATGCCTTATCCATCACCTTGCTCCACATCTGGGTGGTTGGGAAAGCACCCAGCAAGAGGGAAGGAAAATAAAAGTATGTGTCACTAAACTATTCTAAAGGTCAAAAGATAAATATAACAAGTAAATCAGACTAGGGATTCATCAAAAGATGAGACATCAAGAGAATGAGGCCATATATATATATAAAAGAATATTTCAATAGATGCTTGCCATAAACATAGTAAAACAACAACATTGCATGTATAATTAATATTGACTATCTTAACTATGTAGGGTTGAGGCACCTACCAAACCTTCAACAAAAGGGTGAGGGGTAAATAACACATTCCCAGTCACCTGTACATATTTTATGTGCAGGGGGGAGAATAACACGTTCCCCAGGGGAGAAATAACACATTCCCCAACTATGGGTGGTTGTACATACAAGTACCACTACACTAGTTAATTAGTCTAATCAAATCAACATGCTAGAAAAAGAGTTATGGCAAGAGTAATCAAAAGATTTACTTAACATGGCAGTGGGGTATAAAAACCCAAATAAGATAGTTCTATAACTAATTTTGAGGCATAAACAAATTAAGTTTCAAGAATCATGAATTAGGTCAAATTAAGCCTCATTAGGTAACATAGGTATTGGTATAAAAAATTTCCCAACTAAAAGGGTAGATGCACATACCTTAGCCTCAGGTGTTCTAGAACCCTCTTTCCAACCCTTCACACGAAATCAGAACCCACTTTCCTAAATTCACCATTAGATCTACGAATTAGAATTATATATACTCATTAAAGATTGAAAACCCTAATATTATTAACTTTTTATGCAAACCATCGAATTAGACTCCAAACACCTCACCATGATCTTAGTTAGGGTTTTCTGATCAAGATAACATATATTATTGTATATTTTGAAGATATGGACTTTTAGGGTTATTTTTGGTGATTTTTAGTTAATTAAATCATTCTAAAAATATGTTTTCGAAAATATCAAAATAAAAACTCAAAAACATTTTTAATGGATAGATCTCGTCTTCCTGATTTCAAAACACTATTTATTTTCTATTTTTGACCAATGGAATCATTTTCTATTATTTATCTTATTTTGGCCAATCTTAGCCTGCCACGTAGGCAAGGCAAGCGCGCATAGAACAAGAGAGGAGGAGAGTGGGCCCCACGCTACTGACCTGGCCCAATGGCTCGCCACGTGCGTGTGGGCGCCCAGCGGCCTCCCAGCCGAAGCTCGCAAGGCTGGGTCAACGCGGTCAAAAATAAGACAAAAAGTCGAAGTTGCCCCTTGCGCGATGCAAAGGTTACCAATGAACAGTTGAGGGTAAAAGTGTAATTCATGCGGGGATCATCCCCTTCCCTTAGCCCTGCGCCAGACCAAAGATTGGGGAGAAACCCAAAACTCGACCAAACTCATAAATGACAAGATGGAAAGAAAAAGGGGAAGGATCCGGACCTGCTGGTGCCGTCAATTAGACCAAAGACAAAGAGAATAGAGTGTGAGGGGCACCACAAACTGGAGGTCCTCGGTGGCTAGATGGAGGTCAAGACGTCCACAAAATGCCAAATTGAAGGCACGAATGAGTTGCTAAGGTCGTTGTGGTCCTAGGGGCATAGGTATATATAGGCAAGGGACCCCGAGTTAGGGTTGGACTAGGGGAAGGTAGAGGGTGGCGGCATCCATGTTGGGAGTTTCTTAAATACTCGCCAAATCTCAAAAATTTTGGGATAAACCAGTGTGGAATCCAATGTAAAATCCAACGAAACAAAAATTAGCAAAAACCATCGAGTATATCTCCGGATATATCGATTTGAAAATCAGAGAAACAATGACTTGTTTCCTTTTACATCTAGAGGAGGAAGATGACTGCGGGTCGTCAGATCAGTGGACCCGGGTCCACAAAGGACTCTGGGCCATCCGATCTCACGGATGAAATAAGGAATTATTTCCTTGTTGCAATAAAATTCGACCAAAGTGTCATTTAATTCCTAAATGTTTTTCTCTCTCTTTGTTTGGAGGCTCAAACGTTATCCAAAAATTACCAAATTTTATATTATGAATTATTTTGACACGTAGAATCCAAATATGCAGTTAGTTTTGCAGAAAGTTATATATGATAAATAATTAAAATATCATTTTCTCTTTCCTTCATCAAAAGAGGTGAGAACATTATCTAAAATTTGTGTAACTTCACCTATAAGTCTCCCTAATGAATTAGAACACGATTTTGCAATTATCTTTACAAGTTGAGATTATTTATTTATTTATTAAATAAATAGAAGATTCTACACACTTTCTCTCTCCTATTTTATTCATTATTCAAACATTATCCAAATTAATTGCAAATTTGTCCAAAGGCTTTTTTTTATGTTTAGAATACGAATTTGGAGTTATTTTTCTGATTTGAGAACATTAAGTATTTTATTTCACTTTATTGGCATATTTCCTATTTTCTTTTGATAATGTCATTAATATTTATATTTATGTTCCACTTTAAATGATACTTGGCCCTTAAGTTACTTTTTGATCAAGAAAACGAGTTTGAGTGTCAAATTATCCTTGTGGGTTTTTAATCATAATTTTTTGTTTAATATGTTTCTCATTATGTTCTTTACTCATTAATTCCTATATTACCTTTAATTATTGCATTTATCTTCTCCTTTATATAAAATTCAGATTTTCTCTTATTTCTCTTATTCTAGGAAGTGCAAGAAAGTTCTAGGACGAAATATCTTATTTTTTTATTTGCTTAGTGTACAACCCTATATTAGGAATATATGGGAAACATTTATCCAATAACCGTCATAATCTCCACAAATTACACAAAAAGGCCAAAGAAGATAGGAATGAAAGAAAAAGTTGAAAAAGAGGACCAAAAAGACAAAATGCCCTGAACTCGGTATGTTACACATAGAATAGTAGAGTTTTGACCTGGAGAAAGTTAGGAGGAATAAGAATAGAGAAAGAAAGGGATACTTACTCGTTTAGGTCAAGGTCACTAAGAAGAAGCTTTAGAAACCCTAAAGGAAGCAAAACAAAAACATAGGAGCTTCCACCAAGAAGGTGGGAAACTTATTTTTCCTTAGATAGGTCCTCCATAGAAGAACAGATGGAAGACAAAGATATTAGTAGGAGGGAAGTGATAGAGATCAAAATTTTCACTTGGGAGCTTAAGGAAAGGTATATAAAGCTTGGAGGATAAGGTAGAGAAGAAGCATGAGGTGTACAAGTAACTCTCCATGTGTCCATGGCTTAAAGCATCCATGGATGAGCAAGAAGAAGGTCCACTAGATGTTGAGGACTTCTGAGTATCATTTGATGGTATCCTAGATCCACCACCATATGTTGGTCAAAGGTACCATCATTTGTTCATGGCTTAGGTTAATAGATGGGTGAACCATCGGTTGGTCATGTCAATAAGTGAACCATCGGTTCAAGTGAACCAAACCATAATGAACCATCAAACTAAAGCCTTATAGTGATGACCACTAGATGTTCTATTGGTTGTTGTCCACCTTATGTTTCCTCAACTAGTGGAACCATCGTTTGATAGCCTTGAAGGTGGCTCATCCATTGGGGGGTGGGGGGGTAAACCCTAATTCATCATATAAATGAATCAACTTCTAACCAAGGTACAATTGAGCACCCCATGGATCAAAAAGATAAATCATGATGATAAAACATATAAGGAACATAATTGATGTGACAAAATGCAAAGAAAACCTCTCAATCGGGTAAATTGTAGAAAAGTCCAAAATGTACATAAAATTGTGTAACTTGCACAAACAATGTCCAAATTGGACCAAATTTGAAAATTTTGCTTGTATTATGATTATAAAGCATATCACAACGTTATATTAAGGTTCTAAGCATTAAATTATGGTAATTAAACCTATTCAAAACTTTAAGCAAGTTCAGGGGCCTTACAGCTATAAACCCCTAACAAGGATTTTGCCATGAAATCCTACGCAAAGAGAGATGGGTACTTCCTATGGATCTCATCCTCTAGATCCCACGTGGATTACTCTACACCATGATGATGCCACAAAACTTTAACTAATACTATATCTTTCTTCTTCATCTTCTTAACCCTCCTATCCAGGATTAACATGGGACCCTCAACGTAGGAGATATCCTCATCTAACTCAATATCTACTGGTTGGATTGTCTGTTCAGTATCAAGATGACATTTCCTCAGCATGGAGATGTGAAAGACATTATGTAACATGTGTAGATTTGGTGGTAGCTCCAATTTGTATGCTGCCTTTCCAACATGAGCCAAGATAGGGTATGGTCCCATAAATCTAAGAGCCAACTTACCCTTCTTCCCAAACCTCAACACACCTTTTTAAGGAGAGACTTTGAGATATACTCTATCTCCCACTTGGAACTAAAGCATTCTAAGATGATTCTCTACATAAAATTTATGTATGTCCTGGACCACTTTCAACCGTTGTTGTATCACTTTAATCTTTTATATAGTCTGTTGTACTAGCTCGGGACCTAAAAGTTGATATTCACTTGCCTCATACCAGCAAAGAGGAGACAAACGTCGTCTCCCATATAGAGCCTCATAAGGAGCCATATGTATGCTTCTCTAATAGCAATTATTATAAGCAGACTCTATTAGACTCAAGTGTATATCCCAACTACCCAAAAAATGTAAGACATATGCTCTCAAGAGATCCTCCAATGTCTGAATAGTCCTTTCAGACTGGCCATTTATCTATGGATAGAAAGTTTTGTTGAACCTCAGCTATGTTGCCATTGTTGATGCATACATTCCCAAAAATGACTTATGAACTGTGGACCTCTGTGAAAAACTATAGTCATTGGAATGCCATGCTAATGGACCATCTCATCAACATATACTTATGCCAACTTCTCTATTGTAGATGTCATCTTGACTGGCAGAAAGTGAACTGACTTAGTCAATCTATCTACTGTCACCCATATGGAATCATGACCCTTGGTTGTCCTAGGAAGGCCAACAACAAAACCCATGGTAATATGATCCTATTTCCACTGTGGTATCGGTAAGGGTTGTAATTTCCCTGTAGGCTTCTGGTGTTCAGCCTTCAGCTACTGACAAACTGGACATCTGGCAACAAACTCTGCCACATCACACTTTAAACCTGGACACCAATACAAGTCCTTCAAGGTCTAGTACATCTTGGTACTTCCAAGATGCATTGTATACATCGAGAAGTGAGCCTCCTCAAGTACCATCTTCCTCAACCCATCAATATCAAGGACTACTGTCTTGTTGTGGTAACAAACTGTATCATCATCTACCTCCTAGAAATCATCATACTTTTTTCTGTCAATCCCTAATTGGATATTCTATATCACTGTATCAATCTATTTTACATCACGAATATGTTGTCTCAAGGTAGGTTTGACTTGTAACTATGCCACCAGACCTACCAGCAAAGAAATTTCTAACTAAACATTCATCTCAAGAAGACACACTAGCATAATTCTCTTATGACACACCAAGGAATACAATTGTACATTATCTATAGATGAGGATGAAGATGACTTCCTGTTCAACGCATCATCTACCATCTTGGCCTTCTCTAGATGGTAGTCTATCATGCAATCATAATCCTTAATCAACTCCATCCATAACCTCTGCCTCATATTCAACTCCTACTTCTCTTATTATCGGTGAAGGTCTGACACTTCTCTCCATAAAGGTAATGTCTCCAGATATTCAAAGCGTGAACCACTACTGCAAGCTCTAAGTCATGTGTTGGATAGTTCTCCTCGTGCTTCTTGAGTGGTTGTGATGCAAAAGAAATCACATTTTTATCATGCATCAATAGCACCCCAACCAATGCTTCAAAGCATCACAGAAGATAATGTAGCATTTCCCTTAATCCCCCAAGGTCTGAAGCAACCAAGCCTCACTCATGCTATGGCCTTCCATGACATATCATCCTTGAGCACCCTATTTTACCTCCCCGACCTCCTTGTTGCTAGTACGATGTCGCTGCCTAGCCCAGTTGGGTGTCTCCTCCTCACAGTGCCTTACCACCGCCTGTGACCATCGCCAAGCTAGCGAGATCATGGAGATGTTGGATGGCCACCTCACTTCCTCCATCGGCTGCTCCTACCCCAGATCTACCTTGTGCCGGAGAGGCTCCTATGCCTCCTCACGAGGGACCTGTGCGAAGGGAAGAAAGGTACTAGAACCACTGGGTTAATTCGACCCAAGGGGCCCAGTAGACCCGACTCAGTTGAACCAAGGTCTAAACCAAGAAATCAAGTGATCAAATCGGCCATTTTAGCCTCTGAACCAGACCTCCAAGCAAGGGAGTTTCCTCACCCACATGGACAAATCTCGACCATCATTTACACATCGAACGACCCACTATTTTCTGATTTAAGGTACTTTACCCCTCCTCTGCTCATATATTCAATTAAATGTACATATCTTGTTTTAATTGTAGAAAATACATCCTAGCTCTAAATATTATGAACAAGTAGTCAATCTTGATCAGAAAAACCCAGTGAATCGATTAAAAATACTTTGAAACCTGATTCCAAAGGATTCTCACTGATATATCTTAATATTTATCTATTGCTTATATAATTGGTCTAAATGACTCTATTTGTGGTTAATCTTGACTAAACACTTAAAACCCTAATTCTTGACTCTAATGTTCATATTGAGACTCTAAAATCATAATTGAGCCATTAATGATCTAGATTTATATTTTTTGACTTGAGTTAATCTTGAATATGATGATGACATCTTAGTAATATGATTGATCTAAATCCTGTGGCATATCTTGACCTATTGACCTAAAAGTTGATCTCTAATTTACTCATAATACTAATCAGAACTGGATCTAATCTTGAACCCCAATGATGTTAGAACCTGATATTGGTCTAAAGACTTGATTTTTGATTTGCATATTGACCAGGATAATTAGGGTTAACACATATACCTAGAAAACCTAGGTAGGTCATTCACACTCAAAAATACTTAAAACTTGAAATAATGTTGGACATATCAAAATATTGGTTGATTATAAGTGAATGACTCAACCCTAAGGTTGACATAGGAAAAGTGTAACCCTAGTCTCAAATATTGAAACATGATATCCAAATATATTTATCTTGATCCTTGATCCAAACATTATGTTTTAGGCTCTAACTCGAAGGGTCGACCTATTACTAGTGGAAAGGTATACTTGGATACTTTTATGTATCTCTTGGTGAAATCTTGGTGAAAGGTACACTATTATATAACTCGAAATCTTGGTGAAAGGTACACTATTATATAACTCCTCCTTGATTGTATTGAAGATACTTTTATGTATCTCTTGACTGTATACTTGGATATTTACTTGGATGAGCTACTGTTCCCTATTATTAGTCTTCCATTTTTCTATACTATATTTTGAAAAACATGAAAACATAAATTGCATGCCCATTATGACTGCCCGTATATTGATAATGATGATGATGTTGATAGTGGGTGCAAGAAACCTCATTATTGAGAGGTTGGACTTGTACATCGGCTTGCTATGTTCCTATGGTGAGAAGGAGCCTAGTGACCTTCCCCATCGTGTTGGGGTAATAGAGTCACACAAATTATATAAGCATGCTTCTCGAATTACAGCATAATGGGAACTCATAATAAAAGTCAGATTGCTTGAAAAACTTGTCGAATAAATGTTGGTTTTGCAAATTGCTTGTTATTCTTTTGAATATAACTCCTGCCAAGTATACTATTTTGTTATAAATCACTTTGCTTGATTTTGATAGAGAACCATGCAATTGCATGATTGTGTCTCGATTTTCTTGATTTTAGGCAATACAAATGGAATATTGAGTAAGATCACTTCTTCACTCTACATACTCTGATGACAAAGAAGAAATCAGATAAATATTCATATAAATCCTTGAATGCCAAATTCAAACCGTCTATGTTATCACTACCTTGATCATGAAAGGAAAGGATTACAAATCTTGACATTATTGCCCTATTATCTTGAATTTTGATGTTATGACCTTGTAAAACATGCTTTGATCATTGATAATCTCCCTATTTGAATAAGCTCTGTGGATCGTGACTAATGTTGGTAATGAGCTAGATTAGGGTGGTACTTGACTCATGACTCCCCTAACCTAGGTCACATCCCTATTATGACTACCTCTAAATTTTCACCTTTTTTATTATTTAGAGTTTGGAAAGGAATTCCCTTTCACCCTATTTGGACTGGTTGACCTAAGCCTAATAGGTTAAACCCAGGGTTGATACTCGATCTTGAATATTGATTTAATAATGACCTTGATATATGAAAATCTTGACTATATCGTGTGGTTGACTTCCTAGATAGACCTAGGTGTAGATCATTCATCAACCTTGGATACAATGATAATGAAATATTGATATGTTGCTCGAATATTGCTTGAAAACTGTTTCTTAAAATTGAATATAGATGAGTGATCTCCCCCAAGGTCTAAATAGGAATCTAAACCCTAGCTTCAAAATTTTGGACCTATAACTTTTGATGCTTAAAATCTCGACTCTTGATATTGATTAACGGACATGTGACTCATGATTATCAATCTCAATAGTGATACAAATCTTATGATCACACTATTTGGACCTTGAGATATATGACTAATGACTTCAAAATCCCAAATTTTGAAATTTTCCAAATGATGACTATTTTGACTTCTCGATTTATGAGTTAGGGTTTATCTCCCATTAGGACTAGGGTGGGACCTCCCAGTGATTTTGAGCCCAAAAATCATGATATTGAAAGTATGATGTGGTCTTGAAATGTTGAAATCTGAAATCTCAAATCATGGATGTATAACCCCACCTAGGATAATGGAGAGTTTAAAACCCTGAGATATTGGGATTGAAAGTCACCTTGTACACTTGAACTCTATTTGTTTGACCTAAATATGATCTCTCCAAATTTTTTATCAATAGGATTCTTTCCATATTTGTGACTCATATAATGACTTTGGACAATATATGCACTAATCTTGATACTCAATTTCTTGATGATGAAATGGTGTTAGTACCAAGTTGATTATGATATGGAACATGGAATACCAATTATGATGTTTGTACTACATGAACTTTGAGGACATGATTTTTATTGTATAGTTGAGGATACACCAGTATTTGAGGGTATGATCTAGTTTTTGAATAGTCTCGATTTTGAGCATGTTTTTGAATTTTGGGGACAAAATTCCTTTTTAAGGAGGGAAGGATGTGACAAAGTGGAATTTTGCATAAGTATGATCAAATTACTATTTTTCCCTCATTATACTTAGTTATGGTCCCAATTCATTTTTCTTGGCTACATAATCAAAGTTGAGACTTAAATACAAAATATGGTGAATAATGTGAACTTTATACACATTATAACACCCTATATATGATTAATTTATCACTTTGTACAAAGAATCAAATTGATCCATTAAACTTCATATATTGGTTCTCAAAATTTTTCTAAATATTCTCCACACTTTTATAAAGCTATGGTCCAAATTTCATATCAATGGGACATTCCTACAATTTACTATGATTTCTTGAAGATAATGTGTTGAAAACCATTATTTTGTCATTTTTACCTTTTTCCATGTCAGCGATCCAAGGCAATGATCTAGGGGCGATCCTAGTCCTTGGATTTGTCCCCAGTGGATTTTGGCCTGATCTAGCAGCCATGAACCCGTCTTCTACCTCCAGCAATCATCAGGGATGAGTAAATGAAGGCCGCGAGCGAGATCTCCCGCCCATGACCTCCATTCAAGTTTTAAAGCGAGCCAAATTGCTCCTCTCACGAATTCAATTTGATCCAGTCCTACTTTGACAACCTTTAGTGCTCTGTTGTGCCACCAAAATGACCCCCTCGCCTCCCATTCTCATCCCGGCAGCCATGGCTGTTGCTCTAGTCCTCTAGCCCTAAATCTAGCCTCAATCACCTATAAAAGGATCCCCCAAGGTCTGAAGCAACCAAGCCTCGCTCATGCTATGGCCTTCCATGCCATATAGGCCTTGAGCACCCCATTTTACCTCCCCGAACTCCTTGTTGCTGGTGCTCTAGTCCTCTAGCCCTAAATCTAGCCTCGATCACCTATAAAAGGATCCCCCAAGGTCTGAAGCAACCAAGCCTCGCTCATGCTATGGCCTTCCATGCCATATAGGCCGTGAGCACCCCATTTTACCTCCCTGACCTCCTTGTTCTGGTGCGGCGCCGCCACCTAGCCCATTTGGGTGTCTCCTCCTCGCAACGCCTTACCACCACCTGTGACCATCGCCAAGCTCACGAGATCATGGAGATGTTGGACGGCCACCTCACTTCCTCCATCGGCTGCTCCTACCCCAGATCTACCTTGCGTCGGCAAGGCTCCTCTACCTCCTCATGAGGGACCTGCACGAGGGACCTGTGCGAAGGGAAGAAAGGTCCCTGAACCGCTGGGTTCAGTTCAACCCAAGGGGCCCAGTAGACCTGACTCAATTGAACCAAGGTCTGAACCAAGAAATTAAGTGATCGAACCGACCATTTTATCCTATGAACCAAACCTCCAAGCAAGGGAGTTTCCTCGCCCACATGGAAAAATATCGGCCGTCATTTACACATCAAACAGCCCACTATTTTATGATTTAAGGTACTTTACCCCTCCTCTACTTAGATATTCAATTAAATGTACATATCTTGCTTTAATTGTAGAAAATACATCCTAGTTCCAAATATTATGAACAAGTAGTCAATCTTGATCAGAAAAACCCAGTGAATCGATTAAAAATGCATTGGAAACCTGATATCAAACTATTATCACTGATATATCTCAATCTTGATCTATTTCTTATATAATTGGTCTAAATGACTCTATTTGTGGTTAATCTTGACTAAACACTGAAAACCCTAATTCTTGACTCTAATGTTCATATTGAGACTCTAAAATCATAATTGACCCATTAATGATCTAGATTTATATTCATTGACTTGAGTTAATCTTGAATATGATGATGACATATTAGTAATATGATTGATCTAAATTTTGTGTCATGTCTTGACCTATTGACCTAAAAGTTGATCTCTGATTTACTCATAATACTAATCAGAACTGGATCTAATCTTGAACCCCAATGATGTTAGAACCTAATAATGATCTAAAGACTTGATTTTTGATTTGCATATTGACCAAGATAATTAGGGTTAACACATGTACCTAGAAAACCTAGGTAGGTCATTCACACTCGAAAATACTTGACACTTGAAATAATGTTGGACATATTGAAATATTGGTTGATTATAAGTGAATGACCCAACCCTAAGGTTGAAATAGGAAAAGTGTAACCCTAGTCTCGAATATTGAAGCATGATATCCAAATATCTTGATCTTGACCCTTGATCCAAACATTGTGTTTTAGGATCTAACTCGAAGGGTCAACCTATTACTAGTGGATCTGTACTCAAAATCTTGGTGAAAGGTACGCTATTATATAACTCCTCCTTGATTTTATTGAAGATATTTTTATGTATCTCTTGAATTTATACTTGGATATTTACTTGGATGAGCTATTGTTCCATATGGTGAGTTAAGAATGTAATTGTAGATTCGACTAAACCTTAAACCAGTGGTTCCTTGGTTCAATTGATCTAATGGTTAGACTTATACTTCAATTGGTAACCTTGAACAATGAACTCGGCCCAATGAATAATATTGGATGCCTCAAAATCCAATGTATTATTATAAACCCCATGGTATTATATGTGGGTTCTAGTAATGAGAATTCTATGGTTCAATACCATTAATTTATAGTCCTACCTTTGCTCTTGTATAGTTATATATGATAAATCACTATAATAAGCAGATGTGTAACTCCAATGTGATATAGCTTGTTATACCTAACCTCAATGTAATTAGATGATGTTGATTGGTTATAATCATACCTCTTGAATGATTAATGTGGAAATATATTACACTCTTCTTGTTATGAAACCACAATGTAGTGCTATTTGAATGTCATAGTGTCTTGCCATAATAATACCTATGGGCACATAATTGCTTATGACCTTTTGAGCCTTGTTTTAGGCATGGAATAATGAGGATGACCTTTCTATGAATAATGTGATGGTCTTAAATGACCTTTGGGCATGATGAGCCCTGATTGAGGTGAAATCATTTTCATGTTCTAATAAGGGGTTGAAACCCTGGAACTTGTGATAAGAAATGGATATCTTGAAATGATATGATGATGATGTAGTTCATTATAATGCAATGGATGATAACATATGGTATTATGATTGAGATCTATACTTCAAATGTTTTATATCTTCTAAAGTTGTAATTCTTATACACTTGATAGAAATGAATTAGGGTTTGTATGTCCATTTGTATGATGAAGCCTTAATTCACCCAAATGGTAATGATTAATCAAGTGAAATTATAATCATGTAGTGCCATGTGCCATAGATCCATCTGAGTGTCAGAACTTTCCGGATGGTGAAACGAGTTTTCCTAAGGGAAACCCAGAGCACATACTAATATGTGGGGTGCTTGTCATCCTGAATCCAAGTGATTAGGGAGGATGACTGTGGTCATACCTAGCCCTTTTTTGAGAACGGGTGCGGTTGTGTCTCGGTGATTATCATGTGATAAACATTTTGCTTTGCATACCTTGGTGTCTAGTGCCATGATATGTACCAAGGTAGGCTAGTTGTTTACAAGACTATATGTCGCTATTTTTCAGTTAGATTGAGATGTATGTAAAGACATAGTCTCTATTATTAAGCATGATAAACAAATACATCAAATGTGTGGCAGCAGAAGAAATAAAACTTGACTTTATTCAAAATGTATAAAGAGTACATTATAAAAATTTCCCAAATGGGAGTACAACTTTATACAAGCATAGGATCTAGGTAGAGGAAGACTTAAACTAATACAACTTGTCTCCATAAACAACATAACAAAAAGTTTATGCAACTAGTCCAAGCTATCTAGATGTGCAAGATCTCCTTAGCCTTAGGCAGGTTCACCAAGCTTGTGTGCGCACTCTGACCCTAATCTGGGTGGTTGGGATCATCCAGCAAGAGATAGATAAAAATGTATGTGTCAATAAAGGCAAAGGACAATTATAAAGCTAAAACATTGAATAATAAATGATCCACTATACTAAGTGATTTCAAGAGTAAGAGGCAAATGAAAAAATAAGAATTTGAAGACTGCCATAGATTCACATCAACCATAATTACAGTGCATGAATATATTATGACACAAATTCATCTCAATGTAGGGTGAGGCACGTACCGGACCTCACCATATAAAATGGCATGGGGACTAAAACCCCAGTGCCTGGAAGGAGGACTAAAACCTCAGTGCCCTGTATAAAGTGGCAGGGGGAATAAAACCCCAGTGCCTACGGCAGGGGGACTAAAACCCCAGTGCCCTATGGGTGGTTTGTACTCATGTACACTACATTCTCATTTGGCCAATAATTATATCATGCATAAATAAGTCACTTGGCAGTAGAGTGAAATATAAATAAAATTGCATCATAGCAAATGGGAACAATTTCCAACAAACATTCCAATTAAGCAAGCCAACATTGGCATTTCAAGTAATGTACAAGTATTTCCAATAAGAAGCCAACATAGGCATTAGAAGAGTTACATAATGAAAAGAGTAAAGTAAAGACATTAGAAGGGTTCCAAGTCTACCAAAGTAGTATGGTGGGGTTGGAAGAAAATCCCAACTGAGGAATAGGTGTATTTGCACATTAATCATTCCACATTCATTCTTCACAATTATAATAGGGCTCACATTCATTAATATGGTCCACACACTTAAATAGGAGTCACATACTGAAATAGGGATCACATACATAAATAGGATTCACATACATTAACTAGGATTCACATACCAAAATAGGATCCACATACATTATTTTGATTCATTACCATTACTTTCACCAATCATATTGTTTTCACTTCCATTTTTCCCTAGTTATAAACATTACACATGTATTAGTATATATTAAGGCATAAAGCATAGGAAAAATCCTAATTTTGAAACTTATTTTCAAAAACCGTGATTTAAGGTACAAAATGTAGTCTAATCGATTAATAACATTCTCCTGATTAAGAAAACATATTTTATTTTCCAATTTGGAGTTAAAATAGATTAATTATACATTTTAGATCATTTAAGGTGATTAAAATGATAGATAAGATAAACTTCGAAAAAGCATTTGTAAATAGGACCAAGTGATTCCTAATATTATCTAATCGATAAAACATATTTATTTACCAAAAACAGAGTTAAAACAGTTTAATTATCAGTTTATAACATTTTATACATTTAATTTGAGGTTTGAATTAATTATCAGATTTTGGTTGGAAAACAGGACTCAAAACCAAGAAATTCAGATTCTACATAATATTATCTTTCCAACGAGTATTTATTAAAATTTTTCTGATAAACGAGTGATTTCCTATGAATTAAACAAGATTAACCAATCAGAAATTAGATAATTGCCATGTGGGCCAAAGACCAAAAGGGCAGCGAATAAAAAAGGGCGAACTGAAGAGCACGAAGGGGAAAAACCATAAAAAACCACTTGGCCTTCTTCTACCTTCAGCCAGTGACATGGAGCTGAGGTCCCAACTTGCAAAGTTGGGCAAATCCACAATTCTCAACCAAATTAAGCGTATAGGTACTCGAAACGTAGGGAATTGAACGAGGAACGTATGTACGGGTTCAATTTCTCTTATGGTCCCTCCTAGATCCATGAAAAATCTCTGAAAGGTGGGGATGAAAATCTCCTCACCGTCAGCCATAGGCAGTTCCTCAGGCAAAATTGAATGGATAGAAAGATTGCTAGGAGGCCGACACAGGTGGAGAGGGTGTTATTTATAGGTGTGGATGTGTGTGGAGCCGAAACATGGGTGGAGGTGAGAAGCCATGGCTGACCAAGTATGATGTTTTGTCTACAGTGCATGGGAGGCGATGATGTTTGTCTCATTTGATGTGGGAGGTCTCCATGAACTCGTAGGAGAAGAAATTTCTAGAAACGATGAAGAGACAAGGGAGAAAGGCGGAGAGGAAGCGAGCGACAACTTCTCAGTTCTGTTTTTGTTGTCTGGAGGTGGAAGATGAGGCACCGACCCTCGGATGAGATCCACATCCAATCAGGACTGTTGGATCTCGATCCACAATCATCCAGGCATGCGTGACATAGACTTTAGGCTTAAATGTGCAGGTTACATTGACATCTTAATGTTATAATGTCACACTTTATTAGGAAATTGATTAATGCATTTGGGAGGTCAAACGAACTCCAAATGACTTCAAATTTTAACCCTAGGTTGCTAATGACATTTAGTTTCATTCTATATAATTAGATTTGTGTTTTTCCCAATCTTTGGTCTCCAATAATTATGTTTCTTATTAAAGCATATATTAATATGATTTTTAGGCAAATAATTACATATAGCTTTTATATGCAACCCTTGGTTTCCAAAACCAAGATATGGAGTCCAAGAGTCCTCCATTCACTTATTACATGCATTTTCAAGCTTAATTAGCCCATAATAAGAGTGAGGTATGAAGGTGGGTTATTATTGACCATTTTAATTTACACTTGCTAATTAATTCACTTCTTATCCATTAATATTTATTTTTGATCTCCAACATTATCCATTAGTCAACTAATTCATGGTTTAGTGGAGTTTTGCATAATTACCCTATCAAGTATTATTACTCCATAAGATGAGAGAGAGGGAGGTGGGTTATTATACTCCATATCAACTCTACACTTACATAATTATTCATTTCTCATACATTAATCATTAAACTTATACTTTAACATTATCCACTGGTCAATTATTATTTGTGCAACTATTATTTCATTTTCGGTGAACATTAGCATCATTGCCCTTACTAATCATATTAATTGTTGTAGTTGTGCAAACACCCCTTCATTATCATAAATGGGGAAAAATGGAATTTCACCATCATTAATGCTCAAATTGCACATAGAGTCCAAAAATGATTCAAAAGCATGGGAAATTTATGAAAAAGGTCCAAATGGACTAGAAGGCAAAGAAAAGCTCAAAAGTGGGTAATTTGCAGGAAAGCCTCTGGATTTTAGTATGTTACAACACTCCACCCCTTAAAGAGGATTTCATACCCGAAATCATAACAAGAGGGAAGAGAGGGTGAGTGAGTAACATCCCAACCTTAAACAACTAGGTGGTTATTAAAATCTCTACACATAAGCCAAGTCTTACTAAGGTTTCCACAAAACCTATAAACTTTTGTCCAACACGACATAATCAACATTTTTGTCTTATTAGCATAATCTCCATCATGAAGAGGCATCATATTTATTATACCATCACTTGTGCCACATTTTATTCAAAACAATTACATCTCAACATTATATCATGTGTATTTCCCTCATCAAGGGTTTTAAGCACAATTAGGGTTTACTAAGCCATTTCAACATTAATTAATTTATTAGGTCAAAAACCTTAATAACATGAATTAATTTTCCATTATCCTCTTAAAACTATCATGTAGAATTATCACAAATTATTTTGTAGAAAAGGTTAATATTATCCAACAAGTTATTAAGCCTATAATAATTCCAAATAATGTTCATATTACACATTGTCATATCATCTTTCATACTCATATTAATGAAATCATTAATCATTTTCGTCCATTACACTTATAAATTATACATATTTTACATCACATTAGGCATTTATGAATATTTATGTGAATCCAATTATTCATTATCATGTTTGAGTCATTCTATTCATTTTAGTGAATAGGATGTAACACATTAAATATTAATGAATTAATTCATATATCAAGTTATGATGAGGTGTTCATTAGAGAACAAGGTGATATACCTTACATATATTGATAACTTTGTGACTATAATCCATTTATATGTATCAAGGTATATTATGTGATGATGACACCTAATATCACTAATGTATCATGAAAGGCATTAAGGATATATATATATATATATATGTATATATATATATGTATGTATATGTTGTCAAAGCTAGATGATTACATATTAGGGTTTAGGTCAGGATGATCATTACATGTTAAAGCATCCTTAGGGTGCATTATCCATACACATTTTACCATTAGGGTTTCATAGTCAACGTTATGTATATTCACAATTAGTAATGAGTAACTCATTATTATGTGCATCAATAATATGTGAAGGTTCAGGCATATGAACTATCTCTATATGACTAACTACATATTCATGTGTGTATAAACAAACAAGTTGAATTACAAGTATAATGTTCTTGGTAAATTCTTGTTCACATAAGTTATTATGTACATATGTCCACATAGATAGGGTTTCTAACTCTAAAGGTATTTGATTTTGCTTTTAATTGGGATTCCATCCCCCTAAAAAGGGATTTCGTCCTCAAAATCATATTTGCAAAACCAAATAGGGTACTAACACCATTAACCTCACTCCACCCCTTAAAAGGGTCAACTCAGTCAAACTAAGCTAAGGGTAAAAGGGTACATAAAATTCAACACTAAAAGGATTTACTAACCAAGCTTCAGGGTGTAACATAGGGTACACTAAACCCTAAACATAGGAGTATAAGGTATTTAAGGATGATTTTTGTGTAAGAGATCAAATCATCACTTAGGGTTTTCCTAAGGTATTCAACAATTAGGCAACATGCCCAAAGATAGACTATTTCAAGTTGTCTATATCAGATCAGGCCAGGCCATGTCATATGAGCATAGGAGTCCCCGTAAACCAAGCTAGTGGTGCGGAGGAAAATTTTGCCATCCCCCAAGCTCTGACCCTTTCTAGGCACCATCACTTCAACTTATTGCTCTAGTAGCTTCTCAATAGACAATTCACCCAAAGTTGATAGATTTTATTTCTAATAATGAAATTATAACTCTAATTCAATGTTGGTCAACTCTGAGGTAAAAACCTTCTAAAGAAGTTGTATGAGGAGAGAGGTTCTATCTAGGAGACAATTTGAATTAGTCAAGAATCCAACTACCTTGATGCTCTGATACAATGATGTAAAGGCATAGTCTCTACTATTAAACATGATAAAAAATACATCAAATGTGTGGCAGGGGAAGAAATAAAACTTGTCTTTATTCAAAATGTATAAAGAGTACATTATAAAAAATTTCCGAATGGGAGTACAACTTTATACAAGCATAGGATCTAGGTAGAGTAAGACTTAAACTAATACAACTTGTCTCCACAAACAACATAACAAAAGTTTATGCAACTAGTCCAAGCTATCTAGATGTGCAAGATCTCCTTAGCCTTAGGCAGGTTCAACAAGCTTCCGGTAGGGGGACAAAAACCCCAGTGCCTACGACAGGGGGACTAAAACCCCAGTGCCCTATGGGTGGTTTTTACTCATGTACACTACATTGTCATTTGGCCAATAATTATATCATTCATAAATAAGTCACTTGGCAGTAGAGTGAAATATAAATAAAATTGCATCATAGCAAATGGGAACAATTTCCAACAAGCATTCCAATTAAGCAAGTCAACATTGGCATTTCAAGTAATGTACAAGTATTTCCAATAAGAAGCCAACATAGGCATTAGAGGAGTTACATAATGAAAAGAGTAAAGTAAAGACATTAGAAGGGTTCCAAGTCTAGCAAAGTAGTATGGTGGGGTTGGAAGAAAATCCCAACTGAGGAATAGGTGTATTTGCACATTAATCATTCCACATTCATTCTTCACAATTATAATAGGGATCACATTCATTAATATGGTCCACACACTTAAATAGGAGTCACATACTGAAATAGGGCTCACATAAATAAATAGGATTCACATACATTAACATAGGATTCACATACCAAAATAGGATCCACATACCTTATTTTGATTCATTACCATTACTTTCACCAATCATATTGTTTTCACTTCCATTTTTCCCTAGTTATAAACATTACACATGTATTAGTATATATTAAGGCATAAAGCATAGGAAAAACCCTAATTTTGGAACTTATTTTCAAAAACCATGACTTAAGGTTCAAAACCTAGTCTAATCGATTAATCACATTCTTCTGATTAAGAAAACATATTTTATTTCCCAATTTGGAGTTAAAATAGATTAATTACACATTTCAGATCATTTAAGGTGATTAAAATGATAATTAAGATAAACTTCGATAAAGCATTTGGAAATAGGACCAAGTGATTCCTAATATTATTCTAATTGATAAAACATATTTATTTACCAAAAATAGAGTTAAAACACTTAATTATCATTTTATAACATTTTATACATTTAAATTGAGGTTTGAATTAATTATCATATTTTGGATGGAAAAAAGGACTCAAAAACTAGAAATTCAGATTCTACATAATATTAGTTTTCCAACGAGCATTTTTTTGCATTTTTCTGATAAATGAGTGATTTCCTATGAATTAAACAAGATTAACCAATCAGAAATTAGATAATTGCCATGTGGGCCAAAGACCAAAAGGGCAGCGAATAAAAAAGGGCGAACTGAATAGCACGAAGGGGAAAAACCATAAAAAACCACTCAGCCTTCTTCTACCTTCGGCCAGTGACATAGCGTCAAGATCCCAACTTGCGAAGTTGGGCAAATCCACAATTCTCAACCAAATTAAGCGTATAGGTACTCGAAACGTAGGGAATTGAACGAGGAACGTACATACGGGTTCAATTTCGCTTATGGTTGCTCCTAGCTCCATGAAAAAGCTCTGAAAGGTTGGGATGAAAATCTCCTCGCTGTTAGCCATAGGCAGTTCCTTGGGCAAAATTGAATAGATAGAAAGATTGCTAGGAGGCCGACAAAGGTGGAGAGGGTGTTATTTATAGGTGTGGATGTGTGTGGAGCCAAAACGTGGGTGGAGGTGAGAAGCCATGGTCGGACAAGTATGGAATTTCATCTACATCACATGGGAGGTGACGAGGTTTGTCTCGTTCGACGCGGGAGGTCTCCACGAACTCGTAGGAGAAGAAATTTCTGGAAACGATGAAGAGACGAGGGAGAAAGGCGGAGAGGAAGCGAGCGACGGCTTCTCGATTCTGTTTCGGTTGTTCGGAGGTGTAAGATGAGGTGTCGACCCTCAGATGCGATCTGCATCCAATCAAGACTATTGGATCTCGATCCACGATGGTCTGGGCACGCGTGACATAGACTTAGGCTTAAATGTGCAGGTTACATTGACATCTTAATGTTATAATGTCACACTTTATTAGGAAATTGATTAATGCATTTGGGAGGTCAAACGAACTCAAAATGACTTCAAATTTTAACCCTAGGTTGTTAATGACGTCTAGTTTCATGCTATATAATTATATTTGCGTTTCACCAAACCTTTGGCCTCCAATAATTATGTTTCTTTTTAAAGCATATATTAATATGATTTTTGGGCAAATAATTACATATAGCTTTTATATGCAACCCTTGGTTTCCAAAACTGAGATATGGAGTCCAAGAATCCTCCATTCACTTATTACATGCATTTTCAAGCTTAATTAGCCCATAATAAGAGTGAGGTATGAAGGTGGGTTATTAGTCACCATTTTAATTTACATTTGTTAATTAATTCACTTCTTATCCATTAATATTTATTTTTGATCTCCAACATTATCCATTAGTCAACTAATTCGTGGTTTAGTGGAGTTTTGCATAATTACCCTATCAAGTATTATTACGCCATAAGATGAGAGAGAGAGGGAGGTGGGTTATTATACTCCATATTAACTCTACACTTACATAATTATTCATTTCTCATCCATTAATCATTAAACTTGTACTTTAACATTATCCATTGGTCAATTATTATTTGTACAACTATTATTTCGTTTTTGGTGAACATTAGCATCATTGCCCTTACTAATCATATTAATTGTGGTAGTTGTGCAAACACCCCTTCATTATCATAACTGGGGGGAAAATGGAATTTCACCATCATTAATGCTCAAATTGCACATAGAGTCCAAAAATGATTCAAAAGGATGGGAAATTTATAAAAAATGTCCAAATGGACCAGAAGGCAAAGAAAAGCTCAAAAGTGGGTAAATTGCAGGAAAGACCTTAGATTTTAGTATGTTACAATGTCACTGCAGTGCAGACTCCTACTGATCGAGTATGGAGAAGAACTTGGAGTTTGACTCTTTCTTTATCTTATATGGAACTGATTGTGACCAAGCGGTGGTCAGTTGGACTTTGAGTGGTATGACTCAAACTCCCCAGGGCATATTAAAAAATACAATACCAACCGTGTAGTATAATTTCTAGGGTTTAATATGTATTACATTGGTTGATTAACCCTTGTCTTATATTTACAATACATAGTTCATACATGATGCATACTTATGAAAATTGAGTAATTCTACTTGATGCTACAACTTATTTGCTTAACTGCTTAGTATGATTAAACTGTTCAATCCATTCATATTGCTAATTTAATACCCTAACTACTCCATGTATTTACTCTTAATTAATATGTTGTAATCAATATATGTTGGAGAGAGTTATATCTCTTGCTGGGACTGGGTCTCACCCGTGGGTCAGCACATTTTTTTAGGTGGTCGCGGGCAATGAGGTCGAGGTCACGTTGTGGAAGAGAACCAACCTGGTGATCAATAGATTCAAAAGGTTAGTTGTAGATGTTAGTAGTAGAGTCCTAGTACCATCCCTGTACTCTCAGGTCCAGGTATGGGATGTGCTTTCTAGATGATATACTCGTATCAACGTGAGATTTTGGTAGTATGCCAATGTTTGTAAATATATGGCATGTACATGTGAAATATCTTTTGTATGCAGGATGTGATTGAGGTATTTGAACCCATATGTGAATACTTGTTATAGTATATGAGAATGGAATGATGGACCTTTATGTAAATATTCTAGAGTTTATTTACATTGTTGGAATTGGTTTTAATTATTCCGCATTTTTTACTATGTGATTCATTAGTAGTTGATCGTGTTTTGTGTTTTGAGTAATCTCATTTAAGCGTGATGAGATGTCACACTTTTTCTTGTTTCTTAATTTTTTTAATTGATAACGATTATACATGTTCTTGATATTCTTTCTAAAAGTATACGATGTTCTACTGATCAATTGAAGATGCTTAAACTACTTAATCTATTTTATTAGTTTTACTTATTCATTTAGCTGAATATTTTCATCATGTTAATAGTATTACTTTACTGCTATCTATCTATCTATGTCAATAATAGTTTTTGGTGGAGAGTTGTATCTCTCTCTGGGATATTGGTCTCACCCCATGGGTTTCCACATCTTTTTGGTGGCCATGCGTGACATGGTAGAGATCGTGCAGTTGAGAAAGAACAACAAGGAGATCAGTAGTTGTTGAAGGTTGGATATGCAACTAGTGTTTTGTAGTAGAGTCATATGTGTTTTCTATGTACTCTCAAGTCTTCGGGGTGTTTTTCTGTAGATGTTATGCATCGATACGAGGTTTGTATCAATATTCAATGGTTATACATGTATGGCTTGTATGTATGAGCAGGTTATCTCTTGTAATAGGTTTGTCGCATGATTGCCATTGTACAATGATGTATATACCCTTTTTGGTATGATATGTGATACAAATGTCACCATTTGTGGATCTTGACATTTATGTTTCCACTTGAGATGGTTATATCATATTGGTTTTAATTTACCCTATTATGTGGTAATGTGGTTGTTAGTTGATAATTTCATGCTAAGTTTTGAGCAATCTTGCATTGGTGTGATTGATGTGTCAAACCTCTCCTCTGTTGCCACCATATGAGGACAAAACCTCAAAAACTCCATACATTTGGACTCATACTCGTATATCAACATTGATCCCTAGTAGATCCTCTTGAAATGTGCTATCTTCTCATCCAGGTATGTCTCAGGGAAGTATCAGCTCACAAATTCTTATCGAAACTCTTCCCAACTGGCCTCAACTCCAGGTCTCTTCTCCTCTTCTATGGCCCACCAGTGGCCAACACTTCCCTTCAATAGATAAAAAACATACTTCACCTTGTACTATTCTGGGATATTGAGGATCTTGAAAGCCTTCTCAAGCTCTATCAGCCACATATCAACATCAATGGGATCCGCCATACCCGCATACTCGATCACTTTGACACATTTCAACCGCTCAAATGTCTTCTTGGATCCCTAGGATTCTGTATTAGGGGAATCTCTCCTTGCTTGAGGTATGGGTTCTCTATCCTCCATATGCATAATCATGGCCATTAGTTGTCTAAACATGGATTGAAATGTTGGATTGGCCATGGTTGTCGGGTTAAACTGAGGCACTGCAGGCTGCTTCGGCCCCATCATGGACACCCTATCTTCACATGCCTACCTCCTAGCACCACCTCCTGACACAACATAGCTAGTCTCATCATGCTCTTCATGTGCTCCAGACATATTTGCATAAGCAGAAGCTATGATCAGATACATTTGATTATGTAATTACAGACACAAACCTAAGCCTTGTGTCCCTATAGACTCAATGAACCTAGAGCTTTGTTACCAACCTAATATGTGGCAACCCACTGTGACAAAGTGAGATTACTCAAAACAAAACACGTGATCAACCACTAACTAACCATAAACCATGAAACATGGTAAATTAAAACCTATAACATCATGTTTAGAAAAATTATGTAAAGGTCTAACTATTGGGAAATACGGGCACAGAGTATAGCAACGGAAACAAAATTTTAATATGCTCATATTCCCCAATACAACAAGATCATGTCAACTACTATGAAATAGGAAGGATGGTTTTAGCAAGTTATATAGGGTCCTGGAGCAAGTCCAGTGACAAAACTTACTTCTTTACAACTACTAACAAGTTGCTCTTGGATGGTGGTTGTGCAGCTTCTGGTCTTCACCACGAATAATGTCAACGCAACCTCTGTAGCGACTCTTGTGGTATCTCCACAGACTATAGGTTGACTTAGATCTCTAAGTAGCCTCCAAAGGACTCCTGCCTCTAGAGCAGTCCACACGAACCAACTAGAACTCCTGTCATTCACCAAGAAGGGATAGGAAGGAGTTGTCCTCCCCATTGGTGTACTAGTCACCAACCTTCTCTCCCACTATGACAACCCTCAGTTATTCTCTCCTGTGGCTATCCCTCTATAGTTGAGTAGGACTTTCCTTGGCCCTCTTGGTTTCCACAACCAGAGAGGACAACACTTGTTAGAGCAACTAATTCTCTATTGTCTTTGTAGTTGTTGTGTCTTGGGAAGCCCCCACTACCCCTCTATATATAGGAGGGGTTAAGATTAGGGTTCCCAGTCCCCAGTCAATGCAAGACTAAAAGTGGGAATGAAAAGGACTAAGAGATCTTAACTTTTCACAACAATTTGCAATCTGCGATTTTCAAAACGGCCATTTTTCACACCTAGACAGTCATATGGTGTGTTAGATGGTCATCTCGCTTTGCCAAATGGTCATTTGGTAGTTTCCAATCTGAATCGAATTTAGCTATTTCGAATCCAATTAACATCTTATATAAATTTCCTTGTTCCTCAAGTAAAGAACAACTCAAACTATTCGGGAAACATCTCAAACCTTCGTTCGACCCAACTGGGCCATCTCACCCAAGAGAGACACTCATTGTGGCATCCAACTTACAAAAACATGATTAACTTAAGCAGAAGCGGTCGTTAGCAGCATAATTACTGAAAATCACTAAAAATTAAAACTTTTTACAAGGAGATCCATAGACTGAAAAACTCTTTCATAAGGAACCAAAGTATTTAAAATACATTCTGGTTTACTAGTGCATTTCTTGTACCAATCCCTCTCGAGAGTTAGAAACATCAGCTACCCTGTTAGACTATACATAGGAAGCACAAAAATCTCGAGGCATCAAGCCAAAATCTCAGATCAACATTAAACTAACTATTGACTCCTAGGACCTTAGAGTACAGAGACGACACATAGGACTCTCTGTTTACAGGACATGACAACCAGTGTCTCCACCTAAGGATTCACTATTGTCCTTGGTTATGCTACTGCTACTGTTGTTCTTCCCTTGTTGTAGGGTTCCTGCCTCTTCTGCGTCTACATAAAAAGTTGAATCCCACGGGGGTGAGACAATTGGAAATTGTCCCAGCGAGAGATATAACTCTTCACCAGAAACATTATTATTGCAATTAATAGAATAAAACTGAGCAGAAGAATTATAAGTATTCAACAGCAGTTAAGTTATTGACTAAACAATTTAGAGCATTATTCTCTATTCAAGTCATTTCAGCTATATCTTGATAGAGAAGTATGTCATTTATTTAATAAGGAATATGAAGAACATGTACAACATTTAGCCAACTAAGACATACTAAGCAATGTATCATCAATCATTTATTCTTGTATTTCAGCCCTAAGTAAATACGCTACACGGCTGATTACATTTTACAAACATACTTAAGCCTTGAGGAGATGAGGTATACCGCTCATACTCCAACCGACCATTGCGAAATCGAAATCAGTACCATGCATAGATCAATAGAAGAGCCGGATTTCCATGACCTCATCTTCCTCAGTCAGTGTGAGGACCAAATGCAAGACAAGATCTTCTAAATAGCTTTCCAGGGTGTACTCGCAACTTCGCAATTAGATTTACAGTGGCATGTTGTACTCTCTTCGCAATTGAGAGATATTATAATTATCTCACATCGATCCGGCATTAAGATCATTGGGAGATTTATGATACATCCATCCCGAGCTTTGAGAAATTAGTGATACATACATCCTGACATAAATAATGAAGGATTGAGAGATTTAATGTTTACCTCACATCAATTCCTCCATTATGCGTAAGGATATTCGCACCCATAACCCCCACATACTCAAAAGTATGCCCTTCAGGAGTTCCCATAGGAAAACCTGTTACACCATCACCAAACTACTGACGATGATGGATCTATGGTCAGGGCTCTACATGATACCATTTCACTTGATTAGTTAAGTATATTACAATATTCTTTTAGCATCAAACATGTTTTTCAAATGAAAAACATTATAACAATTGCTTCAAAGAATGAATACTATTTCTATCAAGTTCTTTTCAAAGCTTTATTAGACTTGGGATCTCAATCCCTTATCACATCAGAGTATTCTCCTCCCTTATCATCTCATCATCATGATTATGAAACATGGGTGTTCAAACCCTTAATTCATCAAAACACTTGTTACCACTTTATCATGTAACTTAATGCCTTCAGGTCATCTGATCATTGTAAACATAATAATTGCAGTGCATGTATTTCACATGGCTCTTAAAGCCCAATAATATCTCTTGTTACCTCTAACTAGGCAACACAACATATTATGGCTCACAAGGCCCATAAAGCAATTCAATAGTAAAGCATCATAGCTCATACCTGGCTATGTCCACCATCTCGTGAAACCTGCATAATTAGTGCATATGATAGCAATTATATCAATTACAAATCAATACTATGTATTTTGAGAGTATCATCACTATTTCCTTATTTGAGCTAAGATTTCCCAATTTATGTCAATTAGGAATACTTAATCTCATTACCCAAATTTGGGTCATGATTATCATCGTATTGCCCAAAATTAGGGTTTTATACATTACAACCCAAGATTAGGGTTCCACATATCTTTATCCTATATCAGTATAGGTTTTCGTATCAAAGTGTCACACACCAGTATATAGTATCACCTTGAATCAGGTTTTACATCTCATCATTGCATTAATGTTTCATTTTGACCTTAACCTTATCTAGATTTTCACATGACATCACCCTCACTTTAGGGTTTCATATGGTTTCACCCATGATTTGGGTTTCTTATAGAATCTTCCTCAATTAGGGTTTACTATTCACATTCAATCAGGGTTTATAATTAAAATTCCCTGAATTAGGGTTTCTCAAGTCATTACCCTAAATTAGGGTCATACCATTACCAAAGATTAGGATTTCACCTATCATTGTCCTCAATTAGGGTTAGAATACATTAACCTTCTTAATTAGGGTTTATGACCTCTTTAACCATGATCATACCCTAATTACACATTCATTCATGTTGGAAGTGTTGAGACTTAATCACTACATGATAATCATTCATGTAGGAAGTCCTCTCTCTCATCCTTTATAAGATGATGTTACTTCAGACCTGGTTAGATTAAGTTAACTCAACTTGATTGGAGAGCTGACACATGTATTGTGTTATTACTTCCACAATCATCAAGGATTAATCATTCAAAAGGTACTAATCACCCTATCTTGTTAAGGGTACAATTACCATATTCACCCTTGGATTACATCATGTAATGATCAACTAAACAATTGATCTTTAATCATCTTAAGTGTCCATACGGTTTTGGTTAATTACTTCCAAACGGTCTTGATCACTTAGACCTCAAATGGTCTTGACCAACCATGCCTTAAACGGTCTTGCTTGAAATACCTCAAAATAGTCTAAGACCGTTTAGACCTCCAAACGGTCTTGATCAAACTCTTGAAACCGTTTAGCAAAGTAGGTGCTTGAAACCGTTTAACAAAGTTGATACTTGAAACCGTTTGAGTCTCAATCGGTTTGGGATCGTTTGGTCCCAAACGGTCTTGAGACTGTTTGGTCCCAAACGGTCTTGAGACCATTTGGACTCAAATGGTCTTGTGACCGTTTGGTCCAAACCTCCTCAAAACCGATTAGACCAAAAATGGTCTCAACCACTCATATTAATTTAGGGTTCCCAAGATTAATTCCTTCATCAATTGAATCCATGTAATTACTCACCAAATGAACTTAAGCACCATACTTCAGTTGATATTAATGAATTATCTTTCAATTGATTCAACCTTCAATGGATCATCAATTAGGGTTTTAAACCCAATTGAATTAGGGTTGAAATCGATGAACCTTTAATATTAGTCATTGTGGAACTAATTGCTTAGAAATCATTGGTCCATCATTCAAATTGCGCATGACCTGACCTCAAAAGGTCTTGAGGTCGTTTGTATGACCTCCAAACGGTCTTGAGACCATTTTCCCATCCCATCATCAAAATTGGTAAAGTTCAATTAGGGTTTGCATCATTGGGTTACTCATAAGAATAGTTATTGCTTGCATTTCGATTTGATAACTTTGGATCTTCAACTACTTCATCATAATCAACCCTAGACCTCCAAACAGTATTGGTTGACCTACAAATGGTCATGAGACCGTTCGGGTGATCTCCAAATGGTCTTGAGACCGTTTGGGTTAATCAACCCAAAGAATTAAATCATTCAATTGCAAAATTAGCACTTAACCCGATTAGGGTTTCTAATTAGATGATTGCCCATTCATTGATTCAATTAATTGGAACCATTAGATCCCTATTAAACATGTACTAGGGTTCTGACCTCAAATGGTCAACCCATCCAAATGGTCAACCTTTCTAAACGGTATAGGGTTCAAGACTCCAAACGGTTTGCAAACCATTTGGTCTCGAAACGGTTTGGTGAAACCGCTTGGACCAAGATCTTCAAAACTGTTTGCAAGGGAAACTTGTTTGATTGCATGCCCAAGATGATGTTATCATCATCTACATTCATTCATTCAAATGCTACTGCCATTTTCATGGTAATTACAGCAATGGATCAAGGGAATTTCAAATAGAACAAAACATTCAACAAATAATGGAGGATTGAATGCAATAACAACATTTAAGGGTTTAAGTTATATAACATGACTCCAATTGAGCTTAAAATCTTGGAGATTCACGTCAAAAATTGTGTAGGAAGCTTTTGCAACTCTCCCAGGGCTCGTCCTCAAGCTTTGGAGTGAAAAGATTGGCTAGGATTGAAGATGGAGTGAAAAAGAGAAGAAATCATGCATTGTTTTATGATTTCCACCATGAAATCAAGGTGAAAGAAGATCAAGAAGCTTACCAACAGGTTGGGGGTCGTCCTCCATCTTCTCCTATCTCCCTTGGTCGGTTTGCAAGCAAAGAGAAGAAGTGGATTCGAAAAAGCCTTTGATTTGAGTTGTAAAAGGTGTTTTTATAAGAAAATCAATGAGAGAGAAAATGCCTTATTAAAAATCTTTTAATTCCAAAATTAGTGCCGCCTCTTTCTCCTCAATTCCTTGGCCACGAATCCATATTCATCCCCTTGCAAAACCTCTTCATTATCCAAGAATTAAAAGAAAAGAAATTAAGCACCTTAAACATATTATACTAATATCCCCTTTTCAGTGGATATTACTTTTTCTTATAATAATGTGAGTGGAGTCTTTACCCTCATTAGGATATTTCGTTGCCTTTACAAGGAATAAGGGTGTTCAAACTTTAGCAAATTCAACCATCTCGTTTTTGGTTGAAGGCCCTTCAATTATTTTATTTATTTTTGCATTAAATTGAATTAGGGTTTTAATTATGCTTAAATCTTGATTATTTTAATATCAAGATTCTCTCTCCTCCAAATTAATTCAAATGAGGCGCCCCTCCCATTTTATTTTCCCTACTTGATTCCAAGAAACACGTGGGACCCTCTAGAAGTGGTATTTTGCATATTGAACCCTAGGTTTTGGGTAAATTGCACATTACACCAAAACTAGGTTTTAATGCACCAGGATTGCTCAGCAAGCTCTATCTTGGTGCTCAATCTTGTAAAAACCATACCACTACATCATTCTCATTATTATGATGCTTCAACATCTAAGGAACATTATATCATGTACAATTTGCAAGTTAACCCCTCAACTTGGGTAATTTGCACTTTAGTCCAAAACTAACAAAACAATGTTTCAACATTATAAAAAAAGGACTAAAATTGAAATATAAGTTCCTCTTGAGCCTTAATTACTTTCCAAGAAATATGAACAAGCATCTAATCAACATTATTAAGCAAAACATCTAGGGTTAGAATATAACCCAGGTCAGGGATGTTACAAATTATCCACCCCATACAAGGATTCCGTCCCTGAAATCATCAACAAAAACATTTAAGAGAAAAGAGTAGGGTATTTCCTCCTCGTCTCTTCCTCCAATTCCCATGTAGATTCTTCAATTCCACGGTGATTCTAGAGGACTTTTACAAGACAAATGTCTTTCTTTTTCAGCTTTTTAATTCTCTTATCAAGGATCCTCACAGGTCCTTCAACATATGATATATCATTATTTAATTCTACCTCCACATGTTGTAGAACTAAATCTGTGTCAGGATGACACTTCCTCAGCATAGAGATGTGGAACACTGGGTGCAGTCTATGCAACTCAGGTGGTAACTCCAGCTTATAAGCTACCTTTCCAATCTGTTCAATGATTGGATAAGGCCCCATAAATCTAGGAGCTAACTTTTCTCTTTCTTCCAAATCTCAGGATACCTTTCCAAGGTGAGATGTTGAGGTACACTCTGTCTCCAACTTGGAATTCTAAAGGTCTTCACCTTTTATCGGAGTATGATTTCTGTCTATCGTGTGCGGTCTTTAACTGTTGTTGTATTACTTTAATCTTCTTAGTTGTCTGTTGCACTAGCTCAGGACCCAAAAGTTGATTTTCTCCAGTTTCATACCAACATAAAGGAGATCTACAATGTCTACCATATAATGCTTCATATGGTGCCATGTCAATATTGTGCTGATAGCTATTATTGTAAGCAAATTCTATCAAGCTCAGATGTAGATCCCAACTTCCTACAAATTGAAGGACACATACTCTAAGCAAGTCCTCCAAAGTTTGTATAGTCCTCTAAGAGTGTCCATCTGTCTAAGGGTGAAAGGCAGTACTAAACCCTAACTACGTACCTAAAGTTTTATGCAGTCGTTCCCAAAAATGACTCGTGAACTGGGGGGCCCTATCAGAAATGATAGTATCTGGAATCCCGTGCAACCGCACTACCTGTCAACTATCACCCATATGGAATCATGACCTTTGGTTGTTCTAGGCAAACCAACCACAAAGTCCGTGGTGACATGATCTCATTTCCACTGTGGTATAGGAAAAGGTTGCATTGTTCCTGCGGGCTGACACACCGGACACCGCATAAAAAACTCAGCTACATCTTTCTTTAATCCAGGCCACCAATACATATCTTTTAAGTTGTGATACATGTTGGTGCTCCCTAGATGCATAGCATACATAGAAGATTGAGCTTCTTCCATAACTAACTTCCTCAATTCATTGGCATTAGGTACTACCATCCTACCATGGTAACAAACTAGCTAATCCTCTGACTCATGAAAGCCATCATGTTTCTCACTACCATACTCAGATCTAATGTACTGAACTACATCATCATCTTGTTGTGCTTCCTTAATCTGCTGTCTTAGAGTTGGTTTTATGTGCATCTCAGCTAACAACCCAGCTAACAAAGATACTTTAAACTGTACATTGTTTTGCCTCAAGGATATAAACATTTCCCTCTCAGAACACACTAAAGAATTCAACTGTGCTTTATCTAAGGTTGGTGTTGTGAATTTCCTGCTTAATGCATCAGCAACCACATTAGCCTTCCCTGGATGATAATCAATTGTACAATCGTAGTCCTTGATTAACTCCATCCAGCAGCGTTGCCTCATGTTTAGCTTGTGTTGAGAAAAGATATACTTTAGGTTCTTATGGTCTGTGTTTCTCCAAATCTTCAAAGCATGGACCACAACAACTAGCTCTAGATCATGTGTTGGATAATTCTCCTCGTGTTTCTTAAGCTGCCGAGAAGCAAAATAAATTACTTGCTTATCCTGCATCAACACACATCCTAAACCATTCTTAGATCCATCACAGAAAACTATGTACCCCTTTCCCTGCTCAGGTAACACCATCACAGGTGCACTTGTCAACCTTTCTTTCAACAACTGAAAAGAATGCTGACACTTGTCATTCCAGACAAAAGAAACTTCCTTCCTGGTTAACTTGGTTAGGGGTAAAGCTATTGAACTGAAGTTCTTAATGAACCTCCTATAATAGCCTGCTAACCCTAAGAAACTACATATCTCTATCGGTGTTTTCGGTTGTTCCCATTGCAGGACAGATTCTACCTTCTTAGGATCAACACGAATAGCTGAGATAGATATTACGTGTCCTAGGAAAGAAACTTTTGGTAACCAGAACTCACATTTGCTAAACTTAGCATACAACTTATGCTCTCTTAGCAAAGTCAAAGCCTGACGAAGGTGCTACTCATGTTGTTGAGCATCTCTACTGTATATCAAGATGTCATCTATAAAGATGACTACACACTGATCGAGAAAAGGTCGAAAGATTCTATTCATGAGTTCCATAAATGTAGCTGGTGCATTAGTTAGTCCAAACAACATAACTATGAACTTATAGTGACCATACCTTGTCCTAAAGGAAGATTTAGGTATGTCACTCTCCTTGATACACAACTGATGATATCCCGATCTTAGATCTATCTTAGAAAAGATAGTTGCACCACGCAACTGATCAAACAAGTCATCAATCCTTGGCAAAGGATACTTATTCTGTATAGTTACTTTATTCAACTGTCTGTAATCAATGCATAACCGCATCGATCCATCTTTCTTCTTAAAAAAGAGGACCGGAGCACCCCATGGTGAAGTACTCGGTCGGATAAAACCCTTCTCAAGTAGCTCCTGAAGTTGCTTCTTGAGTTCTGTCATTTCAGCAGGAGCCATCCTATACGGTGTTTGTGCTATTGGTTGCATTCCTGGAATTAGATTAATCTCAAAATCAATCTCTCGGGGCAGAGGTACACCTAGAATTTATTTAGGGAACACATCCTCAAATTCCCTGACTACTAGAACTTTAGAAGGATTATAACTCTCCATGGTGGTATCTACCACATGTGCCAAGAATGCAAAACATCCTTGCCTCATCAACTTCTCAGCTACCATAGCTGACACAAGGTAGGTTGGAAGAATCTTTCTATCTCCTTGAAAGATCCATGTGTCACTATCATCTGTGAACACAGCTTGCTTGGACTCACAATCCAAGACAACCTTGTGCTTTTCTAGGGTATCCATTCCAAGAATTATATTAAACCCATACATATCAAGTGGTATAAGGTCCACTTAAATGCGATGTTCAGAAAAGAAAAGAGTGCAGGAAGAACACACCTCCCGTAACACTACAGATCCCATCAAAGGAGTTTCTAACTTCAAACTCTCTGCCCTATGACCAATTGTCATATTGCAATCAAAAATCACTCTTTTAGTGATGAAAGAATGTGTAGCACCTGGATCAATTAAAACAGATACAATACAGGATGTAGACATGTCATAATAAAATAGTTCCATCTGACCTATCACAACCCTAGGGTTGACTACTACATCAGGCTAATTCATCGCATAGAATCTCCCCGTCGCCTGTGGTTGACTTGGAGCTCGATTATTGGGTGTCGACGATCCAGCTTGGGATTCTTGTCCACGTCCTCTTGCGCCACTTGGAAACGGTCGCCTCTAAGAGCCTTGCTGACTCTGCCTCTGTGGTTGAGTCACACTTGCATCTCTGGCTCGACAATCCTTCATCAGATGCCCCATATTTCCACATATAAAACAACCTCTGTTGTGGTGTAGATGGTCCTGTTACTGACATCGATGCTATGTTGTGGGCTCCTTCCGACGGTAAACTACAACCTCTACCCCTATTAGACGTCCATTGTGTCTGGGTATTAAACCTTGGTGGTGCCATTGGTGCAGAAAACCTCAGTTTCTTAAAACTTTTGGACAAGGGTCCTTGAAACTGGGGATACACTTTCTTACTCTTAGTCTGTCGCTTCTCTGTCACAGACCTCTCTATGCATCTGACAGACTCCACAAAAGTAGCAAACCTCTCCCTGTTCTCTAAAGCAGACACAGGAGTGGTCAAATCGGCGTTCAACCCCTTCTCAAAACTCTGAATCCTTTCTTCATCAGTAGTTGCCATATGCAGACAGAACCGTAGAAGCTCCATGAACGTAGCCTCATACTCATTAACGTTCATTGGTCCTTGCCTTAATCTCTAAAACTGAGAGATCTTCTCATCCAGGAACATCTTAGGAAAGTATCTATTGATGAATTCTCATCGAAATACTTCCCATCCGATCTCTACACCTGACCACTTGCCTTCTTCAATGGTCCACCAATGACCAGCAATCTCTTTAAGAAGGTACACTACATGTCTAACCTTCTGAACTTCTGGGATGTTAAGGATTCTAAAGGCCTTCTCTAGTTTAGTCAGCCACCTATCTACATCTGCTGGATCAACTGTTCCAGCATATTCTGTGGCTCCAACCCGACGAATTCATTCAAATGTCTTGCCGGCTCCCTACCCTTCATGGTGGGTAGGTGCCCTAGGTGTAGGTAATGGCATCCTATCTGTCATATGAGTCATGGCTGCCATAAACTGTCCAAACATGGCTTGGAAGGCTGGGTTTCCCATATCATCTTGATTGAACTGGGGTTGTTCAGGTATGGGCTCCTCCCTATCATGGTCTCTTGCACCTCCTCCTGGTGCAGCAATGCTACTCTCAGCAGCATGTTCATCGTGTGATCCACAAATCTTTAGTTCTTCTCCTCATATATGAGCAGAAGACACTATCAGATAAACTGGAAGATACTAGAACAGACTCAACAACCTTAATCATATGTCTCTGTAGACTCCGCGAACCTAGAGCTCTGATACCAACAATTTTGGCATCCAACTTACAAAAACATGATTAACTTAAGCAGAAGCGGTCGTTAGCAGCGGAATTACTGAAAAACACTAAAAATTAAAACTTTTTACAAGGAGATCCATAGACTGAAAAACTCTTTCATAAGGAACCAAAGTATTTCAAATACATTCTGGTTTACTAGTGCATCTCTAGTACCAATCCCTCTCGAGAGTTACAAACATCAGTTGCCCTGTTAGACTATACATAGGCAGTACAAAAATCTTGAGGCATCAAGCCAAAATCTCAGATCAACATTAAACTAACTACTGACTCCTAGGACCTGAGAGTACATAGATGACACATAGGACTCTCTATTTACAGGACATGACAACCAGTGTCTCCACCTGAGGATTCACTCTTGTCCTTGGTTCTAGTGTTGCTACTGTTGTTCTTCCCTTATTGTAGGGTTCCTTCCTCTTCTACGTCTACCTAAAAAGTTGAATACCACGGGGGTGAGACAATTGGAATTTGTCCCAGCGAGAGATATAACTCTCCGCCAGAAACATTATTATTGCAATTAATAGAATAAAACTGAGCAGAAGAATCATAAGTATTCAACAACAGTTAAGTTATTGACTAAACAATTTAGAGCAATATTTTCTATTCAAGTCATTTCAGCTATATCTTGATAGAGCAGTATGTCATTTATTTAATAAGGAATATGAAGAACATGTACAACATTTAGCCAACTAAGACATACTAAGCAATGTATCATCAATCATTGATTCTCATATTTCAGCCCTAAGCAAATATGCTACACGGTTGATTACATTTTACAAACATACTTAAGCCCTGAGGAGATGAGGTATACCGCTCATACTCCAACCGACCATTGCAAAATCAAAATCGGTACCATACATAGGTCAATAAAAGAGATGGATTTCCATGACCTCATCTTCCTCAGTCAGTGTGAGGACCAAATGTAGGACAAGATCTGCTAAATAGCTTTCCAGGGTATACTGGCAACTTTGCTATTAGAGTTATAGTGGCATGTTGTACTCTCTTCGCAATCGAGAGATATTATCATTATCTCACATTGTTCCGACATTAAGATCATCGGGAGATTTATGATACATCCATCCCGGGCTTCGGGAGATTAGTGATACATACATCTCGACATAAATAATGTAGGATTGAGAGATTTAATGTTTGCCTCACATCGATTCCTCCATTAGGGCGTAAGGATATTCATGCCCATAACCCCCACATACTCAAAAGTATGCCCTCCAGGAGTTCCCATAGGAAAACCTGTTACACCATCATCAAACTACTGACGATGATGGATATATGGTCATGGCTCTACATGATACCATTTCACTTGATTAGTTAAGTATATTACAATATTCTTTTAGCGTCAAACATGTTTTTCAAACATAAAACATTATAACAATGGCTTCAAAGAATGAATACTATTTCTATCAAGTTCTTTTTAAAGCTTTATTAGACTTGAGATCTCAATCCCTTATCACATCAGAGTATTCGAATCCCTTATCATCTCATCATCATGATTATGAAACATGGGTGTTAAAACCCTTAATTCATCAAAACACTTGTTACCACTTTATCAGGTAACTTAATGCCTTCAGGTCATCTGATCATTGTAAACATAATAATTGCAGTGCAGGTATTTCACATGGTTCTTAAAGCCCAATAATATCTCTTGTTACCTCTCACTAGGAAAAACAACATATTATGGCTCACAAGGCCCATAAAGCATTTCAATAGTAAAGCATCATAGCTCATACCTAGCTATGTCCACCATCTCGTGAAACCTACATAATTAGTGCATATGATAGCAATTATATCAATTACAAATTAATAATATGTATTTTGAGAGAATCATCACTATTTCCTTATTTGAGCTAAGATTTCCCAATTTATGTCAATTAGGAATACTTCATCTCATTACCCAAATTTTGGTCATGATTATCATCATATTGCCCAAAATTAGGGTTTTATACATTACATCCCCAGATTAGGGCTCCACATATCTTTATCCTATATCAGTATAGGTTTTCATATCAAAGTGTCACATTCCAGTATATAGTATCACCTTGAATTAGGTTTTTCATCTCATCATTGCATTAATGTTTCATTTTGACCTTAACCTTATCTAGAGTTTCACATGACATCACCCTCACTTTAGGGTTTCATATGGTTTCACCCATGATTAGGGTTTCTTATTGCATATTCCTCAATTAGGGTTTACTATTCACATTCAATCAGGGTTTATTATTAAAAGTCCCTGAATTAGGGTTTCTCAAGTCATTACCCTAAATTAGGATCATACCATTACCAAAGATTAGGATTTCACCTATCATTGCCATCAATTAGGGTTAGAGTACATTAACCTTCTTAATTAGGGTTTATGACCTCTTTAACCAGGATCATACCCTAATTTCACATTCATTCATGTTGGAAGTGTTGAGACTTAATCACTACATGATAATCATTCATGTAGGAAATCCTCTCTCTCTCTCATCTTTTATAAGATGATGTTTACTTCAGACCTGATTAGATTAAGTTAATTCAACTTGATTGGAGAGTTGACACATGTATTGTGTCATTACTTCCACAATCATCAAGGATTAATCATTCAAAAGGTACTAATCACCCTATATTATTAAGGGTACAATTACCATAATCACCCTTGGATTACATCATGTAATGATCAACTAAACAATTGATCTTTAATCATCTTAAGTATCCATACGGGTTTGGTTAATTACTTCCAAACGGTCTTGGTCACTTAGACCTCAAACGGTCTTGACCAACCAGACCTTAAATGGTCTTGCTTGAAATACCTCCAAAGGGTCTAAGACCATTTAGACCTCCAAACGGTCTTGAGACTATTTGTGCATCCCATCATCCAAATTTGTAATGTTCAATTAGGGTTTGCATCATTGGGTTACTCATCAGAATAGCTATTGCTTGCATTTCAATTTGATAACTTTGGGTCTTCAACTACTTCATCATACTCAACCCTAGACCCCCAAAAGGTCTTGGTTGACCTCCAAAAGGTCTTGACACCATTTGGGTGATATCCAAATGGTCTTGAGTCTGTTTGGGTTAATCAACCCAAAGAATTAAATCATTCAATTACAAAATCAGCACTTAACCCAATTAGGGTTTATAATTAGATGATTGCCCATTCATTGATTCAATTAATTGGAACCATTATATTCCTATTAAAAATGTACTAGGGTTCTGACCTCGAACGGTCAACCCATCCAAATGGTCAACCTTTCTAAACAGTTTAGGGTTCAAAACTCCAAACGGTTTGCAAACCGTTTGGTCTCCAAACAGTTTGGTGAAACTATTTGGACCAAGATCTTCAAAACTGTTTGCAAGGGAAACTTGTTGGATTGTGTGCCCAAGATGATGTTATCATCATCTACCGTCATTCATTCAAAAGCTACTGCCATTTTCATGGTAATTACAACAATGGATCAAGGGAATTTCAAATAGAACAAAACATTCAACAAATAATGGAGGATTGAATGCAATAACAACATTTAAGCGTTTAAGTTATATAACCCGCCTCCAATTGAGCTTCAAAGCTTGGAGCTTCACATAAAAAATGGTGTAGGAAGCTTTTGCAACTCTCTCAAGTCTCGTCCTCAAGATTTGGAGTGAAAAGATTGGCTAGGATTGAAGATGGAGTGAAATAGAGAAGAAATCATGCATTATTTTGTGATTTCCACCATGAAATGGTGGTGAAAGAAGATCAAGAAGCTTACCAACAGGTTGGGGGTCGTCCTCCAGCTGTTCCTAGCTCCCTTGGTCGGTTTGCAAGCAAAGAGAAGAAGTGAATTCGAAAAAGCCTTTGATTTGAGTTGTAAAAGGTGTTTTTATAAGAAAATCAATGACAGAGAAAATGCCTTATTAAAAATCTTTTAATTCCAAAATTAGTGCCGCCTCTTTCTCCTCAATTCCTTGGACACGAAGCCATATTCATACCCTTGCAAAACCTCTTCATTATCCAAGAATTAAAAGAAAAGAAATTAAGCACCTTAAACATATTACACTAATATCCCCTTTTTAGTGGATATTACTTTTTCTTATAATAATGTGAGTGGAGTCTTCACCTCCATAGGATATTTCGTTGCCTTTAAAAGGCATAAGGGTGTTCACACTTGAGAAAATTCAACCATCTCGTTTTTAGTTGAAGGCCCTTCAATTATTTTATTTATTTTTGCATTAAATTGAATTAAGGTTTCAATTATGCTTAAATCTTGATTATTTTAATATCAAGATTCTCTCTCCTCCAAATTAATTCAAATGAGGCGCTCCTTCCATTTCCTTTTCCCTAAGTGATGCCAAGAAACATGGGGGACCCTATAGAAGTGGTATTTTGCATATTTAACCCTAGGTTTTGGGTAAATTGCACATTACACCAAAACTAGGTTTTAATGCACCAGGATTTCTCAACAAGCTCTATCTTGGTGCTCAAGCTTGTAAAAACCATACCACTACATCACTCTCATTATTATGATGCTTCAACATATGAGGAACATTATATCATGTACAATTTTCAAGTTAACCCCTCAACTTCGGTAATTTGCACTTTAGTCCAAAGCTAACAAAACAATGTTTCAACATTATTCAAAAAGGACTAAAATTGAAATATAAGTTCCTCTTGAGCCTTAATTACTTTCCAAGAAATATGAACAAGCATCTAATAAACATTATTAAGAAAAACATCTAGGGTTTGAACATAACCCAGGTCAGGGATGTTACACCCGTCTCACTCACCCTGATGACCGTCTTGTGAGTTGAGATGAGTCAGTCGATTCTATCATATTGAACTAGTCGATTAAAGGTTTGAACTAAGCCAAACTAATCTCTGGTAAGCCCGACCTACTTCAGACACCTATCTGGCTACCCAAATGATCATCTCACTCAGTGAGATGGTCATTTGGCAGTCCTTGTCAGCCAAATAAGCAATCATTTACATGAACTCAGTACCTAAACACTTTAGTAATCAATACAATTGTCATTCAAGATCAAACTCCTCTTCTAGATGAGTTCCTATGTGTGTGACCTTATAGGTCCCATATCACATTGGTAGTGAATGTCCGCAACTAGCTTATGACATCACATGAAAAGATTGGTGTGCCTAGTCGCACATCAGTGCTACCCAAGTGAAATGGAAAGTTGGAGAACAACGTCAAACTACAATCTATGTAAGGTGTTGCAGTGATTGTACAATTCCTTTGTCTCTAATATCCATGATGAACTCGAGCCAAGGTTGGTCATCCTCTCAATGTTCAATCCATGTTTCTTGAACCAAGAGAAGACTATCTGAGATAATGTGACCTCAATATCATATATTGATTCACATGTGCATGCACATGTGTTTCTCAGTCTCGCTAATCAAGTGGTCGGGATATTATACTCCTATAGGAGGGAAAATTATCATATCTATCATTTACAGTCTATCCCCATGTGTCAAAGTCACCCAATCATCACCGTTATAACAAGCCATGTTTCAGGATTGCGTTTGATGATGTGAAAGCATACCCAACGACATGTGATGAGTGTAGTGATTTCAGGTCTAAGAATCACAATCACCACCTCCACTATGAGAGATGACTTTGACCACAAAACCATGTGTCACTCTCAAGGTGGGTCTGTCTGATACACAGTTCTCTAACATGTATTTATGTGCTTGGTTTGATATTTCCATATCATGACTAATGAGATATAGTCATCAACCAACTCACACTTTGATCTTATGTGTTATTGTTGTCTATCAACTTTCCACAATAACAACCAATCATGGACATAATGAGAATGTGTATATGTACTCATAACATCTGTATGATCTCATCACAAGGGTAGGAACTTGACAACATATGTCATTGAGTAATATAATTCTCTAAACATTCACCTTGTATCCTCATTATCTCATAACTGAGTGAAACATATGAACTGGAAGCTTACCTTTATATATGTTATTATTATTAATCAAATCATTTATGGTAATTATGCCATGTTATTCATCATATGATTGTCTCTATGGGCATACCTTACCAACAGACTCCCACCTGCACTTAGAGCCAATCACCAACAGATCTCATCCTTAGTTATCTAAACATGTCCAACATGCTTCTACTGTGCTAGTGCTGATTTAGTAGGTTAGCAACACTTTACTTGTAGTGAGTATATTGCATGTTTCTTATATCTTCACTCTGAGATGAAACCACCATAATATGGTATCTGATATTCCTTTGCCTAACAATTAGCTCCAATGTTGTCACAGTAGCACTACTATGTCATGGTTGGAACATCTACCGATTCATCATATGAACCTTTAGATCCATATAGTATCACTTTGTGTTCATAACACAAATATACTCAACTTCTAATGTAGAATAGTATCAATGGCTATTAGTTCGGAACCTTTTCCAACTAATCATCACTTATTCTTTTAAATCAAAACATATTTTAATTTTGCGATCACTTTGTCATTTATGGAAGCTTGCATCGATGTAATTCTTTACATCCAACTCTTCCTTTTTATTGCTTTCATCATTGACTAGAAAACTATCCTTAGTCACTTCTCAAGTACTAATGGGTATCTTTTAATGACTTTCCGATAACCTTTATTGGAATTTATACCATCTTGTCATGTCTAATAAATACAAGATTATATGGGAGAAGCTCATAAATAGCTTACATGATAGATCCACTATTGGGATGGCCCATGGAATCTTATTCATGATATTTCCATTTTTCACAAGAATTGGAATATAGGGTTCATGAGAGACCAATCTGAATTCTCTCTCATTGAATCCTTCCATGTTGAACTCTTTCAACACATTGCTATTGTACATGCTTAAATTTCCATTATGAAACCTTCAAGAACTATCTCATAGGTCATGATCCTTATCTCATAAGAGGTTTCACCTTATCCTTCATTTCTAAAGGAGTTTTTATGCCAATTCTCAGTATTCACAATATTGAGATGTTATTCCTCATCATATGTGGAATATTCATATATGCTCCAACTAAATCTTTTGTAAACATAGATTTCTTCTTTTGTCTTGATTCAAGTCAAACTCTTTGACTATCTTGTCAAGTCAAAAGTTCCTACTTCTGAGTTGCTTGTTTCAATCCCAAATTGAACTTTGTAGTTTGCATATTCATTTGCATTCTTGAAGTTATGAAACCTTTTAGGTTGTGTCACGTACACATCCTATGATGTACTCCCTTAAGGAATCATGTTTCCATCTTCATATGCAAAATATCATAGTCTATTCTAACTACAACAACAAGCATGACAATTGGTAAACAAATTCCTATTATGTCCAACAACTTGAACTTGATTTATTCAACCAATTTGTCCTTTCATATTATCCATGTAGGTCTTTGAAACAAGACCCTATTGCACCCTTTAGGTATTACTCTTTAAGGTGGCACTATCAAGATTATACCTTGTTAGCTTACATGGATCCCATATTACTCAAAAATGGCTTCAATTTGAGTAGTTGGCTCATCCTATATGATAAACCCATCTGAACCATTGGATTCACAATCCTCCAATCTCAGATGTATTCTACTAGAATATTTTCTTCTGTGTTATATGATGAACCTGAGATTCCACAACACCTTGTGATTCTCATTGTTCATATTGTACCCTTGTTTTTGATGTCAAACACTTTGAGTATTACTATTACTCCCACTGAATCTTTAAGAACTCAGATATCCTATTAACAAAACTATTTTGTTATTGGAAATGGATAAGTAATGTTCAACTGTCATTGTTTGTGGATAAACCTTCCCAATAAACTACTTTCTCAAGGTGGGTTTCAATCCTTAAGACCTATTGGGACATTCCCAAATCATATCATATATGATATCCTTTTAAACCATTCAGATGATACAGTATATAGTGATAGGTATATATATATATATATATATATATATATTAATGAGGATGTAAGAAGTTTAGATTAATTGATAATTATATCATGACTCATCATGGTATAAATCCTTCATTCTGACACATCATCATGTTCAGATGGATTTGACTTGTGATACATTATCACAGTTCATTCTTGAAGGTACGCATGGTATAAAGTATTTCAACATTTGATCATATCAAAGTATCTTAATACTTTCATCAATGTCATACTTCATTTATAATCTCCTTGTATAGTTTCAAGATGTTAATGTTTTCATTTCATTTGGTACATATCATCATATTACCAACAAATGAAAATGAAGTATTATTTTTCTATAGCATTCATTCCATTAGATCTTCATGCATCATATTCCTAAGGTCTAATGAAAGCTTTATCCTCCCACTACATTTAGTGAAGGATGTCATGTAATATTGTGTATGAATAATACTTGCATATTTCCTTAGGTTCAATAACCAAGGGAATCTAGATCAACATCAATATGTAATCTAGGTATGCATTTCTTATGTGTACATACAAGATGACTTATGCTAATGATAATCTTGAGTTATCAATTATATTCCTTTCGTATAAACTTTCATCTTTGGATCATTTTGCATAAATATCACAAGATGCTTTAGGGCCAATGCCATGCAATATCATATCTTTGAAATAGAAAAACCAATGACTCTTTATTGATGATCATCCTTGTCCAGACAAAATGCATAAAGAAAATGTTTCTATTCTAATGGCATAATGAAATAGCAGTTCTAGTAACTCTATTACATGCCCATTGGGCTAAGATAAATTTAAATGTAGAATCCAACTTCCGCAACATTTTCTCCACCTTGTTTGTCTTTGTCTATCCATGAAGGCATTTACTTCTTGTCATATCCTACACATCAGTATGCCAGATCTCTTTTTGGTAGCACATACCAAAATGAAGAAGTAATAAAATTTATCTTATGTTGTTTATACCTAAAGTGGAGGCCTCAATGCCATCCTTCTTCTTCTTTAGTTCCTCTAAACAAAGCAGGCAATTACTCTTCCAATGTCCAGGCTGGTGACAATGGTGACAATCACCTCTTTGTTTCTTTAATCCACCTTTTACCTTGAGATCTGAAGACTTGGGCTTTTGGATCTAGCTTTAGAACCTTTCTTGCCTTTGACTTTTCCTTTAGACTTCCCCTTTGTCTTGCTGATCAAAATCACGAACTTGGGCTTGTCCTTCTTCATTTGCATCTCAGTTGTTCTCAACATGCCCAACAACTTTGTCAATCACTTATCAAAGTCGTTCATGTTGTAGTTCATTACAAACTGACTATATGACTCTGGTAGAGACTGTAGAATCACGTCAGTGGCCAACTCTTGACCCAAGGGGAATCTCAGTCTGATTAGGTTCTCCACATACCCAATCATCTTGACCACATGATGACCTATTGGAATTCCTTCTGCCATGTGACACGTGAACAGTACCTTGGAGATATCAAACCTCTCTTGTCTTGCCTAATCTTCATACATATTCTTGAGATGTGTGACCATCTCAATCACCCCATGTCCTCATGTTGCCTTTGCAACTCATGGCTCATTGAACAAAACATCACACATTTGACATCCACAACGTCCTAATTATGCTTCTTATAAGCATCCTTGTCAGTCCTAGGAGCATTTTGAGTAGGTTCCTCTGGTTCTGGCATTTCTAGGACATAGAGCTTGCAATCCTGTGTAAGAACAATTCTCAACATCCTGAACCAGGCGTGGAAGTTGTTCCCAATAAGTTTGTCCTTCTCAAGGACCAATCATAGAGAAAAGTGATTGTTTGGTGTGGCCATTTGATTTTAGAATTTGCAATTTTGTCAAAACTCAACTTTGATTTGATTTGATTTGTTTAAAATTTGGGTGATAATAATTAGGTCTTTAATTAATTATCATTCTCATTATTTTGTTCAAATTGATAACCCTCAAGTATCAATTCGGAAAATTGCAGCAAATGATTTTCTAATGAGCCAAGATCCATATTTCATCAAGTCATGAGTTGTCTTTTGCCAATCGCTCAAATGGTTGGCTCGTCTCATGAACTAGTCATCTCAAATGACGATGAACACCTTCAACGTCATTAGATGAAAAGAAACTATCATATTGCTACTTTATTACATTGAAAAAGAGAAACCTCAAGTTACATTCAGGGGGAGCAGAGGTAGGAAAGCATTAACTTTACATTGGGAAGAGGAGGTAGAGGATCGGTACGTAAACCGAGATAAACAAGAACCAAACCATCCAACCACACACAAATTTAGGGTTTAGGCCATAACCACGCTACACATCCACCATCAAAACTGCTTTTAGGCTGACACGTGTAAATTGTGTATATATATATGTATATGTATATGTATATGTATATATATATATACCAGATTTTCGCTACCCGCTGGAGTAACTCGGGGTTAAAAGAGTAACTATATGGTACACTGGAGTAACTCTTCTGAATCAAAAGAGTAACTGCATAGAAAATATACAGTCAGTAAATATATGGACGGGTTTTTTGATTTCGGGGGGGGGGACAAATGATATTTTTTTGGATCAAAATTTTTGGGGAGCTAGATAAAATGCTCCTATACAATTGCGAAAAAAAATATCAGGAATTGTGCGCGGGTATTAAAGATGATCATATATATATATATATATATATATATATATATATATATATATATATATATATATATATATATATATATATATATATATATATATATATATGGGCTCATCTTTAATACCCGTGTGGGTAGCTACCTGATGCAGCCCTATTTTAGGGCTTCATCTTGTGTTATTTTGTTCTTCAACCACATCTATACCAGTTAGATTGCATGTCATTCCCCCTAATATGCTTATTTGTATAAAATGCACTTATGGACATTATTTGCATGTTTTTCAGGCATTTGGACCACGATTGATGGAAGAGAGAGAGAAGGGGTGATCCTAGGGTTCCTCTGTACTTCGAGAAGCCCAAAGTGAAGTCAGACGCTCCCTCGACCTACCCCTAGTGGCCAAAGATCATTTGAAGCAAAGATGTCCAAGAAAATCCAAAGATACAAGTCAAAGTGCTGCCCCAGGACTCAGCACGGCCGTGGTATAACAAAACGGCCATGCTAGGTCACTTAGAAAGCGATAGGTTCAACTTCCAAATCAAGCAGAAGGCAGCACGGCCGTGGTGGAACAAAACGGTCGTGCCAGTGACAGACACCACGGCCGTGCACCACAAAACGGTCGTGGCGCAGCAGAGCAAAACGACCGTGCAGCAGTACCACGACCACATCAACCAGGCCCACCACGGCCGTGCCAGCCACCACGGCCGTGGCACACCACAGCCACCACGGCCGTGGCCGTTTTGACCACCAACCTGAAATTTAGCAATTTAATTCCCACGACCGTGCCCCCTACACCACGGTCGTGGCCTACCCTACCCACCACGGCTGTGGTACCCCACCACGGCCATGCTACTCATAGAATCCAACCTTTTTTTCACTGCTTTCCCCATTTTACCCCTAACTTAACCTAGTGCTTCCCCCACACCTATATATACCTAGGTGGCGGCTGGGGCACGAGGATGGCTACCTTCTACCCCTTCCTAGCTCCCCAAATTGCCACCCACTCCATTCCACCCCATATCCACCTCAAATCCACTCCATTTCACCATTTCCACCACATAACCCCCCATATCTAAGCCTTCCATCCACTTCCCTCCATCATTCCACACCATTTCATCCAAGGAGAAGAAGGAGGACGTACCTGTAGCTGTTGGAGAGGAGGATTTCTTCATCTACACCGAGCTCCATGGCTTCTTCTACCTCTTTCTCCTCTCTTTTTGTATTTTGCTTTGTTATGAGTAGCTAGGCCCCTTGGGTGGGCTGTTTGGGGGAAAATATGTTACTTTGATACCATGTTGGGGGAAAATGGCATGTAAACTTTGTAATTTCATTTGTTAATGATTATGTTCTATTTGCATCTCTTTCTCCATGGATTGCTTGTTGGTTTGTGTGTGAAATCACCTAGGAATTTAGGCAAATTGCTTATATGTGTGAATTTTGGGATTTGCCCCTAGGTCCAATTCTTGGATCCCTAGGTTGCCTCCCATCTTCCTACATCTTAATCAATCTCCCTAAACCTAAGTGAGAGATCTAAGTATCTAGATTAGATAATTCTAGTGCAATTAGCATGGAGCCTTCTCAAGGCTAGAATGTGGGGGAATTGGGGTCCAAAACCCTAATCTCACCTCCCCATTAATACCCTTGGCCCCTAATTGCCCTAGGAATGCCTAATCTAGAAAACTAGACTTGATTAGACTCTAATTGAATTGAACCTAATACCTAACCCAATTGAGCCTCGTAAGGGTAGTAGGGGGTGTTAGGGACTAGTTCCCCTATACACAACCTAGCATATCCATGGCCAGTTAGTAGCTTAGGTTAATTAATTAGACTCTAACTTGTTGTTTGGTTTGGATAATCTAAATGGAATCATAATGTTCATATGTCACCCCCCAAATTAAGTGATAAGTTCATACCCCTAAACAACCCACACATCTCTTTACTGCTTAAAACCCTAGTTCTGTTCTTGCTTAGCTTAGTTAGTTCTTTCCTTGCTTAGTTAGCTTCTTGCTTTGTTCTTACCTTGTTCATGTTAGTTTAGTTCTTTAATTGCTCTTTTGCTTCTCTCTTGCTTGCCTTAGTGTAACTTGCCTTTTCATACCTAGCTTAGTCTTTCCTTGCCTGCTTAGTCTTAATCTAACCTAGGGTTAACATAGATTTCATTCTTGCCTTTAATTGCTTGCTTGTTCATCCTTAGTTAACAATCAAATCAACCTTTAAACCCTTAACCCTAGTCTCCACAGTAGGAACCTAGCTAAAATAACCTAGCTCTAGTGCCCCCTCTTTTCCCTGTGGATCGACCCTTTACTTTCCACCTTTCTATACTACAACACGACCCCGTGCGCTTGCGGGTGTAGTGTTTTAGTAGACGTAGGTAGCTAGTTTAGGTTTTATAAATTTTGAAAGCAAACCCCCATCCACCGTGCATTCCGACCTCGTGGGGCGCATCTATTCAATTGAGTAGTGTGTTAGCACCACTAGAGGAATCACACCAAGCTTTCTGGCGCCGTTGCCGGGGATAGAGGCCCTCGGCCTAGCTAGTTAGTTTTGCTTTGACTTTTCCTACTGCCCTCATCATTGCTATTCTTTATTCATTTTTCTTTGCATTTCTTTGTGTATATTGGTTTGCTAACTTGCTTTCTTTTGTTTGGTTGTGCCTTGTGCATGTGACAAGCCACTCGGAGAAGACAAGATGGAAGGCCAAAATGCGCAAACCCATCCATTTCCTCCAACACCCTACCTCCAAGGCTATCCTAAGCCTTACACACCTCCACCACCTCCATTGTCGCAACCTTCCCACCACTTCACTTTCCAACCTCAATTCCCTCCTCCACTACCCTACCTCCAAGGCTATCCTAAGCCTTACACACTACCACCACATCCATTGCCACAACCTTCCTACCAGTTCACCTTCCAACCTCAATGCCCTCCTCCACCTAAAGTCCAACGGCCATCAACACCGATGCCACCACCACAACTATGACATGCTCCCCCTATTTCCCATGAGCAAATGGATATGATTGAGACCCCTCTCTTTGGTGCCTATGAAGACCCATTCCTCAAGAGTGATAAAACCTATGGCATGATATTTCTAAGGGTCTTAAGGATGATTAAGATCTATGATGATGATCCCCAAGGAGAGAGAATTGCTGAAAAAGACTTACGAAGCTCGCATGACCCTTGGGAGGAAGATCAAATAAGGAAAGCATTTGAGAGGACTGCTTATGATGTGAGTGAAAACATTTTGTTTTTGGACCATGGTTGATGGTGAAAGAACAACAAGCCTGGATGAAGGCATGAAACTTAGCGCTTGTGGGAGGCAACCCACATAGGTTTGGGAAATTTTGACCCAACCTTCATTTTTTCATACAATTGCTTTGTTTTTACACTTTCCAAGAAAACACACACACACACTTGTGTTTAATAATTTTTGTCTAGTTTTAAGATGTGTAGGTGGTAACATGGTGAAATGAAGGAAATGTGAGTACAATTGAGAGAAGGATTCAAAGAAAAATCACTTTGGGTTGAGTTTTAGAGTGTTTGATGTTCCTCATTTTGAGAGTAGCAGCTACAGGGTCCACCATGGCCGTGGCACATCAATACGACTGTGGTCATTTGCATGAAAAACACACCAAGTCCCTGGATTCAGAAGAAAAATTGAGAAAAGCTTCCAAAGGACTGCACCACGGCCGTGCAAGGAAGAACGGTCGTGCAACCTGAAGCCACCACGGCCGTGCTACGCAGAACAGCCGTGCAGGAGACCAATTTTAGCCACTCAAGGTAGATTAGTGGGGCAGCTACTACGCATATCCTCCACCACAGGGAGGAACACCACCAGAGCCATGATCGTCTACCCTATCATCCTAAACTCTAGGATCATGTTGAGGACAGCATGATTCAAAAGTTTGGGGTGGTAGGGCAGGTATGCCCTAGTTTCACTTTGCATTTCACCTGCCACATCCACTTTTGTTTTCTTGTTTTTGCTATCTACCTTAGTCATCTTTACTGCTTTGCATACCTGCATGCCATGTCGTTTACTTTCTTGTCATTTTTTGTGTAATTTTCAAAATTTTTGCTCTTTTTTCCATGCATTGCATATCATGTAGATTTTTAGTAATTCTTGCATGTTATAGCTAGTATTTGCTTGTTTACTTCTTTAAGTTCAATAATATAGAGTTTAGATGTGATTGAAGGCAACTTGGCACTGTTTTGGCCAATTTTGCCCAAATTTGAGATTTCTTGCCTAAAAGTATGTTTTGACCCAATCTCTACTATTTTGAGTAAAAATGATGATCTTTGACAAATGCGAGTGAGTTAACATTGTTTGTTGCTAAATGGTATCAATTCTTGACTTTTTACATGTGCATCACCTCTCTTAGGATTGTGATTGAATTGGTTGAATTGTGAAATTGAGCAAGCTTTGAACGCTTAGTGTTTGTGGAATTACTTGTTTGATATATCAATTTCATTTTGTTCATTCATGTGGTGTGATATCTTGGATGAAGTGTTGGATTAATTCTCATGCATGATGTCTTATGTGGAAAATCATACCAATGACCCCTCTTTGACCTGACTATTCTTCCACCATCTTCATACCCCTCTGCCTCATAAAAAGATGCCCTAGTGCACATAATCATCCTTGGCCACCTCCAAAAGTTTGGGGTGGCCATATCTTTATCTCCCCGCTTCACTCTATCCACCATATGCCCTATCTACACCAAGGGCAAGAAAAAGAAAAAGAAAAAAAAAAGCAAAAAAAAAAGGATGCTCCTGTTTAAGAGCATTCAAATAAAGAAAAGATGAGTGTGTAAAAACACTCCAAAAATCTTACCGCAACCCTTTCTTCCACTTTCATGCCCATTGAGCTAGGAAACATCAAACTTAGCTCACTTTGCCCTTTTTCACATCCATGTGGGTCATTTGGTATGATTTGAAATATAAGATTGAATGCATGAATGTGAAACAACACTCCTAGTCATTCTTGATCAACACCATCATGAAACGGTTTACCCGGAACTTTATGGAAGAAGTATTGATAACTTGTGTATTCTATGTGCTATATTTGAAGTTCATATGCTTTGTGCTCTTTTCATGATTGGTTTGTGAAAGCAGGAGAGGAGAGAGGTGAAATGCATGCACTTAGTCATCTTTGATCTCATTCAGCAATAATTATCCTTTGCATTGCGTTTGTCGTTTCTTGCTTGTGAAAATTCTGTAGAGAGATTGAGTTAGAGCATACTTGAGGACAAGTATGTTTCAAGTTTGGGGTGGTGATTCAGCCCTATTTTAGGGCTTAATCTTTTGTCTTTTTGCTCTTCAATCACATCTATACCTATTAGATTACATGTTATTTCCCCTAATATGCATATTTGTGTAAAATGCACTTATGCACATTATTTGCATGTTTTTCAGGTACTTGGACCACACTTGGATGGACGAGAGAGATGGAGGGGCCCAAAGAAGGCTCCAGAGCTCCCCCAACCTACCCCTAGTGGCCAAGAGTCAAGCTTTAAAAAAGAAGTCCATGGATAACAAAGTTTGAAGCTCAAAGTGCAAGAAAAGCCCCCAACACGGCCGTGGTAACACAGAACGGTCGTGCTGCAAATGAAGAAATCACATGAAAAATCTCAGTTTTGAAGCAGCTGCAGAGCATACTCTACCACGGCCGTGCTGCGACCACACACCATGGTCGTGCCACGCAGCACGGTCGTGCTACTAGATCCCACCACGGCCGTGCTACGCAGCACGGCTGTGCTACTAACTCCCACCACGGTCGTGCTACGCAGCACGGCCATGCTACCCTCAACCCACCACGGCCGTGGTGACCACCACGGTCATGGCCTTTTCAGCCCAAATTTGACCACCAACCTGACATTTAGCCATTTTAATTCCCACGACCGTGCCCATACACCACGGTCGTGGCCTACCCTACCCACCACGACCGTGGTGACCCACCACAGTCGTGCTACTCACAAAACTCACCTAGTTTTCACTGTTTTGCCCATTTTGCCCCTACTTGACCTAGTGCTTCCTCCCCACACCTATATATACATAGGTGGTGGCTGGAGCATGAGGTTGGCTACCTTCTACCCCTTCCTAGCTCCCCAAATCACCACCCACTCCATTCCACTCCATATCCACCTCAAATCCACTCCATTTCACCATTTCCACCACATAACCCCCCATATCTAAGCCTTCCTTCCACTTCCCTCCATCATTCCACACCATTTCATCCAAGGAGAAGAAGGAGGACGTCCCTGCAGCTGTTGGAGAGGAGGACTTCTTCATCTACACCGAGCTCCATGGCTTCTTCTACCTCTTTCTCCTCTCTTTTTGTATTTTTCTTTGTTATGAGTAGCCAGGCCCCTTGGGTGGGCTATTTGGGGGAAAATATGTTACTTTGATACCATGTTGGGGGAAAATGACATGTAAACTTTGTAATTTCATTTGTTAATGATTATATTCTATTTGCATCTCTTTCCCCATGGATTACTTTTTGGTTTGTGTGTGAAATCACCTAGGAATTTAGGCAAATTGCTTATATGTGTGAATTTTGGGATTTGCCCCTAGGTCCAATTCTTGGATCCCTAGGTTGCCTCCCATCTTCCTACATCTTAATCAATCTCCCTAAATCTAAGTGCGAGATCTATATAGCTAGATTAGATAATTCTAGTGCAATTAGCATGGTGCCTTCTCAAGGCTAGAATGTGGGGAAATTGGGGTCCAAAACCCTAATCTCACCTCCCCATTACTGCACTCGGCCCCTAATTGCCCTAGGAATGCCTAATCTAGAAACCTAGACTTGATTAGACTCTAATGGAATTGAACCTAATCCCTAACCCAATTGAGCCTCGTAAGGGTAGTAGGGGGTGTTAGGGACTAGTTACCCTATACACTACCTAGCATATCCATGGCCAGTTAGTAGCTTAGGTTAATTCATTAGACTCTAACTTGTTGTTTGGTTTGGATAATCTAAATGGAATCATAATTTTCACATGTCACCCCCCAACTTAAGTGATAAGTTCATACCCCTAAACAGCCCACACATCTCTTTACTGCTTAAAACCCTAGTTTTGTGCTCTCTTAGCTTAGTTAGATCTTTTCTTGCTTAGTTAGCTTTTTGCCTTGCTCTTGCCTTGTTTATGCTAATTTAGTTCTTTAATTGTTCTTTTGCTTTTCTCTTGCTTGCCTTAGCATAATTTGTCTTTTCATACCTATTTTAGTCCTTTCTTTCGTGCTTAGTCTTAATCTAGTCTAGGGTTAATGTAGATTTCATTCCTGCCTTTAACTGCTCTCTTGTTCATCCTTAGTTAACAATCAAAACAACCTTTAAACCCTTAACCCTAGTCTCCACAGTAGGAACCTAGCTCTAGCACCCCCTCTTTTCCCTGTGGATCGACCCTTTACTTGCCACCTTCCTATACTACAACACGACCCCGTGCTCTTGCAGGTGTAGTGTTTTAGTAGACGTATGTATTAGAGGCGCCAGCCTAGCTAGTTAGTTTTGCTTTCACTTTTCCTACTGCCCTCATCATTGCTATTCTTTATTCATTTTTCTGTGCATTCTTTGTGTATATTGGTTTACTAACTTGCTTTCTTTTGTTTGGTTGTGCTTTGTGCATGTGACAAGCCATTCGGGAGGAAACAAGATGGAAGACCAAAGTGCACCTCACAAGCCACTTCAAGACTACTTCATGCCTAGCAACTACAAATCGCCAATTGCTAGCAGGGTTGATCAAATGCCAGGGGAGCAATTCTCTATTCCTCCAGGTCTTCTTGGGCTCCTGCCCATCTTCTATGGCTCAGAGAGTGAGAACCCCTACAAGCACTTGGACTCCTTTCTTGAAGTATGCTCCACCTTCAGGACGTCGACAGCTAGTGATGATACAATTTGGTTGACCTTGTTCTCTTTCTCCCTCAAAGATAGAGCCAAAGACTAGTATGACTCAAGAAAGGACATCATGACTTGGGAAACAATGAAGAATGCTTTCTTGAGATAGTTCTACTCTATTGCAAGGTTGACACAAATGCGGCGTGCCATGACAAGTTTTAGTCAAATGGGGGATGAGCAGTTTCATAATGCATGGGAGAGATTCAAGAAGTTGTTGAGAGAGTGTCCTCACCATGAGATCCCTTTGTGGCAGCTAGTTCAATCATTCTACTCTGGTTTGTCTCTAAAGGACCAAGACACAGTGGACTCTTCTTGTGGAGGAGTTTTCATAGCTAGGCCACCTGAGGAGATATGGCCTTTGTTTGAGCAGTTGGCTAAAGGATCAAGAATTCGAGCTTCTAGCATGATGAATGAAAGAGGGTATGCCTTTGCTGTGACACCCCTTACTCATGATGACTCAAGCCCGCAAGTGATGAAGATTCTTGGTGACATGGTGAACTTCATGAAGAACCAAGTGACAAATGCTCCTTGCCACCCAGTCAATTCTATAGAGTTCTATGGGGAAGAAAAGAAGACACCTCACTCCTATAGCTATCAGGAACCACAAAGTCCCACATACAGCTCAAGGTTTGAGGAAGAGGTTCTTTCTAGATTGAGAGTGTTTGATGATGTTCAAAGGGATGTTGCAAGGTTAGAAGAGAGAATAGAGCAACTATCTTCTATCATCGCTCTCCAAGAGGAAAAATTGTCTTCAAGACCCATCGTGAGCCACCATGAAGCAAGTGGGCCCATACCATCTTCACAAGTTTTCTACAGCCCCCCCCCCCCATGCAAGTGCACCCCATTCACTCCTTCCAAGGCTACCCCCAGCCTTACACCCCTCCACCACCTCCCTCACCTCAAATTTCACAAATCTTCACTTTCCAGCCCCAATTCTCTCATCCCCCTCAATTCCCTTCTCCACCTCAATTTCAACCCCAAGTATCACCTCCACCTCCTCCACAGCCACAACATACTCCCCCTCTCCACCATGAGCAAGGTAGTGCCGTGACAGTTCTAAGGAGTGGAAAAACTCTTGAGCAGCCCACAAGTCAAGAAAGGGTTGATAAAGCAAAGCAAAGGCAGCCAAGTGGTGATACTATGATTGATATTGCTGAAGATGATGTTGTGATGCCGCATGTTGAGTTTGGGATTCCATGTGATCCATCACATACCTCTTGTGCAGGTCCTACCGTCCCTAGTGTTCCGCCTCATGTTCATGTAAGTGCAGCAAAAGCTAGTGATCCTCCAGTTGTAGAAGCACTAGATGAGCCACCAGAATTGAAAAGGAGGCAAAAGCACAATGTTGACATTCTTGAGGTGTTTCGGTAGGTAAAGGTGAACATTCCACTTTTGGATGCTATCAAGAAAATCCCATCATATGCCAAGATCCTCAAGAACCTATGCACTGTGAAAAGAAGGTCAACGGGGAGGATTCCAAAGAAGGTGAGACTGAATGAACAAGTGAGCTCCATCATACAACACTCACTTCCCGTGAAAAGAAAAGACCCAGGAGCCCCACTCATACCTAGTTACATAGGGGGACATCGCATAGACAGGTCCTTGCTTGATTTGGGATCTAGTGTGAATTTGATGCCATATCATGTCTATGTTGAGCTGGGTTTAGGCAAGTTGAAGCCGGCACATTGCACTCTCCAGTTGGCGGATAGATCCATAAAAGTGCCTAGAGGTAGAGTGGATGATGTCTTGGTGATGATAGACAAGGAAAAAGGCGCGGTGTTCCCGACGGATTTCATTGTACTTGATATGGAGCCGGAGGATAGGAAGATTCCCATCATCTTGGGGAGGCCGTTCTTATCTACAGCTGATGCCGACATTCATGTACGTTGTGGCACCATGACAGTCTCATTTATGGACATGAAGATCAAGATCAACATGTACAGGACCCCAACCCGGCGAGTCCGAGATAGGGATATTGGACATGATCACTTCACAAGTCCAAATGGGTATTTGAGAGAAGGACATCAAGGTGAAGAAGTTAATGATGATTGTTGGGATCAAAGGGATGAGGAGAACAGATTGAGTGCAAAAAAAGGATGCATGTTTTGCAAGAATAGACACATGAGAATGCCAAACGGATGAATTTTGAAGAATCACCAAAAAGCCTAGCTGAAGGTAAGAAACTCAGCGCTTGTGGGAGGCAACCCACCTAGGTTTGGGAATTTTTGACCCAAACTGCATTTTTGATACTTTTTCTTTGTTTTTACTTTTTTCCAAGAAAGCACACACACACTCGTATTTGATAGTTTTTGTATAGTTTTGATATGTGCAGGCGAGAACAGAGTAAAATGAAGAAGAATAGATAAAAGTTTGACAACGCATCAATAGAATATCGACTTGAGATCTATTTTTGATGATTTGAACAAGATTCGAGTCTCCTACTGCTGTCACAGTGCCCCACACGGCCGTGGTACATCAACACGGTCGTGGTGGTGCATTCACTTTCAACAAGGATATGATCAGAAAATTGGGAAAATTGACTAAGTTTTGAACCAGGGCAGCACAGCCGTGCAAGGCAGCACGGCCATGGTACATGAAGCCACCACGGCCGTGCCACACAGCACGGCCGTGCAGCAGCCCGATTCCAGCAGATTTAAGTCAATCTTTGCAAAATTTCTATTCACTTGCTCATTTCTCTGAAGAACAGAACGGCCGTGCTCCGCGCCCTAGCGCCCGTGCAGCAATCCTCCCGCCTTCTCCAGTCCTCGAATCCTCACCAAATCACTCCCAAACCTTTCCCAATCATTCCCCTACCATTTCCACTACCTTAATCTCCTAATCCCACCCATTTCCATCCACAAACGCACCACTTTCTCTCCATTCCACCCCAACAGCCCCGTTCTTCGGAGAAATCCGAAATTTTCTAATTCCACTTCAATTTTCGAGCAAGAATGAAGAAGTTTGCAAGGAAGGCAGTAGAGAAGACTAGGGGTGTCATCCCTACCAAAGGAAGACAAGGAACAGCCACCCCCAGTTGACGGAGGCGGAATTGGATGCCACTGTGGAGTCTTTTTCTAAAGAAACCTCCGTACAGCCACAGCGGGGGGCACCATCTTCGTCGCAGCCACCGTTGTCTGCCTCCCGACACTCCGTCTCATTTGAGAGACCTTCCGCCTCAGCTGCGCGGCCGTCAGTTTCGGCCGCACGACCGTCCGTCTCCTCCACGGCACAGCCGCAACCCGAGCCACAACGACGACCACATCGACGCCTCATTTTACATGATGAAGATGATACTGAGATGCCTGAAGTTGATCAGCAACCAAGGCCACCACAGTGCCTGCTTTCACAGCCAGAGGTTACCACAGACAGGGCAAAGGAGCCCAAGCACCCTGGATGCCTGACACGCAGAGTGTTAGCTACTCGATATGCATGCCAAGCGTCAATGGAGGCAATGGGGTTCTTTGTCTATTTTTAAGAATTGATGGAAAAATTGGGGCTTTATGAAATATTGACACTGCAGCAGGAGACATACATTGAGCTGACGTAGTAGTTCTTCGCCACACTAGAGAAAGCAACCAATGATGGCGAGAATGCAATTAAGGTAACGATTGGGGACAAGAGGTGGAAGATAACCTCAGAGATGTTAAATCAGATTTTTGCCCCAAGTGGAGAGATGGTTGTCGTCCTAGATGGAGGGAGGATAGAAAATGACTCTAGTTCTATGTATCAAGCCATGTGGAAGTGTTTCACCGGCCAAAGTACATTTATAGAAGGGAAATCAAAGACAAGTGGTATTCATAGCCCATTTCTCTGCTATGTTCAGAAGGTGTTGGCAAACACCATCTTTGGCAGGTATGAAAATCAAGGCAGCTGCACCAACAAAGATCTTTTTGTGCTTGGTTGGATGGAAAAGGAGAGACATGTGAACCTGAGGGCATTATTGATTGATCACATGAGGACAATCCCGTCCAAGAGCACAAATCCATTTGTAATGGGAGGGATTGTAACATCTATTGCCACTGCCTTGGGTCATGACATGACAGGATATACAAAGGCAGAGGGTAGCAAGTTGGTTGATTTGCACTACCTGGCCCGCTCATCCATGATTACAGTTACAGATCAGAAGATCATGTACCACATCAACCCACCCTACCCAGAAGTCACATTGGAGTTGCCTTACCATACTCCTCCCCTCATGGCACAATTTGGACCATCGCCAGATTTTCTGGAAAAGTTGAGGAGGTACGAGGGGGATAACCCCAGGGGAGAGGCAATCCCTGAGGTGAGGTTTGCAGGGGGTGTAGGAGATCCTTCACAGGCGGACGAGTAGAGGCGGACGGCAGAGGAGAGAGCGGCAATACGGGTGAGGCACAGAGAAGAAAGAATGGGAGCGTCAGAGCCACAGCAGCCTTCAGTGAATGCATATGATATGAGTAACATCCATGCACAGCTGGAGGGCATTCAGGCGACGCAGGACAGAATTCTACAGGCACAGGAGGGCTTTCAGAGGACACATGATGCCATGTGGTTGGACCACCAGCATATGCATTACCAGGTCAACCACCTTTATCAGTTTCACAATGCCCAAGCCCAGAGGAACCCACAGTGGGGTGAGGACTGGTGGAGTTCTTTATCAGCTTTTCAGGACAGCTATCCGCCTCCACAGTCAGACTACTGGGGTGCCTACTACAGGCAGGGAGGAGCACCTCCACCACCTCCGCAGTGATCATCTACCCTATCACCCTAGACTTTAGTGTCATGCTGAGGACAGCATGGCTCAAAAGTTTGGGGTGGTAGGGCGGTATGCCCTCATTCTTCTTTCACTCATTTTTGCATCTCATCTGCTATTTTACTTTTTGTTTGTTGTTTTTCATTTCTTTTGCTTGTCATGCTATCTAGTCTAGAATTTTACTGCTTTGCATATCTGCATGCCATGTCGTTTAGTTTCCTGCCATTTTTGCATAATTTTCAAAAAATTTGCTCTTTTTCCATGCATTGCATATCATGTAGATTTTTGGTAATTTTTGCATGTTTTAGTTAGGATTTGCTTGTTTGCTGCTTTAAGTTCAATAATTTAGGCTTAGATGTGATTGAAAGCAACTTGGCACCATTTTGGCCAATTTTGCCCAAATTTGGAACTTCTTGTCTAAAAATTGTGTTTTGACCCAATCTCTACTGTTTTGAACCAAAATGTTGACCTTTGACAAATGCAAGTGAATCACCATTGTTTGTTGCTAAGTGGTATCAATGTTTGACTTTTTACATGTGCATCACCTCTCTTAGGATTGTGATTGAATTGGTTGAATTATGAAATTGAGCAAGCTTTGAACGCTTAGTGTTTGTGGAATCACATGTTTGATATATCAATTTCATGTTGTTCATTCATGTGGTGTGATATCTTGAATGAAGTGTTGGATTAATTTTCATGCAAGACGTCTTATGTGGAAAATCATACCAATGACCCATCTTTGACCCGACTATTCTTCCACCATCTTCATACCCCTCCGCCTCATAAAAAGATGCCCCGGTGCACATAATCAGCCTTGGCCACCTTTAAAAGTTTGGGGTGGCCATATCTTTATCCCCTCGCTTCACTCTATCCACCATATGCCCTATCTACACCAAGGGCAAGAAAAAAAAGAAAAAAAAAGAAAAGCAAAAACAAAATAAAAGGATGCTCCTGTTTAAGAGCATTCAAATAAAGAAAAGATGAGTGTGTAAAAACACTCCAAAAATCTTACCGCAACCCTTTCTTCCACTTTCATACCCATTGAGCTAGGAAACATCAAACTTAGCTCATTTTACCCTTTTCCGTAGCCATGTGGGTCATTTGGTGTGATTTGAGATATAAGACTGAATGCATGAATGTGAAACAACACTCCTAGTCATTCTTGATTAACGCCACCATGAAACGGTTTACCCGGAACTTAATGGAAGAAATATGGATAACTTGTGTATTCTATGCGCTATATTTGAAGTTCATATGCTTTGTGCTCTTTTCATGAATGGACTGTGAAAGAAGGAGAGGAGAGAGGTGAAATGCATGTACTTAGTCATCATTGATCCCATTCAGCAACACTCGTCTTTTATATTGCATTTGCCATTTCTTTTTGTGAAAGTTTGTAGAGAGATTGAGTTAGAGCATACTTGAGGACAAGTATGTTTCAAGTTTGGGGTAGTGATGCAGCCCTATTTTAGGGCTTCATCTTGTGTTATTTTGTTCTTCAACCACATCTATACCAGTTAGATTGCATGTCATTCCCCCTAATATGCTTATTTGTATAAAATGCACTTACGGACATTATTTGCATGTTTTTAGGCATTTGGACCACGATTGATGGAAGAGAGAGAGAAGGGGTGATCCTAGGGTTCCTCTGTACTTGGAGAAGCCCAAAGTGAAGTCTAACGCTCCCTCGACCAACCCCTAGTGGCCAAAGACCATTTGAAGCAAAGATGTCCAAGAAAATCCAAAGATACAAGTAAAAGTGCTGCCCCAAGACTCAGCACGGTCGTGGTACAACAAAACGACCGTGCTAGGTCACTTAGAAAGCGACAAGTTCAACTTCCAAATCAAGCATAAGGCAGCACGGCCGTGGTGGAACAAAACGGTCGTGCCAGTGACAGACACCACGGCCGTGCACCACAAAACGGCTGTGGCGCAGCAGAGCAAAACGGTCGTGCAGCAGTACCACGACCACATCAACCAGGCCCACCACGGCTGTGCCAGCCACCACGGTCGTGGCCGTTTTGACCACCAACCTGACATTTAGCAATTTAATTCCCACGACCGTGCCCCTACACCACGGCCGTGGCCTACCCTACCCACCACGGCCGTGGTACCCCACCACGGCCGTGCTACTCACAGAATCCAGCCTTTTCTTCACTGCTTTCCCCATTTTGCCCCTAACTTAACCTAGTGCTTCCCCCACACCTATATATACCTAGGTGGCGGCTGGGGCACGAGGTTGGCTACCTTCTACCCCTTCCTAGCTCCCCAAATCGCCACCCACTCCATTCCGCCCCATATCCACCTCAAATCCACTCCATTTCACCATTTCCACCACATAACCCCCCATATCTAAGCCTTCCATCCACTTCCCTCCATCATTCCACACCATTTCATCCAAGGATAAGAAAGAGGACGTCCCTGCAGTTGCTGGAGAGGAGGATTTCTTCATCTACACCGAGCTCCATGGCTTCTTCTACCTCTTTCTCCTCTCTTTTTGTATTTTTCTTTGTTATGAGTAGCTAGGCCCCTTGGGTGGGCTGTTTGGGGGAAAATATGTTACTTTGATACCATGTTGGGGGAAAATGGCATGTAAACTTTGTAATTTCATTTGTTATTGATTATGTTCTATTTGCATCTCTTTCTCCATGGATTGCTTGTTGGTTTGTGTGTGAAATCACCTAGGAATTTAGGCAAATTGCTTATATGTGTGAATTTTGGGATTTGCCCCTAGGTCCAATTCTTGGATCCCTAGGTTGCCTCCCATCTTCCTACATCTTAATCAATCTCCCTAAACCTAAGTGAGAGATCTAAGTAGCTAGATTAGATAATTCTAGTGCAATTAGCATGGAGTCTTCTCAAGGCTAGAATGTGGGGGAATTGGGTTCCAAAATCCTAATCTCACCTCCCCATTACTACCCTCGGCCCCTAATTGCCCTAGGAATGCCTAATCTAGAAACCTAGACTTTATTAGACTCTAATTGAATTGAACCTAATACCTAACCCAATTGAGCCTCGTAAGGGTAGTAGGGGGTGTTAGGGACTAGTTCCCCTATACACAAACTAGCATATCCATGGCCAATTAGTAGCTTAGGTTAATTCATTAGACTCTAACTTGTTGTTTGGTTTGGATAATCTAAATGGAATCATAATGTTCATATGTCACCCCCCAACTTAAGTGATAAGTTCATACCCCTAAACAGCCCACATATCTCTTTACTGCTTAAAACCCTAGTTATGTTCTTGCTTAGCTTAGTTAGCTTCTTGCTTTATTCTTACCTCGTTCATGTTAGTTTAGTTCTTTAATTGCTCTTTTGCTTCTCTCTTGCTTGCCTTAGTGTAACTTGCCTTTTCATACCTAGCTTAGTCTTTCCTTGCCTGCTTAGTCTTAATCTAACCTAGGGTTAACATAGATTTCATTCTTGCCTTTAATTGCTTGCTTGTTCATCCTTAGTTAACAATCAAATCAACCTTTAAACCCTTAACCCTAGTCTCCGCAGTAGGAACATAGCTAAACTAACCTAGCTCTAGTGCCCCCTCTTTTCCCTGTGGATCGACCCTTTACTTGCCACCTTCCTATACTACGACATGACCCCGTGCACTTGCGGGTGTAGTGTTTTAGTAGACGTAGGTAGCTAGTTTAGGTTTTATAAATTTTGAAAGCAAACCCCCATCCACCGTGCATTCCGACCTCGTGGGCCGCATCTATTCAATTGAGTAGTGTGTTAGCACCACTAGCGGAATCGCACCACTACCCGCACACCCTTCATGTCACTTTTTTTTTAAAAAAAAATTCACAATTGTAGAGGAGCATTTTATCTAGCTCCCCAAAAAATTTCATCCAAAAATAATATCATTTGCCCCACCATAATCAAAAATTATGTTCATATATTTATTGACTGTATATTTTCTGCTCAGTTACTTTTTTAGTCATATATTTACTCTTTTATCAATATAGTTACTCTTTTGAACTTATAGTTACTTTTGTGTACAATATAGTTACACTTTTGGATGCAGGGTAGCAAAAAATTAGGCTACCCGCGCGGGTATTGAATGAACGGCCTATATATATATATATATATATATATATATATATATATATATATATATATATATATATATATATATATATATATATATATATATATATATATATATATATATATATATATATATATATATATATATATATATATATATATATATATATATATATATATGGCAACGGTCTAGTGAGAAACATATTTGGCGATAGCATGAGAGGCATTTGAATAACTCTCCACATAGATCAATTTTTCATAATCCAACTGTCCAGATTACAAGTATACCTTAATATCTACCTTCCTATAAAATTTATTACCATCCAATTTGTAGATCATTCACAACAACCAAATATTTTTCAACGTTCTATATTGAATTTCAGGCTGACCATTGGATGTAAAAAGTGTATATTGTACATATGGACGTGTAAACAATGTCTGATTGCAATGATTTTTTGAAACAAGGTAAATGAAATGATGTTTTTTCCATCTATACGGTTGGATTTGAAAATATAGTTACTAATTTGTAGTTATTCAAATGCCTCTCATGCTCTCACCGTAGGATGTTTCTCACTGGATCGCTACCCTTATATATATATATATATATATATATATATATATATATATATAAGTTTGGGATTATGTGGTCTTTGATCGGATATGCATATGAGAGCAATTTTATATTCACATCATATATAATAAATAAACAATAAAACCAAAATCTGATTATATCGATTATCCTAAAACATAGTAAATTGGCGTGGCTCTGATACCACAGTTGGGAAATATGGGTACAGAGTATAGCAGCGGAAACAAAATCTTATCTATCTATATTCCCCAATATAGAAAGATTGAATAAACTACTATGAAATAGGAAGGATGGTTTTAGCAAGTTATACCTGGCCTTGGAGCAAGTCCAGTGACAAAACTTACTTCTTTGCAACTGCTAACAAGTTGCTCTTGGATGGTGGTTGTGCAACTCCTGGTCTTCACCACAAACAACGTCTACAAAACCTCTGCAACGACTCCTGTGGTCTTGCTACAGACTATATGTTGACTTGGCTCTTCGAGCAGTAGCCAAAGGACTCATACCTCTAGAGTAGTCCACACAGACCAACTAGAACTCTTGTCGTTCACCAATAACAGACAAGAAGGAGTTGCCCTTCCCATTGGTGTACTAGTCACCAACCTACTCTCCCACTACGACAACCCTCAGTTGTTCCCTCCCATGGATATCCCTCCCTAGTTGGGTAGGACTTGCCTGGGCTCTCTTGGTTTCCACAACCAGAGAGGACAACACTTGTCAGAGCAACTAATTCTCTATTTTCTATGTAGTTGTTGTGTCTTGGGAAGCCTCCAGTACCCCTCTATAAATAGGAGGGGTTAGGGTCAGGGTTCCTAGTCCCCAGTCAATGTGGGACTAAAAGTGGGAGTGGAAAGGACTAAGGGATCTTGACTTTCCACAATAATTTACAATCTGTGATAGCTGAAATGGCCGTTTCGCACACCCAGATGGTCATCTAGTGCGTGATATGGTCATCTCACACTGCCAAATGGTCGTTTGGCAGTTTCCAATCTGAATCGAATTTGGCTATTTCAAATCCAATTAATATCTCAAATTAATTTCCTTGTTCCTCAAGTAAAAAATAACTGAAACTATCCAGGAAACATCCCGAACCTTCATTCGACCCAGCTGGGCCATCTCACCCAAGTGAGACACCTGTCTCACTCACCCAGACGGCCATCTGGTGAGTTGAGATAAGCTGATCAATTCAATCATATTGAACTGGTCGGTTCAAGGTCAGAACTAAGCCAAATCGATCTCTAATAAGCCTGACCTCCAAACTGTTGTCTCACCTACTTGAGACACCCGTCTGGCTACCCAAATGGCCATCTCACTCAGTGATATGGTCGTTTGGTAGTCCTGGTCAGCCAATCAAGCAATCAATTGTGTGAATTGAGTACCTAAACACTTTAGTAATCTATCCAATTGTCGTTCCAGATAAAAATCCTCTTCTAGATGAGTTCCTATGTGTGTGATTCTATAGGTCTCATATCACATTGGTAGTGAATTTCGATAACTAGTTTATGATATCACAAGCAAAGAGTGGTGCCTGGTCGCACATCAAATGCCACCCAAGTGAAATGGAAAGTTGGAGAACAACTTCAACCTACAATCTGTGTAAGGTGTTGCAGTGATTGTATAATTCCTTTATCTCTGATATCCAGGATGAACTCAAGGCATGGTTGGTCATCCTCTCAATGTTTAATCCATGTTTCTTGAACCAAGAGTAGACTGTCTGAGATAATGTGACCTCAATATCATATATTGACTCACATGTGCATGCGCATGCGTTTCTCATTCTCTCTAATCAAGTAGCTAGGATATCATACTCCAACAGGAGGGACAAATCCCATATCTATCACTCACAGTCTATCCCCATATTTCAAAGTCACTCAATCATCACCATTATAACAACCCATGTTTCAAGACTGCATTTGATGATGTAAAAGCATACCCAACGACATGTGATGAGTGTAGTGGTTTCAGGTCTAAGAATCACAATCACCACCTTCACTATGAGAGTTGACTTTGACCATAGAACCATGTGTCACTCTCAAGGTGGGTATGTCCGATACACTGTTCTCTAACATGTATCTATGTGCTAGGTTTGATATTTCCATATCATGACTAATGAGATTTAGTCATCAACCAACTCACACTCTGATTTTATGTGTTATTGTTGTCTATCAACTTTCCAAACTAAAAATTGATCATGGACATAATGAGAATGTTTATATGTACTATGAACATCCGTATGATCTGATCACAAGGGTAGGAACTTGACAACATATTTCATTGAGTAATATAATTCTCTAGACATTCACTATGTATCCTCATTATCTCATTACTAAGTGAAATAGATGAACTGGAAGCTTGCCTTTATATATGTTATTATTATTAATCAAATCCTATATGGTAATTATGCCATGTCAATCATCATATGATTGGCTCTATGGGCATACCTTATCAACACCAACAACTTGTATATCAACACATACCATATCAAATATTTACACATATATGTCCAGTGGCATTAGCCACAACCTATATGCAAAAGAGATGCTCCACAAGTACATACCATATACAAAAATGGCCCAATGCAAAAAAAACATGTGTCTATATACATATCATCTACAAAACATACCCTACCCAGAATTGAGTGTACAGGGACAACTCTAAGGCTCTACAACTATTATCCAACCTTCTGCTCCTATTTCTCTCCAAGACGCTCTTCCTCAACACCATGATCCTGATTACACTCCTGACGGCCACCTAAAAAGATTTGGTGACCTACGAGATGAGACCCATGTCATAGGGAGAGATATAACTCTCAACCAATAGTTATTGTTTACAACAAATATATTATTAAATAGGATAAGCAAATTAAACACATTAAGCAGTGAAAGCATAATAAGCTATCGGTGCGTCCCGCCAGAGGTGCACACACTAATCAATTGGGATTTGACTAGATGTACCCCATGAGATCAGGACACATGAGGGATAACTTTCAAAATTTATAAAGACCTACACGGACACACCTACTTGTACTAAAACACTACACCTGCAAGCACACAGAGTTGTGTCATAGTATTGGAGGGCGAAATGTATAGGGTCGATCCATAGGGAGAAAAGGGGGCACTAGAGCTAGATTAGTTTTTGGGATAGGTTCCTACTACAGAGTCTAGGGTTGAAGGGCTTGATGGTTTATAGTTTATTACACTAATGGTGAACAAGAAAACAATTAAGGGAAAGCAAACAAGATCAAAACCTAAGTTAACCCTAGACAATTAATTCAAATAAGCAAGAAAAGACAAGGCAAGCAAGGAAAAGGATAAGTTATGCTAAGATAGGCAAAAAGAGGTCTACACTACACTAAGCTAGCAAATAGGGCAAAATAGCAATTAAAGATCTACACTAGCAAGAGAAAAGAAAGAATGAGACAAGAAGCTAACTAAACAAGTAAAGATCTAACTAAGCTAGTACTAGCTAAGCAAGAAGCCAATTAGGGTTTTAAAGCAATAAAGGGAACTGTGGGTCGTTTGGGGGATGCACTTATCAATTAGGTTGGGGGTGACATGTGAACATTATGCTTTCATTTAGATTACCAAACCAAACAACAAACAAGAGTCTAATGAATTACCCTAATTACTAACTGGTCATGGATAGGATAGGTTGTGTATAGGGGAACTAGTCCCTAACACCTCCTACTACCCTTTCTAGGATCAATTTGATTAGGGTCTAGGTGTAATTCAATTAGAGTCTAAACAATCCAATGTTTCTAGGTTATATGATCTTAGGGTGATTAGGGGCTGAGGGTAGTAATGGGAGTGGAAGTGAGGTTTTAGGCCTCGCATCACCCACATTCTAGCCTTGAGAAAGCTCCATACTCAGCACACAAAATTTATCCAAACTAGCTACTTAGATCTCTCAACTAGGGTTAGGAGAATTTATTAGCATTTATGAAGATGGGTAGATAGCTAGGGATCCATGAATTGGACCTAGGAGCAAATCCCAAAATTCACACATATAGGTAATTTCCCTAAATTCCTAGGTGATTTCAAGCAAAAACCAACAACAAATTCATGAAGAATGAGATAGAAATAGAACATAATCATTAGAAAATGAAATTACAATGTTTATATATCATTTTCCCCCAACATGGTATTGAAGTAACATTTTTGGCCCCAAACAGTTCACCCAAGGGGGCTAGCTACTCATGAAAATGCAAAATACAAAAAGAAAGGAGAAAGAGGGTGAAGTAGCCATGGAGCTAGGTGTAGATGGATTGATCCTCATCTAAAGCTATTTATAAGACGTCCTCCTTCCTCTACAAAGATGCAAGGGCATGGGATGAAGATGGAAAGTGGCCAAAACACCAAGAAACTAGGGTTTTGGTGGTGGAAATGGTGAAATGGAGTGGAATGGAGGTGGAAATGAAGTGGAATGGCTAAGGGGTGAACATGGGGAGCTAAGAGGGGGTAGAAGGTAGATAACCTCATGCCCCATCCTCTACCTATGTATATATAGGTGGTTGGAAGCACTAGGTTAAGTGGGGAAATATGGGTAAAGTAGTGCAAAAATAGGCTAGGCTTGATGGCCACCACGGGGGTGGTGGGTCACCACATCCGTGGTGGAGTGGGGTGGACATGGCACTGATGGAGTGGCACAAGAGAGGGGAAAATGGATGAAAAATTCAAGTATACTCACAATTATGGAGGGTCAATATCATGGTCGTGGTGGTCACCACGGGGGTGGTAGGTTGCCACAAGGGTGGTGGAATTGAGTCACCACATGGGTGGTGGAGCTTGACCAAGATGGGGGTGGTGGCTAGCAGCTTCAAACTTGCACTTTATTATAACATGGTCCATTTATGCCATGGTCGTGGCCATGTACCACAGCCGTGTTGGAACTTCTTCATTGCACTTTGACCTTCAACTTGCTCATCTTTGGTGATCCTTTCTTTGGGTTTATTCTTGACCACTTGGGGTAGGTTAGGCAAGCTCTTGGACTATCTTTAGGCTCCTTTAAGGGTGAAGAAACCCTTATATTCTCCTCTGTCTCTCCCTTCCATCAAGTAGTTTCCAAAGTGCCTATAAAACATGCAAAAAGCCTCCATAAGTGCATTTGATAGAAATATGCATATTGAGGGAAATAACATGAAATCTAGAAGGTATAGATGTGATTCAAGTGCAATAAGACACAAGATGAAGCCCTAAATAGGGCTACATCACCACCCCAAACTTAAAACATACTTGTCCTCAAGTATGCTCCAACTCAATCTCTCTATAATTTTTCCACAATAAAGAAATGAAAAATGCAATGCAAAATATAAACATTGACTAGATGGGCTCAAAGATGACTAGGTACATGCATTCCACCTATCTCCTATCCTCTTTCACAAACTAATCATGATTAAAGCACTGAGCATACAAACTTCAAAAATAGATCATAGAAAACACAATCAATCCATATGGTTGTCCTATCACTCCAGGTAAACCGTTTCATGGAAGTGAAGGTCAAAAATGACTAATGTTGTTGTTTTACATTCATGCATTCAATCTCATATGGCCATCCACACTAAGTAACCCACATGACTGTAAAAAGGAAAAAATGAGCTAGGTTTGATGTTTCCTAGCTCCATGGGCATGCAAAAGGAATAAAGGGTTGCGGTAAGAGTTTGGAGTGCTTTTACACAATCATCTTTTCTTTATTTAGATGCTCTTAAACAAGAGCATCTTTTATTTTCTTTTTGCATTTTTTTTCTTTTTCTTTGCCCTTTGTGTGCATAGGGCACATGGTGATGAGAGTGAAGCGGGGGTATATATATGGCCACCCCAAACTTTTGGAGGTGGAGAAAGTTGATTATGTGCACTTTGACATCCTTTCATTAGGCGGAGAGGTAAGAATATGGTAGAAGACAAGTGAGTCAAAGAGGGTTACTAGTGTGGACATAAACATGAGATCTCATGCATGAAAGTTGCTCCAACAATTTCATCAAGCAATGACGCACCACATGAATGAGCGATATTAAATCCACATTTTTATCATGAGATTCTACAAAACTCCTAGTGTTTGTGGCTTCTTCAAACGCAATTCAACCAAACATTTCACAATCATGAGAGAGGTAGTTCACATGTAAAAAGTCAATATTGAGATCATTTAGCAATAAACCATGATAATTCACTTGTGTTTGTCAAAGGTCATCATTTTCAATCCAAAAAGTAGAGATTGGGTTAAAGCACACTTTTTAGGCAAGAAGTTCTAAATTTGGGCAAAATTGGTCAAAACGGTGCCAAATTTCCTTCAATCACATATAAGCCTTCATTATGGAACATAAAGCAACAAATAAGAAAATCCTAGCTAAAACATGCAAAAATTATTTAAATCTACATGATATGCAATGCATGACAAAAAGAGCAATTTTTTTGAAAATTATGCAAAAATTGCAAAGAAGTAAACTACATGACATGTAAGTATGCAAAGCAAGTACACAAAGTATGGAAACACAAGTATGAGAAATGGTTATATTACTTGATCATCTTGAGCAAAAATTTATAACAAGGAACATAAAGAAAAGTGGGGTAGAGAAAGGGCTTACCGCCCTACCACCCCTAACTTTTAAACCATGTTGTCCTCAACACGAAATAGAAGTCTAGGATGATAGGGTATAGGGCATGTGGTCATGATAGAAAAATGCAAAGAGGGGAGAGAAATCTCAAGGTGTCCAGTGAGCAGGGGATATCCACCACTGCCGTTTTGTATTTCCTCCACCATGACCGTGTTGTGTGCCACGGCCGTGCTGATATCCTTCCTATAGCTTTTCTACTGATTTGTAATTTTCTCTTCAATTTTTATTTTCTCCTTGATGATATCATCCATGCATCTTCCTCCTTCCAGTGTACCTGTCATAACATGATTCACAAACAACAAAAACCATCAAGTATAAAGTGTGTGTGTGTTTTCTTGGAAAAGTGTAAAAATAACCAAAAAGTATAAAAAATGAAAGGTTTGGGAAACATTTCCCAAACCTAGGTGATTTGCATCCCACAAGCGCTAAGTTTCATGTCTTCAGTTGGCTTCTTGGAATTCTTCAATTGCTCAACCATTTGGCATCCTTATGTGTCCATTTTTGCAATAAATGCATCTCTCACTTGAACTCAACCTATGTTCCTCATTCCTTTGATCACAAATTCTATTATCAGATATGTCATTCAGATCTCCTTCTCTCAAATGACCAATCATACTCTTCAAGTGACAATGTCCAATATCCTCATTTCAAACTCACTGAGTTGAGGTCTTGATATGTCGATCTTTATCTTCATGTCCATGAAAGAGACTATCATTATGCCACTACAAACATGTATCTCGACATAAGGTGTAGATAAGAATGGTCTTCCCAAGATGATGGGAATCTTACTATCATACGGCTCCATGTCAAGAATTATGAAATCTATCGGGAACATTGTGCCTCTTTCCTTGTCTATCATCACCAAAACAATCATCCACTCTTCCTCTTGGCACTTTGATGGAACAATTTGCAATTGGAGAGTGCAATATGCCGATTTTAGCTTGCCTAATCCCAGCTCAACATAGACACTATATGGCATTACATTTACACTCGATCCCAAATTAAGTAAGGATTTGCCTATGTGGTGTCCCCCAATGTAGGTAGGTATGAGTGGGGATCCTGGGTCTTTACTGTTTACGGGAAGTGAGTGTTGGAGGATAGAGCTCACTTGTTTGGTCAACTTTACTCTCTTTAGTATCCTTCCTATTGACCTTCTCTTCATAGTGCATAGGTTATTGAGGAACTTATCATATTATGGGATCTTCTTGATAGCATACAAGAATGGAATTTTGACATTCAGTTGGAGAAACACCTCAAGAATGTCAACATTGTGCTTTAATCTCCTCCTTACTTCTAGTGTGTAACATCCCTGACCTGGGGTTATGAACTAACCCTATGTGTTTTGTTTAGAGATGTGATTATATACTTGTGGTTATCTTTTGATATGTAATTAAAGCTTCTGAGGAACATATATTTCCATTTCAGTCCTTTTTGAACAATGTTGTAATATTGTTTTGTTAAATATGGACTAATGTGCAAAATACCCAATTAGAGGGGTTAACTTGCAAATTGCACATGTTAAGATGTTCCTATGATGTTAATACATCATGATAATGAATATGATGTAGTTATATGGATTCTCCAAGCTTGGGCACCAAGATATAGCTTGTAGAGCAATCCTTGTGCTTTAAAACCTAGTTTTGGTGTAAAGTGCAATTTACCCAAAACTTAGGGTGAAACATGTACAATATACCCTTTAGAGTATTTCTCATGACTCTTGGCATCAAGTAAAGCAAAGAAAATGAGAAGGGTGCCTCATTTAAGTAATCAAATAAGAAAGATAACCTTTATATCTAAATAGCCAAGTTTTAAGCAAAATGACCCTTTTATATAAGTAACTTAGTAAGGTGTTTGGTTCCTTTTTCCTTTAACCTTGGTTGAGAGAGGGGTTTTGCATGGGATAAGAAGGGAGAAACGTAGCCAAGAAAGTGGAGAAAGGCTTGGTGGATATAGTTGAAAAATAAAGGAAATAATCCTCTTTGCCTTGAAAATACCCAAAAATATATAAGCAACTCTTTTTCCACAAGCAAGGGATCGTTTCCCTTCATTCCTTCACTTATCTTCTTGCTTTGGCCGACTAAGGAGAAGCTCAGGAGCATAGGAAGACGACCAAGCTGGTTTGGGTATGTTATGACCATCACCCAGCTCAAATTCATGGAGGAAACCCTAGTACAAGGTTGGTTTAGTAGTTTTCCTTACACAACTCTTCTTTCTAGCCATCTTCTCCATCCAAATCTTGAGGAACGGACCTTGGACGACCTGTGGAGATCAAGCCACCATTAAAGCTACGAAGCTTAGAGCTCTGGATCAGTCCTAGAGGTGGGTTTTATAACTCTAACCCTTAAGTTTTGCTTATGCATCTTCCTTTCATGAAAATGTTGCTTGTTCTCCTTCCTTAGACACTTCTAAGTGTTCTTGCAAGAATTTCCGTGAAGAACAGTCCTTGTTCTTGAGGTAGAAGAAGATGACATTATTTCCAAAGTTTATCCTAATCTTGCTTTAGAAAACAGTCTCCCACCACTTGCTCAAACGGTTTGCAAACCGTTTGAAGAGCAAATAGTTTCACAAGAATGTTTGGGAAGCAACCGGTCCAAGACCGTTTGGATGGGTTGACCAGGTGTTGACCATTTGGAGATCTGTTGTACATATTATGGACTAATCACCCACCAAAAATCATCATCTAATTCCAAGTAAATCACCAATTGAAGGCCCATTAGTCACCTAAACCCTAATCGGGTTTATTGTTGATTTCAATAATGCAATCAAGTTGAAGTTTGGGTTGAGTGGCCCAAATGGTTTCAAAACCGAGGATGGGCTAGTCTGCTATCGAAATAGGATGGTGGTTCCTGATGATGATGAGCTGAGGAAGTTGGTGCTCGAGGAAGCACACACATAGATGTATGTTATGCATCCAGGTGTCACCAAGATGTACCATAGTCTGAAGGACTTGTACTGGTGTCCAGGCTTGAAGAAAAATGTAGCTAAGTTCGTGGCTAGATGTGCGGTTTGTCAGCAAGTGAAGGTTGAGCATCAGAAGCCGGCAGGTACGTTGCAACCCTTGCCAATACCGCAGTGGAAATGGGATCATATAACCATGGATTTCGTAGTTGGTCTGCCCAGGACAACTAGGAATCATGATTCTATTTGGGTGATATTGGACAGATTGACAAAGTCTGCCCATTTCCTACCTGTAAAGACGATGTATACAGCTGAGAAACTCACTCGAGTATATGTGGATGAGATAGTACGTTTGCATGGTGTGCCAACGACGATAGTTTCTGACAGAGGTCCTCATTTTATGAGTCGTTTCTGGGAACAGTTGCACAAGGCGTTGGGAACGCAGTTGAGATTTAGTACCACTTTCCACCCGTAGACATATGGGCAGTCTGAGAGGACTATTCAGATTTTGGAGGATCTCCTTCGAGCTTGTGCTTTGCAGTTTCTAGGCAACTGGGATGTACATCTTAGTTTGATAGAGTTTGCCTACAACAACAGTTATCAGCGGAGCATTGACATGGCTCCTTATGAGGCTTTGTATGGGAGGAAGTGCAGATCTCCTTTGTGTTGGTATGAGTCTGGTGAGTATCAGCTTTTGGGTCCTGAGTTAGTACAACAAACAACAGAAAAGATCAAGGTGATACAACAACAGTTGAAAGTGGCACAGGACAGGCAGAAGTCTTATGCAAACAATCGCCGACGACCCTTGGAATTCCAAGTAGGAGACAAAGTATATCTTAAAGTCTCGCCATGGAAAGGAGTGCTAAGGTTTGGACGGAAGGATAAGTTGGAACCCAGGTATATGGGGCCTTACCCAGTCACAACACGAGTTGGAAAGGTAGCTTATGAGATAGAGTTGCCTCCAGAGTTGCACAGGTTACATCCAGTGTTCCATGTCAGTATGCTGAAGAAAAGCCATCCAGATTCAGGAACAGTGATACAGCCAGTTGAAGTTGAGCTTGATAAAGATGTGACCTACGAGGAAGGTCATGTGGCGATCCTTGACAGAAGAATTAAGAAGTTGAAGAGGAAGGACCTGGTTCTTGTGAAGGTTCTTTGGCGTCATCGTGGCATTGAGGAAGCCACGTGGGAGCTTGAGGAAGAGATGAGGAGGAAGTATCCCTTACTTTTCTCTTCGGATTTTGGGGACGAAATCCCTTAAAGGGGGTTAGCCTGTAAGGACCCTGACCTTCGTTTAGGGTTTACCCTGTTTGCTTTGCTTAACCCTGGTGCTTTGGTGCTTGCTAATCACCTTTAGTGGTGATTAGGGTTTGGTTGTGCTTTGTTGAGAGTTGGAGGTGCTACTTGCAAATAACCCAAGTCTAGGGTTTTGTAGGCAAGTTTGCCACCTTGCGAGGTGTTCCTCCCTCTCTTTGCTTCCTCTTGTGTAGAGGGGAAGGCTTGGTCTCGTTGCTTGAGTTCTTTTGGGCCTGGTTGAGCTTGTTTGGGCCTTGAGGTGCCTTGTTTTGGCTTAGTTGAGTTTTGTGTCGCCTAAGAGATGGTTATGTGTCGCCCATGGTGCCTTGTTATGTCGCCCATGGTGCAAGTGGTTTTGTCGACCATGATGCTTGACCTAGCCTTGACCTTGTTTAGTGGACACTTGGAACATATCTTGGACATGTGTATGGAGCTTTCTAGAGTGGTGGCTCGTGCACTAGGACAAGTGTCCCTAGGCATGTGACACCTTGCTTGGACCAACCTTGTTTTCTCCTCCCTTTCCTTCTATATAGGCAGTTCCTTTCCTTAGCTTAGGGTCCCTTTGGTTCCTCTCCACCTTGTTGCACGACACAACCCTCTTCTTTGCTAGTAGTGGTCGATATCCCCTTGAAGGAGCAAGCTTGGTGGACGACACACCTTGGAGGAGAAAGTGGTGGCCGATAACCTTGGAGTCTCCATCTTCCTTGCTTGGTGGTGCTTGGAGCTAGGAGCTTGGAGTTGCTTAAGGCGGGTTGCATAACTCCTAACCCTAACTACATTATCTCTTGCTATGATCTTGTTTACATGTTAGTAGCTTAGTTTCTTGCTTAGCTTTCACGTTGGCCGATCCTTGTGATCTAGGGTTTTTAGGTGAGCAATACTCCTTTCTCCCCTTGGTCTAGAGGAGTGAGCTTGGGTTCCTAGTAGCATGAGCGAAAGAGGTGAGCTTGTGTTCTAGTTGCTTAAGCAACACTCTCCTCTCACCATGGGCTAGAAGGTGAGCTCGGTTGGTGGTGACTCTTCCTAGAGTTCCTTTGTGTTTCCCGTTTGGGAATGGTTGATGTTCAAGAGCCCTCTTTCTTAGTTGATCAAGGTGAGCCATCTTCCTAGGGTTTTCGGGTGCCATGGTGTTTAAGGAAGAAGATGACCTTGTGAATGGTACCTTTGGGTCGTTTTAAGAGTGGGGAGGTGTTGCCCGACAGCCCCCCCCCCCCCGACCTAGATGCCTTAGACGATACCTCTCTTGATCTGGAGTCTTGGACAACGCATAATGGGTGTTGTGTTGGGCGTTACATGCCTAGTTCCTGCCTAAGATGACCTGCCTGATACACCTTGGTAGATGTTTGCCTTGTGTTGTTATACCTTGATTGATGGGCGTTGGGGTCTTGTTCTGTGATGGCCGTTAGGTCTTAGTCCAGTAGGTTGCACGATGCATGGATGAGCTACCCACCTGGAATGATACCTTGGTGGTTTGGTCCTGGCTGATAGCCCCTATGATAGGCGTTGCTTTACGGTGTGTGATGGGCGTTGCTGTGTGGTGTGTGATGGGTGTCACATTGTGTTGGCCAATATCCTGAGTTGCGACGAGCGTTGCCCGATAGTGCTTGTGTCCGACACACCCTTATGGAGCGACACCCCTCTGATGCAGCGTTGTTACTTGCTTATGTATCGGCCATTGTGCATTAAGCTTGGGGTAAGGGCAGATGGTCTGGTACAACTTTATAGTGAGGGTTTCTCGACTTATGGAAAGTAGACTATTATATATATATATATATATGTCCTTAATTAAAGCGATGGTAACTCCTTGTTTATATAAGGGTGATGATAATGATAATGGTGATGATAATGATAATGGTAATGTTGTTCTTTATATCTGATATGACTAAATGCATGGACTTAATCATCATGATTAGCTGTTACTGATAAGGAGAATAATGATAAGTATGTTAAATGGGTTGCCTTATAATGTGTCTTATGTACATGATCATCAGTTGATATCACCCTATGTTGATAGCATAGTTTTGTTGTTAAGCTTATGATTATTGTGTACACTAACCATGCAGGTAATGCATAGCCAAATGAAAGGCTATGAAGAATGAATATATGAGGACAATGAGATAACAGGTATATTATGAATGTTGTTCCAAAAGGATGATGATGCTGTAAGCCTTGAGAGGCAATGGCACTATGTGTTGAGGGATTGAAATCCCATGATAGGTGATGATCCTTGAGTTGGATCTGGATTGATTGGCAAGAGGCCAAGTGATAACATGTGATGTGGGATCCTTGTGATGGATCAGTGTGATGTGAATTGTAATAAAAGTATGAGGTTGAGTTTATGTTGTTTATTTCCTGTTATAATTGCATGTTATACAACTTGGTTGAATCTTGCAATCCATCTAAAAGATACTAATTAATCACAGTGAAATCTATCATTTAGTTGACCTGGCCATAGATCCATCACTGTCAGGAATTGGTGATGGTGAAACGGGTTCTCATGCGGGTTAACCCGGAGCGCATATTTTTGAATATGTGAGGTTTCTCCTAGCCTAAAGTGAGGAGGTAAGAGTGCAACTTCGGTTGTAGACTCCAGGGTGCGGATTCAGGCCCGTAGCTCAATTGTGATGAAGAGCATGGTGAACAGGCCCATGGCTCAGGATATGTGATATGAGGAGCATGAATGCGTTCATGGCTCAGAGCACGGTGAACAGGCCCGTGACTCAGTTTCACTAGCGCCGAGACCTGTACCGAGGTGGGCTAGGCAGAGGGTAGCCTGACCCTGTGGCTAAGACCACTTCAACATGAGATTGTGGTCCTGCTTGTGTTGTACTCGTGCACTTACCACGAGGGGCGAGGTCGTGGAGTCCGGCTCTTCCATTGACCTTGTATGGCACCGGCTTGGGTTTCACAACTGAAGGTTGGATTTGAGCGGTACAGATCACTTCCTCAGGGCATAATAATACGTAATTCAGCCGAATAATATTACTGCTTAAGACAAACACGAAACATTGGTTGAAGCCTTGTTTGTGTAGTTAACTCTGTTATATCTTGCAGTTACTTTTATGTTCCTCATATGTAGTAGAGCTTATATATATATCTTGTCTTGTTAATCATGTTTCACAAGTAATATTTGATTACATCTGATAAGTTGCTAGGCATAGACAACTTTATTTCATAACTGCTCTTTTATACCTTTTAATAGTTAGCTGCTTTATACATATCTGAGGTTTTGTAGTTTTCGGAGGGGAGTTATGTTTCTCGCTGGGACAATGTTCGATTGTCTCACCCCGCTGGTTTACGCCCTTTTTAGGTGGTCGAGCTAGACGTGGTGGTGGTCACGGAGTTGCGGCCGAGCAGCAAGAAGAACAGTAGAGGCAAGCGTTGGACGTGCTGCTATTGTGGATGTTTTGTAGTAGAGTCTAGAGTCATCCATGTACTCTCAAGTCCTTGGAGGTGTTTTGACACTGTTTCACGATGTATAGTTGTTGATGTTTTGTATATCCTACTGTCAGCCGGATGTGGGCCTTTATGTATGTTTAAACAGGTGATGAACTCATGTGATGATAAGACAGTTGTTGCTCTAAGTAACAGACACGTATCAGATCTTGTATATGTTTATATAACATGTTTCTTTGCAGGATGTTGACTTGAATGTAATAGTTTCTCAGTTTATCAGTTTTCCGCAATCGGTTTTAATTAACCCGTGTTTTGGTAATCTGTGGTTATGGTGATTTCTGCACGTTTTTGCGTAACACCTCGCTGTCTGTGTGATAGTGGGATGTGTTGCCACAGTTTCAAAACCGTTTGGAGATTGAAAGTGCAAAACCGTTTGAGGTTTGAAAAGGTCAAGAACGTTTGATGCTTTAGAGGTTAAGATGGTTTAGTGGTTGATTAACCTAAACCTTAGAGATACCTAAAGTGATTAAGGGGTCAAGTAATTAGTGTATTAATACATGTCATGATCAATGGTGAACAATACAAAAGTACCCTTGATGGGATAGTGTGACTAATACCCCTTGATCAAGCAGACCCTAATGACCATAATGGTGATGACATGACTTATGTTATCAAGGTTGATTTGAATTAACCTAATCAAGAGTGATGTAAACATCATCCAATAGTTATAGGAGAGAGAAAACTCCCTATATGAATGTGAATTAAGTAATATACTCCCAACATGTATGAATACACCTAACTAGGGTATGATCCTTTATAGTGAGATCATGGAAACCCTAATTATGGTGATTAATGAATCTTAACCTAATTGAGGGCATTAATGAAAGTAATCTTCATACATGATGATGGTATGACCTCAATTCACTGTAATGAAAATAGTAAACCCTAATTCTAGGGTAATCATGTAATGTGAATAGTAAACCCTAATCTAGGGTGATGTGATGAAATAAACAGTAAACCCTAATTTTGGGTTATGCTTTTAAGCATGATATTCTATTCTTGAGTAAGAAATGAATTATCATTATGTCTTTGAAAGTTAAAGGGGTTAAATAACCCTAATTAAATTGAATAAGAAACCCTAACCCTAGAAACCAACCATGGTAATGTGACACGGTTGTGGTGAGCTTATGTAGCACGACCGTGTAAGGTAGCACGACCGTGGTGGCTTACTCTTACACGACCGTGCAAGGTAGCACGACCGTGGTGTTCTATATTTTTATTTAAAAAGAACTTGTATTGTGCAGATATAGATATAATGTGCATGTTATCAATTGTATTAGTTATGCAGGTCTTTATCAAGAAGTGATCATAGCCAGGTAAGGGTTATGATGCTATATTCATTGAAAGCACTTTATGAGCTTTGAAAGTAATGATATGATATGTTGCCTAATAAGAGGTAACATATGAGATTGATAGGCTGTATGAGCCATGAGAAATATCTAAATTATTACAATCAAGGTCATGATGTTAAATAACTTGGTGATAATATGTTACTAAGTGACAAGTGTTTTGATGATCTAAGGGTTTGAATACCCATATTCCTGAGTCACAATGATGAGATGGTTAGGGATAGATATCCCAGTGTTAATTATATGTGACATAAACTTGATACAATAAGTACTTTTCTTTATAGCAATTGTCTTATTGATTTATGTTTGGAAACATGTCTGATGCTAAAAGAATGTCATAATGTGCTTAAATAATCAAGTATAATGATATCATGTAGAGCCCTGACCATAGATCCATCATTGTCAGTAGTTAAATGATGGTGAAATAGGTTTTTCCTAAGGGAACTCCTGGAGAGCATACTTTTGAGTATGTTGGGGTTATGGACGTGAATATCCTTACGTCCTAATGTAGGATGTGATGTGAGATGTACCTTTAATCCATCAATCCTTCATTATATGTTTATGTCGGGATGATGTATCACTAATATCCCGATGATGTTGTTAATGCCGCATCGGTGTGAGACAAAAAAGAAATCCCTTGATGGCAAAGAGAGTACAAAATGCCACTGTAACTCTAATAGCAAAGTTACCAGAATACCCTGGAAAGCTATTATAGCAGAGACACGAGATGTCCTACATGTTGATCCTCATACTGACTGAGGAAGATGAGGTCATAGGAATCCGGCTCTTCTGATGACCTATGTATGGTACCGATTGCGATTTCATAATGGTCGGTTGGAGTATGAGAGGTGTAACTCATCTCCTCAGGGCATAATAATGTTTGAAAAACATAATCAGCCGTGTAGCATAACTGCTTAGGTTGAACTATGAGAAACAATGATTGATGATACATTGTTTAGAATATTCTAGTTAAATAACTAGTATACATGTTATTCATATCCCTTATTGAGATACGCCTTGATATTCAATTAAGTTATAATTGAAATGATTGCCTAAGAGAATGTTGCTTTACTTAATATTAAACTTGTTGTTGAATGTTTATAGTTTTACTACTTATTGTTATTCCTTTATTGCAATAACAAAGCTTCTAGCGGAGAGTTATAACTCTCGTTGGGACAATTATTCAATTGTATCACCCCCGTGGGATTTGACTTTTTAGGTAGACGCCGAGGATGAAGGAACCCATCTGAGGGTGAGCAACATCAGCAGCAACAGCAGAAACATCAGGGACAACAGTGATTCTCAGGTGGAGACACTGTCTATCAAGTCTTGTAGATAGTATGTCCTATGTGTCGTATCTGTACTCTCAGGTCCTAATTTTACAGAGATGTACTGATGGATCACGTTGTAAACAACTTATCTTGTTTCTTTATGAGAGAGTTTTGTTGTTTAAAGATCTCTTTCCAAAAAGTTTTATTTTTTAGTGATTTTTAATAATTCTGCTGCTAGTTAATCGCTTCTACTTAGTTTATCTCGTGTTTTGGCGATTCAGTCACCACATAGTGGCTCATAAAATGCTTCATGGAATGGAAGCTCACTTGCTTTTTCTTGACTCAAATCAACATGATTTTCTTGTTGCATGCTAGTATATGGAACACTAGGGATGGTAGGACCTAAAAATGGAGTGTGAGGTGGAGCACATGGTATTAGAAACTCAACATGTAGTGTCACAAAATCATCTTCACCAATCTCAATCACAGTAGAACCACTTGGCTGTCTTGGCTTTGCTTTATCAACCTTTCTTTGACTCGCAGGCTGCTCAAGAGATTTTCCAGTCCTTAGAAGTGTCACAACACTAGCTTGCTCATGGTGGAGAGGGGGAGCATGTTGTGTTGTGGAGGAGGTGGAGGTGGTACTTGGTATTAAAATTGGGGTGGGGGAGGAAACTGAGGTTGGAAGGTGAATTGGTGGGAAATTTGTGATGTCAGAGGGGGAGGAGGTGTGTAGGGATTAGGGCTATAAATGGGTATGGGTAGACCCAAAAACGCGCAAATCCGGACCCTTTAAAGACCCATCACATGTCTAAATTCTTATACCTACATACCCTTGGACCCACATACCCTTGGACCCACATATAAGCGGCACCATTGATGGGTATTCTTAGACCCAGACCCGCTATACATAAATAACTACTTAGATAATATGGTATTTATATCATACTTTCCTAGTCTAACTAATATAATAGTTTTGATTATGTCCCACTTTAATTTTTAATAAGGTTGAGAATAGTCATCAAATAGAGAATTAACTATTCTAATTTCAATCATGAGCAACATATGTAAACTTAAAATCAAAATAGTTACAAGATAAGCTACATAATTAAAACGTTATGATGATGACTACAAATATGATACAAGCTAACTCAACTAATCTTCAATCTACAAAGTTATTTAATATAACTATTGCATGTTAATGTGCTATATGATAGCAATATCTTGTAGTATTAATATAAATGTAACATAATCATGATTTTCTTACAATAACAACATGATGTTCTATATATAACCACTTACCCACATACCCTCACCGCAAACCCGCTATTAATGTGGGTACGGGAATGGTGCGGGTCTAGATTTTTTATTATGCGGGTCTAGAACCAGAACTGGACCCACTAAATTAGATGGGTATGGGTACGATTATGGCCATACCCGCACCGTTTACACCCTTAGTAAGGATTTGGATGGCCTTGGAAATGGTAATGGGATGTACATGCACGGGAGGTGGGCTATAGAGAACTTGAGTGGAATGCATAGGTCCATTTGTCTCATTGTAACTCATTATGGGCTTTGAAGACAATTTTTCTTCTTGGAGAGTGAGTATGGAAGAGAGCTGCTCTATCCTTTCCTCAAGTCTTGTAACATTCTTTTGGACATCACCAATGCTTTTCAACCTATACAAAACCTCTTCCTCAAACCTTGAGCTATATCTTGGAATTTGTTGTTTTCGATAGCTATAGGAGTAAGGTGTCTTCATTTCTTCAGCATGGAAATCAATAGAATTGATCGAGTGACAAGGAATGCTTCTCACTTGGTTCTTTATGAAGCTCACCATGTCACCAAGAATCTTCGTCATTTGCGGGCTTGAATTACTATGAGCTGTAGATGTCACACCAAAGGGGATATCACTGTCATTCATCATGCTAAAAGCTCAGATTCTTGAACCTTCTGCCAGCTGCTCAAACAATGGTCATATCTCCTCAGGTGACCTAGCCATTAAAACTCCTCCATAAGAAGAATCTACTATAGCTTTCCCTTTTGAGATAGACCGGAGTAAAAGGACTAAACTAGCTGCACAAAGGGATCTCATGGTGTGGGCACTCTCTCAACATCTTCTTAAATCTCTCCCAAGCATTATGAAATTTCTCACTATCCCTTTGATTGAAACTCACTATGGAACGTCTTATTTGTGTCAACCTTTCTATAGAGTATAATTTCCTTAAGAAGGCATCTTCATGTATTCCCAACTCATGATGTCCCTTCTTAAATCATAACAATCTTTGGCTTTGTCTTTGAGGCAGAATGAGAACAGGGTCATCACTGGCTGTCGACGTCCTGAAGGTGGAGCATACTTCAAGAAATGAGTCCAAGTTCTTATAGGGGTTCTATCCTCTAAGACATAGAAGGTGGGTAGGATCCCAAGAAGATATAGAGGGATGGAGAATTGCTCCCCTAGAATTTTATCAACTCTACTATCAATTGGTGATTTTTAGTTGCTAGGCATGAAGTACTCTTGAAGTGGCTTGTGAGGTGCATTTAGGCCTTCCATCCTGTATTCCTCACATGGCTTGTGACATGCACAAGGAACAACCAAACAAAATAAAACAAGTTAGCAAAACAATATGCACAAATAATGTAAAGAACAAAGAATAATAAATAGAAATAATGAGGACAACAGGAAAAGATCAAAGTAAAACTAACTAGCTATGACGAGCACCTTTCTCCCTGGAAATGACACCAGAAAGCCTGGTGGGTCTTGTAAGATTGCACACACTAATCAATTAGGATTTGACTAGATGCACCCCATAAGATCGGAACACATGAGGGTAAACTTTCAAAATTTATAAAGACCTACATATACACACCTACTTCTACTAAAACACTACATCTGCAAACGCTTGGGGTTGTGTCGTAGTATAGTAGGGCGACAAGTGTATGGTCAGTTCACACAGAGAAAAGGGGGCACTAGAGCTATATTAGTTTTTTGGCTAGGTTCCTATTGCACATTCTAGGGTTGAAGGGTGATTGTTGAATACACTAATGGGAAACAAGAAATTAAACAAGATCAAAACCTCAGTTAACCGTAGATAGTTAATTCTAATAAGAAAGAAAAGACAAGGCAAGCAATGAAAAGGACAAGCTATGCTAAGGTAGGCAAGAAGAGGTCTACACTAAAGTAAGCAAGCAAATATGGCAAAAGAGCAATTAATGACCTACACTAGCAAGAGAAAAGTAAGAACAAGGCAAGAAGCTAACTAAGCAAGTAACGAGCTAACTAAGCTAACACTAGCTAAGCAAGAAGGAAATTACGGTTTTGAAGCAATAAAGGGAAATGTGGGCTATTTGGGGGGATGCATTTATCAATTAGGTTGGGGATGACATGTGAACATTATGCTTTCATTTAGATTACCAAACCAAACAACAATCTAGAGTCTAATAAATTACACTAGACTACTAACTGGCCATGGATAAGGTAGGTTGCATATAGGAAAACTAGTCCCTAACACCTCCTACTACCCTTATGAGGCTCAATTGGATTAGGTCTAGGTATAATTCAGTTAGAGTTAACGATTCTAGGTTTCTAGTTAGAGGATCTTAGGGTGATTAGAGGCTGAGGTTAGTAATGGGAGTGAAAGTGAGGTTTTAGGCCTCACGTCACCCACATTCCAGCCTTGAGAAAACTGCACACTAAGCACACTAAATTCATCCAAACTATCTACTTAAATCTCTCAACTAGGGTTAGGAGAATTGATTAGCATGTAGGAAGATGGGTGGCTAGATAGGGATCCATGAATTGCACCTAGGAGAAAATACCAAAATTCACACATATAGGCAATTTCCCTAAATTCCTAGGTGATTTCAAGCACAAATTAACAAGAAAATCATGAAGAATGAGATAGAAATAGAACACAATCATTAGCAAAAGAAATAATAATGTATACATATCATTTTCCCACAACATGGTATTGAAGTAACATGTTTGGCCCCAAACAGCCCACCCAAGAGGTCTAGCTACTCATGGAAATGCAAAATACAAAAAGAAAGGAGAAAGAGGGAGAAGTAGCCATGGAGCTCGATGTAGATGGAGTGATCCTCCTCTCCAGCTTCTGTAAAGATGTCCTCCTTCCTCCATAAGATGCAAGGGCACGAGATGAAGGTCAAATGTGGCCAAAACACCAAGAAACTAGGGTTTTGGTGGTGGAAATGGTGAAATGGAGTGGAATGGAGGTGGAAATGAAGTGGAATGGCTAAGGGGAAAATGGGGAGCTAAGAGGGAGTAGAAGGTATCTAACCTCATTCCCCAGCCTCCATCTATGTATATATAGGTAGTGGGGAAGCACTAGGTTAAGTGGGGGCAATATGGGTAAAGTAGTGTAGGCTAGGGTTGATGGCCACCACGTCAATGGTGGAGTGGGTGGACATGGCCGTGGTGGAGTGGAATGGGTGAGGTGAAAAATAGATGAAAACATTAGGTATATTCACAATTCTGGAGGGCCAGTACCACAGCCGTGGTGGTCACCACGGGGGTGGTAGGTCACCATAGGGGTGGTGGAATTGAGTCACCACGGGGTTGGTGGATCACCATGGGGGTGGTGGATCTTGATCAATACGGGGGTGGTGGATCACCACTTGGATGGTGGCTAGCAGCTTCAAACTTGCACTTTATTGTAACATGGGCCATACCACTATCATTGCCATGTACCACGACCATGTTGGAGCTTCTTCCTTGTACTTGAACCTTCAATTTGCTCATCTTTGATGCTCCTTGTTTTGGGTTGATTCTCAACCACTTGGGGTAGGTTAGGAAAGCTCTTGGACTCTCTTTAGGATCCTTCAAGGGTGAACAAACCCTTAGATTCTTGTCCTTCTCTCCCTTCCATCAAGTAGTGGCCAAAGTACCTATAAAACATGCAAAAAGCCTCCATCATGCATTTGATAGAAATATGCATATTTAGGGAAATAACATGTAATCTAGCAGGTGTAGATGTGATTGAAGTGCAATAAGACACAAGATGAAGCCCTAATATATGACTGCATCACCACCCAAACTTAAAACATACTTGCCCTCAGGTATGCTCCAACTCAATCTCTCTATAATTTTTCCACAATCAAGAAATGACAAATGTAATGCAAAAGATGAATATTGACTAGATAGGCTCAAAGATGACTAGGTGCATGCATTCCACCTCTCTCCTCTCCTCTTTCACAAACCAATCATGATTAAAGTATTGAGCATGTAAACTTCAAATATAGAGCGTAGAAAACACAATCAATCCATATGGTTGTCCTATCACTTGGGTAAACCCTTGTATGGTGGAGAAGGTAAAAAATGACTAATGTTGTTGTTTTACTTTCATGCATTCAATCTCATATGTCCATCCACACTAAGTAACCCATGCGGCTGCGAAAAGGGAAAAATGAGCTAGGTTTGATGTTTCCTAGCTCCATGGGCATGAAAAAGGAAGAAAGGGTTGCATTAAGAGTTTGAAGTGCTTTTACACAATCATCTTTTATTTATTTAGATGATCTTAAACATGAGCATCTTTTATTTTCTTTTTGCATTTTTTTTTCTTTGCCCTTGGTGTGCATATATAAGTTTGGTACAACATAATTTAAGAGCTATGATGTTCATATAATTGCAATTTAGGGTTACAACAACATAAAGAGAAAATGTACATTCATCATCATGCTAATAACTCAAGAAAGCTAAGAATTATCACTACTTACTTGGGTTAGGGTTAAGTTCAACAAGTCATGTGAATTAGGATTTTAAAACAGCAATTAGAAGTAAACCCTAATACTTATCATATCATTCAATCATGCAGGCAATTAGGTCCACCATTACCATCTTAGGATAAAAAAATCACGATGACCATGTAGATTAGAAAACTTCACCAACCACATGGACAAAGGTGTCATCGACCACTGAAACATCAAAAGGAGTCATCGACCGTGGAAGATTTGAGAGAGTTCGGCGATCGTTGAAAACATGAAGCATTGGCGACCAATGAGAAACATGGAGCATAAATTGTCATCAACCACTAGAAACCAGAGATGTCATTGACTGCTAGGTATAGGGGTCCTTAGCAACCGCATAGTGGTACAACCAAATCGACTATCTAGAGCCAAAGAGCTTCATTGACCACATAAGATACAAAATTGAGCGACTATCAAGGTGTAAAAACTTAGCGACCATAATAGGTTCAAATCTAATCGATCACATGAAACCAAATAGGTCAACCTACATGGAAAACAAATCATAAGATTATGAGGAAGGTGACATTCATTTTAAGGCATACAAGGAAAGACATCATTTATTACTCAAATAAAAACCCAAAAAGTCCAAGAACAAAACCAACAATTTCCACATGCATTGAAGCACCAAAAACTTCCATCACCAATCAAGATTCAAGCACAAGGATTAGGTTTCATCCAAGAGAAGTTTCTACTCAAGAATCACCATGTAAACATGAACCCTAGATACAATATACTACCCTTCTACTTGGAACCACAGTTTAGAGAAAGATTTCGTGCATGCAAGGTAGAGGTAAGCAATAACAATGGAGAAAGTTATATAAACTCGCCTTAGAGTTAATTTAGAAACTCCAGACAACAAGATATATTGGAGAATATAAAGTAGAATCCCTAGCTTGATCACTCCCCACAATCAACCTAGCTCCATCTCCAAGAAAGACTCAAACCTTAGGTCAAAGAAGTAAGAAAGAGAGCAAACCATAGGTAAAAAAAGGCAAGAATGAGATATTCTTCAAGCTCTAACTCAAGCACTACCATGAAACACCATGGGTTCAAACAAGAAGAGAAAGAAGAAGAGGGTAGGATAAGGAAAAGAAATGAAATAAGGAGATATCACTTACTAAGACCAAGAAGAAGAGAAAGCAAACATCAAACGATCACAAGATGGGTAGGTCTAAGCCCTAACTCAACATGAAAGGTGGACCGACCCACCTTCTTCAACCTTGATAAACCAAGGAAGAAGATAGAGGAAACTAGGTGTCTAAAGAGGTTAGATGCATGCAAAGAGAGGGGTATATGTAGCATAGGGTTGGAGAGAGAGAAAGGAAGTTAGGTGTTGTGCTAGACATGTCATGTGTCAAAGAGATCTCATCCATGCAAGAACCTCATGCATACATGAAACTAAGGGTGACAAAACCAAGAAAAACCATAGACCAACTTGGCTTAGAAAAGCAAATGACTACTAAGGCATGATGTTGGCGACCAAAGAGATTAAGGGAACCAAACAATCTCTAACCGTAGGTGATGTTGGCGATCAAGATGAGTGGAGTATCTCATCAGCCACCAAACCTAGGTAGCACAAAGTGAACATCATCGATAGCTAGAAGTCATGGATCACAAAAACCTTGGCGATCGCCAAAATAAAAGCTCATTGGTCAACACATCAATGTCAACCATCCACTTAAGGCATCCAAGCAAACCCTAAACTCAACACAACATGCCATCACTCAAACCAAGGTGTGACAAGGTGCTCCAAAGATCAAATATATTAATCATGATGTGTTAACATGTGAGATACAAAAATCATGTGAAAAATTGCAAGAAAATCCCTAAAGATGGGTAAATTGCAATTAAGTCCAAGACAAGCACATATATGCAAAACTAACTCAAATAATGCCCAAACTGGATCAAACTTGAAACATAGACCTGCCATATGATACCACATGGTTTGATTAAGGTTTTAAGCATCTAATTATGCTAATCAAGCATGTTTAGGTAAAAAGCAAGGTCAGGGGTCTTACATTGAGTTTTATGCCATGTCCTTCCTTATCCATCCTTGCTTTAGTTGCTTCTAGGATGTGTATCAACATTTGTAGAATGTGTTAGGAGGGATAAAGATCAAATATTATAAATTTTACCTTTTTGTGAATCTTGAAGCTTCATCATCATTCTTTGCTAGTGGGCTTATTCATCTCTCTCAGGAAAGTGATATGATTATGTTTAATAATTTAACATATGTTCTAAATTATGGGAAAAAGCTATGCTTAGATAATAGTTCAATGAAATTGGAAGTTGTATACTTAAACTGAAACATTCATTAGTGCTTGAATTAATCAATTGGATCAATAGATGCAAGGTGGATTGACAGGAGAGCTTGGAGCAATATTCAGTTATGCCACTCGACCCCTTTAGGCGAGACAAACACATCATATTTGGTGGGCCACATTGATCACCCCATGTGGTTGATGTGTGATTGATCTGGGTAATTGCATATCAATCCACTCATCATGGTTGCTCTAGGTTAATGCAGACTGAGAGGCCATTGAAGCGTGTTGAGAGCAGTCGGAGTGGGTGGTTTTATGTAAAATCTTTTGGGATTTTTGGTTTATGGGTTCCCAAAAGAGGTTGACTTGTGTTTTATATGGTTGAAGTAGGTAGTTGTGAATGATCTATTTAGGGTCTTGAGGTTGAGACAAACCTTTTCAGCCGATGCAAAGAATGAAGTGGCCTATATGGGGGCTGAAATATGATTTTCTCTCATATATGCCTATATATGTGCTTTCGTTGATCTTAGCCTTATGTAAGAACGTTTTAGAGTTAGTGAAATGTTGATAGATCTGATGAGGCCATTTCTTATTGGAGATCACTTGCATGTTGGTGATTCATAAAGTTTCTAGAAGATCCATGCTTAGATTTTTTTTTATCTAACCCTTGTTTAGCTCAAATACATGTAAATACCCTTGATTCTCATCATATTTTTATATTTTTCTCTCCCCTTTACCCTATTGTATGAAGTTACTGATAAGTTATGCTATGAATCCCTCGTGTCTATGTAGCCCTCTAATTCTTCAGCTTTGGCCTAACTAGAGCTAGTGCATGTTAGAGTTGACATGTTTGGGTTATTTGAAGAATCTTAGAGCTAGATTTTGAGCATGCACTTACTGGAGTGTGTGTTCATCACTTAGCATGCATGATTTAACCTCTATTTAGCAATATTTGTGATGTAAATCCTATATATAATTACTTAATCTCATCAAATGCATATTATAAGGGCTAAATATGGGATTTGTTATGGAATCTTGGGTTATTAATATGGGAACCTCAGTAGTAAATTGTTGTTTGAAAATGAAAATTACAAACTTCTTGCATCCACTTTGTTGAAAGTTACAACATTTTCGTGCAAATTTCAACATATGGCAAGTTAGTTACTTTATACTACTTTATCCATATATAGTTACATGGAGGAATTTTTGGATGGAACTTTTGAAAATAGTTCCTTAAAAATTTTACATCAATAAAGGATTTGAAGAAATTGAGCCGTGTATACGTATGTTGGACCCAAATTAGTTTTTTATTGCTTCTAACTCTTGACTTGTCTAAATTTTAGTTACTATTCCAAATTATACCTTCTTGTTATATGAAAGATGAGTATTAAACTAATAATCAAGAGAAACACATAATTCATACAATAACACATGATTGTATAACTTCCCCATTATTCTAAAATTGTAGAAGAAAAGTATGTATCATTGTAACAATCTAAGAATTGTGAGGAAGGTAGTTGAACTCATATACTACGAATCTATATAAGGTATGGTCTCATAGAGAATATGAATTCACATATTTATACAAGCATGGTCAAGCTTGTTTCTCATGTTCTATATGGTAGTTATGTCAGTGTGATTGAGATACATGTGATTTAGAAGGTCACACTTCCTATGTGATATGAAAGGTGTTTTCTCCTAAGCACCCAGGATGGGATGGTGTATTTATTTTAGGTTATAAGGTGATGGGACTTATATTATTATACATGAACTATCTTAGGTGAGGATGAGTATTTGTGATACCAATATATCATAAGATCATCTGCTATGGGCTAGGGGACTTCATAATCACTAGGTAGAAGTTTTGTGCAGTACATTCCAACTTCCCAATGCTTAAAAATAAATACATTTGATCAAGATATGTATAATCACTTGTGTGGAGCCTACCACTATCACATTATACATCCCAACTACTCAATGACTTGTCTGTACTATATAGTACCTTTTCCACTCTAATCTATTTTCTAGAAGTTAATGTTTGATATTGAATTTCCTACTTAGTAGATCTAGTAAAACAAGCATACTGTCAATATTATGTAGATCTTCTATCTCTCACTAGGACTTTGGTCTCACTATCATAGCTTTCACCCATTTTAGATACTCAACACCTACCCTATAGTTTATCAATAAGGATCCTCCTCCTATTCAATAGTGAGTTGAAGGTGGGAGTTCGGTTTTTATGGTGTCCTCAAGTCATCCCTAAAAATGTAGGTCATGGATAGGGTATATATATGATGATGTATGTATTGTTTTGTTTGTGAATGCATGTCTTGTACATGATCTACATGTTGATATTATCATTATAAACCTCTTATGTAAAAACATGTTGTGACACATGTTTCTTATGTCGAAAATTGTATAGTTACATGTATATATTTGAATATAATGGGTCTTGAGTGCTCTTATATGTAAATGTTGTTGGAATTTTGTTTAAAATTATCGTTTCATTGTTAATTTATAATGTTAAAAATCAAATTGGAACTTTGTTTTTGGTTTTGTTCTCTCAGTGTGGACATCTAGCCTTAGGCCTAGGATACACTTATGCACTAACAATGGGGTTGAGGAGTCACATGATGTATCCAAATATGATATTGTTTTCATCCACCTAAAGTTCCAACCTAACCTTAACTTTCTAGATATTGATAAATCAATCTACTAATCAAATCATACCTTTCCACGACCCATGGTATTAAATGAACACCTCTTTCACATTCTTAAAACCCCATAAAACTGATCTTAACATCTATAAACCACAATATATATTTGAGACTCGATCCCTAACATCACCTACCTCTATCATATATTGGAAGTTTCATGATGAGATAAAAAACAACCCTAGACTTTGATGACACCAGATAACAACTCCTTTCAACCCCTAAAGCTAATCATAACTTTGATTTCAAGTTTCTGGACAAAATTCTAGGGTTTCAACTAAGCCAAGACAACAATGTGCACCCCCTCGAGTTTTTGGAAGTCATGATGTACACAAAGTACATGAAGGGACTATTGGGTCAATTATTCAGATATGTATGAATCAAGTATGGCATAAAGTAAGTAGTTCTTCATATATTAATTAAAAAGGATGATTAAAAAAGAAGTTATGGTTTCATTTATGATATATGTCAAATTTACAAAATTAGTAATGTGTCATGATCCATGAATAAAGATTCAAGATTTTAGTTATTTATTTCAAGTTTAACATTTCTGTAAAATTATGTTAGTTTGTTGATCTTCTTTGTTTTATTTAGGCTAAAACATTGTTATGCAACTAGCTCTTAGGAGCAGTGGGGACTTGGGAGCGGCGATCTTGGGAGCAATGAGGAACTTGGTACAATATTTGAGCTCTTAGGAGCATTAGTGAATAAGAGTTCAATTTAATCAAATCAGACAAGGAAGATGCCAACAAAGATAAACTTTTGAGTGACGTTTTATGTTCTATGATTATTTTGAATCTTTTTTTAATAGCTCTCTTTAATTTCAAGATATATGTGCCACTTGCATGTTTCCTACTTTGCTTTGTATTGTTTTGTATGCAATGTCCATAGGTGGTGAGCTCAAGGAGGATGAGGACAAGGAGGATGCTAAGCTTAGGAGAAAGACAAAATGCGGCCTTGTGGGAGGCAAACTATCCTTATGATTATGGTTAATCTTTACATTTCAGGTTTATGTATCATGTAACCAAATTTATATTAAGTTTCCCTCATGTTGAAGTATGTTAAAAATGAGACACGAAAATTTCTCCTATATTAGTTTTCAAATAGAATTATGTTATTGCATGGTATCAATATATGTGTCTCCCCCTTAATGAATATGCATTAATTGATGCTTCCACTCAAGTGTGTATGAAATCTGAGATGGGGGTGTTATGGTTGTTATATGATAACTGACAATACAACCTATAAGGATGAATCATTAGTTTTTTAAAAAGACAACAACATAACATAATGACACATAAAAGTACTTTTGGTAAATGTAACAATTTCGTCCTATTCTAGTCCATATAATGATATGTAATATGTAGAAGCGTATAAAATGGATGTAGAAAAATTTAGTAATATACCTACATGTATAATCAATAAGTAATATTTTATTTGTGATGGATTATAATTTTTAACATGTATAATATGTGCATTTCTATTAGTGCCCACTTTAATTATGTGCCAAAAAATGAATTCTGATTGTCTATACTATGTTTGATCTATTAATCATATATTATCATACTATCTTAGCTCAATTATGATCCACGTGTAATCTGCTGGTGTATCATATATAAAATAAGCACTGCACTTAAGTTGGACTCATCCATAAAGCAAGTGGATGATATATGGGGTTATCTTTGCTATTTAATGATTAACTTGTCATTTCAAGAAAAATCATTATGAGAGGATATCCGACCCAAAAACTAGGCCCCGCATTTGAAAGGGTCTAAGATGATGGCGGCCGTCGGTGGAGCAACTGGGAAGCACTGATGGGCGCTTTTGTCGTGTGGACGACTGCGTCATCGGACGGGGACACAAGTTGAGTTGAGGGGATTGATTGGCTTTTTTCTCCTCCTATTTCTTCTTTGTTTCGTTCAGAAAAGTCCAACGACTCTCTAGAAAAACCAAGGGGTCGAACATCTCGCCCTACCAAACCCAACTGCTCCACATGCGCTGCTGCTTTCCACCCTCTCCTCCTCTCTTTCTCTCCCCTTTGTTTCCGCTTAGAGCTTGTAGCTGAAGCGTCGCCGCTTCGCCCTTTGAAGCCGCCCAGAGGGGAGAGCCGTCTGTGCTTGTGCTCGCCACAGGATTTTACCGTCCGAATCGGAGGGGAGAGGAGAGAGAGAGGGAGAGAGCGCTATTGGGACCAATAAGCGTCCCGATCCGCCCGCCCGGCCCGCTCGCCCGCGGGGAAGACAGAGGGAGAGAAAGGGAAGGAGAGAGAAAGTGAGGCAGGACGCTGAGGGGGAGCGATGTGCCCGCTGAGGGTGATCCTGATCTTCCTCTCCGCGACGCTCGCCGGATTCTTCGTCATCCGGGGCCTGAGGTCCGAGACCGACTTCGACGACGGCGACTCCGCTCCCGACGCCGCCGAGGCCAAATCCGGCAACTGCGCGTCGTCGTCAACCTGCAAGGAGAAGGTCAGTTGGTGTCGCTCTCTTCCAAATACACATTCTTCGTTTCCCAAATTATTACCAAGCCCTGCCTCTACGCTAGGTTATATGCGGTTAGGGATCCGGCTCCTCCCGCCCCACTGCTTTTGATTCCTGTACCCATTTCTGCTGTATGCAACAATCAACTCGAATTCAATCCGGTGTTCTTGCCTCTATTGCAGATCGTCGCCGGGTTCTGGACCCTCGTGGACATGGCAAGCGGACGCTACCTTTGGCGCAACCTCGTCTCCTCCACCTCCTCCCAGCCCGTAACGCCGTCGCCGACAGCGGCCGACGCCCACGAGAAGAGGCAGTAGTAGTTGGTAGCCCTGAGCCGAGGACGACCGCGATCGGCCCCGCTCGCTAGTGCTCGTCGCTTTGCTTCCACATCACTCTTTCTTTCCTTTCTTGTATCATGCATTGCCCGACGCTCTCTGTATCTCTGTAAGGAAAAAACACCCATCCGCGATCCAGCTGCTGTAATTCAATTCGGGCTGGGGGAAGAGCAATTAGTTGTATGTTTCTTGTGCTCTGTATAAAGATGAAATCATACGGGTTTGCTGCTGCGACTCAGAACTTCCCTCTGTAGCGCTGATTGCTGTTCCGTGGATCATCTGCTGGTTTCCTTTGTTTGGTCCAAGGTAAAAAGGGTGCTAACTACAAACTGATTGCCCCTGGGAACTCCACTCTGATGGAAAATTTTCATGCGCAATAAGATTTCACTTCCACATACACACCTTTCATTGAGATACACCACGGAAATTACAACATCTTGATCCCTGCACTTCTTTAGGAAGAGAAAGATTAACGCCCAAACCACCCCCAAAATTGAAGGCAATTATCATCAGTTAGTTTCAGTAGAGGAATTCCTTTCCCTAGCAACACAAGCATCCACTGCAAGGGTTTGCTGCCTGTCTATACCCTGTCAAAATAGTCCTAAAGATCAACCCACTCCACAATAACCGAATTTGTCAATTCATTTTTACACAGTTTACAGCTCAACAACCCCACTACACAACTAGCCGGTGCAAAACTATTCCATCTTCTGCCTTGGTATCTGGGCCGCTAAGGGCAGCGGCTAATGTTTGACAGCTAGGTTGGATCTTGTTTTCTTGGCACATGGACGACTCTACCAGAATTACATACAGTAGTATTACTATCCATTCATCAGAGAACTGGGGCATTAACGTTGCACCAAAAGACAAAATGCGTTAACGACATTTATGAAAATTCGTCAACATTGTGCACACGCGTCAACATTGTACACACGCCTGTAAAAACACTGAATGTAAATTTTATCCTTTGATCAAGGGTATTGTAGTATAAAATCCGGAGTAATATATAAACGGCACTAACCGTAGCCCCCGGCTCCTATAGTCAGTATTGGAGGTTACCAAGCAAGCACCAGAGAACACAGCGAGAGGCGTTATCTCATGCCACTGAGCCAGGTATTCCCCAAGTGCGCTTTCCACCGTGTAATAGTGGCGGCATGCGTGAGCCTAACAACAAAGAGTGAAGACCGCCTTACAATAAAACTATCATTCAACAGATACATGCTACTTCTTTTTATCAACGTAAATCATTGCCAGAAAACTTTGCTTTCAGAGCCCAAAGTCGACTCTACCTATGTTTTCTTCATCTTGTGAATCTGTAATATGTCTCAACCATAATGCTATGTTTGGTACATGGAGGGGAAGAGAGGAGAGGGAAGGGGAGGGGGAGGGGAAGAGAGGGAAGGGGAGGGGAGGGGAGGAGAGGAGACACTTATTTTAGTCTGTTTGGTAGTATGGGGAACGGAAGGGGGGAGAATATAAAAAAACATGTCACTCCATATTGCTGCTAAAGATTATTAATACGTGAAAAATTAAGATAAATTAAACTCACATATCTCGTGATTAAAATAAAACTATTCATATAATTATTTTGTTAATGAATAAGATACACTTATCATGTCTTAACATCATTGAATTCTACATTTTTGGAGTTTGGCAGCATATCCATCAATAATTCATAACCGTCTTCTGACGGGAAACTAAGAAAAAACAACCAACATATCTGGATGTTGTATAAGATATATTTTATCTGAAGATATATTTTACCACTTCTCTTTTTATACCCATTATGGTTGTACGTGTAATTCCCTCCATATTTATTATTTTCCCTCTATTTATTTAAGTTTCCTCCATAATTTTAGAGTTTCCTCCACATTCCTCGATAATTTCCTCTATTTTTCTATTTTTCCTTATGTTGTTATATTTGTAACTTATATTTAACTCAAACCTTACGCATTTTCTAACAATATTTTTTCTAGACTTTCTAAGATTTTTCTAAATTGTGTGCTACATTTATTCTAGTTTCATTTTATTTTTAATTTTTCTCTCTAATTTTTTTCTCAAAATTCTCCCCAACATTTCTAAATAGTGCGCTACAATTTTCTCACCTCACCTGGAGGGATACAAGTATTTCCCACTATATTGTTTATATTTTTCCTCCACATTCCATATTTCTCTCAAGCCTTATAATAAATTTTCCGCCATATCTTTTCCCTTCCCCTTGTCTTCACTCCGATTTGGTGGGGAGAAGAGTGGTTGAAAATATACTTGATTCTTTCCCCTCCATTCCCCTTCATCCCCTCTATTCCCCTCCCTCCCCCTTCACCATGTGTAAACAAATAGGTTCAGTCTTTCCCCTCCCTCCCCCTCCCCCGCATTCACCGCGTACCAAATAGGTCGTAAGTTGACATCTAATTACAAGAACTTTGGAGGAATCAATGACATTTAATTTTTGGTCTCCTAGCTAGCGGTCATGATAAAACCAACCATTTTCCCACTATTTGTCTACATGTTCCACTCCTTGCGCTCCAAGGGTAGAAGGCAATTCAATCTGGGTCTTAGCACAATTGGGAATTGAAGTTGACATTGTGTGAGCTAGATCATCTAAGGCTCAATCCCAACCATGCCAAGGTCAACTATATGTATCCTTCTTTTCCAATAAACTATGTTGAGAGTTTACTCCAATCAAGATATCAATTCAAAATTTCTCCTTATAACCTTGTCCCAAGTCATATTAGATCTTCCTCTTCTTTAAATAATGTTTAACTCAACGCCATCACTCTGAATATGCATGTTAGTTGGTCTACCTTGCACATGATTATATCGTGTTATTCGATCCTCATGTAACTTGTCCTCAATACTTGCCTCCTCCACTTTATTATTGATTATAGAAATACCCCAAGTGATCTTGCCACACATCCATCTTATCATATATATTTTGGCCACATTTATTTGTCGAGACCTTATTTCTGCACCACTCGATATTCACTCCCATATATCATAGATGGTTGAATAGTTGTTTTTCTGAATCTTGGAGGGATCTTCCAACAACATACCACTTGAGTTGTGGTCCTCCATTTCAATCATCATGTGAACAACACCATCTGAAGCATCACCATCCATTCCAATAATTGAAACTTGTCACATTTTGGTACATCTACTCCATCAACTTATCTCCAACATTCACAACTCTAGATTGACTAAAAGCTTGACTAAGGTTGTGAACATGCCTCAACAAACAATGAAGGTCTATTTTGCAAATTCGGTCCTCCAATCAAGGGCCATTATTATAGTATAGTATCCAAAGTAATATATGAGCATCACTAGTTGTATCTCCCGACTCGCATAGTCATATTGGAGGCCACCAAGCAAGCCACACAGCTCAAAAGTGGTGTTATCTCATGCCACTGATTAGGTGTTCCCTGGTGCGGTCTATCTACATTTTCCACCATGTTTTTCTTATATGAAAAGTTCATAGAATAGATAATAAATTTAACATACAATCACATTTAAAATAATGAGTACATAAAGAAGCTTGATGGGTTGGGTCATAATTTAAATAGCACTACGAGTGCCATAACAATTAGCAGTAGTTGGCCCCAATGATGGAATCAAATGTATGACGGAATAAGCAATAAAGGGGGAGGCACCCCAACAATATGACTCTAAATGGGAATGAACAATCAAAATCCATTGGTCTCCACAAGGATGCTAACTACATGCACTAGTCATTTGCGTTAACAAACCGATTGCCCCAAAGAACTTCACTCTGATTGAAAATTTTTAGGCGCAATTAGATTTCACTTCCACATACACACCTTTGATTGAGACACACCACAGAAATTACAAACATCTTGCTCCCAGCAGTTCAAGGTTAGATTAACGCCCAAACCACCCCCAAACTGAAGGCAATTATCATTAGTTAGTTTCAGCAGAGGAATTCCTTTCACCAGCAATACAAGGAAGTATCCACAACAAGGGTTTGCTCCCTGTCTATACCCTATCAAAATAGCCCTAAAGATCAACCCACTCCACAATAATTGAATTGTCAATTCATTTTTACACAAGTTTACAGCTCAACAAACCCCTACTCAACTAGCCAGTGCAAAAGTATTCCATCTTCTGCCTTGGTATCTGGGCGGCTAATGTTTGACAGCTAGGTTGGATCTTGTTTTCTTGGCACATGGATGACTCTACCGGAATTACATACAGTAGTATTACTATTTATTCATCAGAGAACTGAGGCATCAACGTTGCACCAAATGACAAAATGCGTTAACGACATATGAAAATTCGTCAACATTGTGCACATGCCTGTAGAAACACTGAATGTGTACCTTATAAATTTTATCCTGTAATCAAGGATCATTATTGTAGTATAAAATCTGGAGTAATATATGAACGACACTTGCCGTAGGCCCCAACTCCTATAGTCGTATTGGAGGTTACCAAGCAAGCACCAGAGAACACAGCGAGTGGCGTTATCTCTTGCCACTGAGTCAGGTATTCCCCAAGTGCGCTTTCCACCATGTAATGGTGGCGGCATGCGTGAGCTAACAACAAAGAGTGAAGACCGCCTTACAATAAAACTATCATTCAACGGATAGGTGCTACTTCTTTTTATCAACGTAAATCATTGCCAAAAAACTTTGCTTTCAGATCCCAAAGTCGACTCTACCTATGTTTTCTACATCTAGTGCATGTGTGATATGTCTCAACCATAAAGTTGACACCTATTTACAAGAACTTTGGAGGAATTGAAGACACTTAATTTTTGGTCTCCTAGCTAGCGTTCAATGATAAAACCAACCCTTTTCCCACTATTTGTCTACCTGTTCCACTCCTTACGCTCCAAGGGTAGAAAGCAATTCAATTTGGGTCTCGGCACAATTGGGAATTGAAGTGGACATCGTGTGAGCTAGATCATCTAAGTCTCAATCCCAACCATGTCGATGTCAACTATATGGATCTTTCTTTTCCAATAAGCTCCGTTGAGGGTTTACTCCAATCAAGATATCAATTCAAAATTTCTCCTTATAAGCTTGTTTCAAGTCATATTAGATATGACTCTTCTTTAAATAATGTTTAACTCAATGCCAATCACTTTGAATATGCATGTTAGTTGGTCTGCCTTGCACATATGCATATCATCTTAGTCGATCCTCATGACACTTGTCATCAATACTTGCCACTGTCACTTCATTAATGATTACAGAAATATTTCAAGCAATCTTGCCACACATCCATCTTATCATATATATTTTGGCCACATTTATTTGTTGAGAGCATATTTCTTCACCACTTGATATTCACTCCCATATATCATAGATGGTCGAATAGTTGTTCTTTTGAATTTGAGAGGGATCTTCTGATGACATACCGCTTGAGTTGTGGTTCTCCATTTCAACCCTCACGTCATGATCCTGTGAACAACACCCTCTAAATCATCACCATCCATTTTAGTAATTGAAACATGTCATATTTTGGTGCATCTACTCCATCAACTTATATCCAACACCCACAACTCTAGATTGACTAAAAGCTCGGATAACATTGTGAACATGCCTCAACAAACACTGAAGGTCTAATTTGTGAATTCAATCCTCCAGTCAAGGGCCATTATTATAGTGTAGCATCCACAATAATATATGAGCATCACTAGTTGTATCTCCCAGCTCGTATAGTCATATTGGAGGTTACCAAGCAAGTAACAAAGATCAAAAGTGGTGTTATCTCTTGTGGCTGATTAGGTGTTCCCCTAGTGTGGCCTATCTACATTGTCCACTATGTTTTTCTTAAATGAAAAGATCATAGAATAGATAATAAAATTTAACATACAATCACATGTTATAATAATAAGTACATAAAGAAGCTAGATTTGTTGGGTCATAATATAAGTAACACTAGGAGTGTCATAACAATCAGGAGTATTTGGCCCCAATAATGGAATCAATTGTATGGTAGAATAAAGCAATAAAGGGGGAGGTACCCCAACAATAGGCCTCTAAATGGGAATGAACAATCAAAATTCATTGGTTTCCACAAGGATATCCTCAATGGTGTAAACCCATTGAGTAGATGTACTATCACCAAAAATGTGCAGATGGATGCTTGTTCTCTTCATTCTATTCCATGGTGTCCTAATGATCTGTAATGTAAAAATAAGTGAGATGAATCTATGACATTTGAGATAAGTATATGATGTTGTTGTGTTGGTTGTTAAATCTTCTTTTAAATTTTTTGCTTCAAATCATCCATATCAAGCAAAACAATAGAGTTTCATTTGTGTAGATATCATGTTGTATAGGTTGAGAGATCTGAAACATATGTTGGATAATTATCGATATTGATGTGTTCAAGTTTAGTGGAAGAAAGAAACAATGTTTGAGGAGAGTGGAAGTTGGGCATTGGACACAGAGATGTATAGTGGTTTCCTCATGTTGGGAGCATAGCAAGGAGGGTGGAAGTTAGACATGGGAGAAAGAGATCTGTAGTGGTTTCCTCATGTTGGGAGCATAAAGGCATTTAGAGGGTCATTGGAAACCCCTCTTCTTCATATTATTATCGATAAGAATCATGTTGTACCAGATGAGCCAAATCAGGAGTTTTATTTTTTGTGGTCTTGTGATTTTCCATATATTATTTGATGGGCATAGGTTTCCACAAAATGTAAAAAAGTCACATGCTAGCTTGGGAGAGTAAGTGGGTCCCCATATCCATGTGATGTGATTCCTAGTATTAGTTTTGATATGCCTAGTAATATCTGTATGAATGATATCCGAGAAAGAGGTTGTGAGAGTTCTTATGAGAATGTTATCACGTTGACTTCCTAACTGTAGTAGATCTTTTCCATTGATGATGTTGGATATGGAGGGTGGGATATGGAGATGTTGTAGGTAAGGTATTCCCTTAGAGAAAATCATATGATGATTGACATGGCATAATTACCTAAAAGGATTTGATTAAAAATAACATATATAAAGGAAAGCTTCCAATTCATCTATTTCACTCAGTTATGAGATAATGAGGATACAAAGTGAATGTCTAGCGAATTATATTACTCAATGATGTATGTTATCAAGTTCCTATCCTTGTGATGAGATCATACAGATGTTAAGAGTACATATACTTATTCTCATTATGTCCATGATCAGTTGTTATTGTGGAAGGTTGATAGACAACAATAACACATAAGATCAAAGTGTGAGTTGGTTGATGACTAAATCTCATTAGTCATGATATGGCAATATCAAACCAAGCACACATATACATGTAAGAGAACAATGTATCTGACAGGCCCACCTTGAGAGTGACACATGCTTATGGTGGTCACAGTCATCTCTCATAGTGAAGGTGGTGATTGTGATTCTTAGACCTAAAATCACTGCACTCATCACAAGTCGTTGGGTATACTTTGACATCATCAAACGCAGTCCTGAAACATGGGTTGTTATAGCGGTGATGATTAGGTGACTTTGATATATGGGGATAGATTGTGAGTGATAGATATGGGATTTGTCCCTTCTATTGGAGTATGATATCCTGGCCACTTGATAATTGAGACTGAGAAATGCATGCTCATGCACATGTGAATCAATATATGACATTGAGGTCACATTATCTCAGACAATCTGCTCTTGGTTCAAGGAATAGGATTGAACATTGAGAGGATGATCCTCCATGCCTCAAGTTCATCCTGGATATTAGAGACAAAGGAATTATGCAATCACTACAACACCTTACACAGATTGTAAGTTGAAGTTGTTCTCCAACTTTCCATTTCACTTGGGTAGCACTGATGTGTGACTAGGCACCACTCTTTGCTTGTGATGTCATAAGCTAGTTATGGACATTCACGACCAACGTGATATGGGACCTATAGGGTCACACACATACAAACTCATCTAGAAGAGGAGTTTGATATTGAACGACAATTAGATTTATTACTAAAGTGTTTAAGTATTCAATTCATGTAAATAATTGCTTGAATGGCAGACCATGTCTGCCAAATGACCATCTTACTGAGTGAGACGACTGTTTGGGCAGCCGAGACGTGCGTATCATGTAGTTGAGATGGACGTTTGGGGGTCAGGTTAATCAGAGATCGAATTGGCTAAGTTTTTCCCTTGAACCAACCAAAATCGACCGACTCATCTCAACTCACCAGACGACCATCTGGGTGAGTGAGACAGGCATCTTGTTGGTGTGAGATGGATCGGTTGGGACGGACAAAAGTTCTGGAGTTTTCTAAACTCATTTCAATTGCACATACTTGGGGTGCAAGTAAATTAATGTATGACATTAATTAGGAAATGATTTACCAATTCATATCTGTCTGAGAAAGCATGAAATGACATTCTCGAGTCTCAAACAACTATCTCACATAGAGAAACGACCATCTTCACTTACTAGATGACCATTTTGTTGACTCAAGGTCAATTAGGTCAATGTTGACTCACGTCTAAATTGACTAAACCCGTGTTTTGATGATGACTAACCATTCCACATATTGGTGTCTAATGTCTCTAATTGATTAATTTCAGATTAGGTATAGACACACTCCAAATGCCCTAACTTGCGCATCTCAAATTGGAGAAAAGACAAGTCAAAGTCAATACAAGTGCACGTTTTTGTAATATGATGCATATCCATTAGAATCATGTTGTAAATCACTTGTAATGATTGTATGACTTGTAATTAAGCTTAGAAAAATATCAGGAACACTTAGATCGAATATTAGAGCACTTTAGATGCATCTTTGAAAATCAATTACAGGCACTTGGTCGGTCGAGTTTCCCCAGCCTAAAACTCGACCGATCAACCTTGGTCGATTTTCTGAAGATTGCATCGGTCGAGTTGTGCACTCACAGAACTCGACCGATTGGGTAGTAGGCCATTTCCAGTTGAAATGGTCGGTCGAGTTTCCTCAGGACAAACTCGACCGATCCTTTGAACATAGGTTTGCCTCCTACTTGATCGGTCGAGTTGCACCCATTAGAACTCGACTGATTGCACTGTACGGAAAAGTGTAGAAAAGTGTTTCTAGCCATTGTGGGGTTGCAACAAGTGAAAATAGATCCGTTGCAAGCCACAAAACGGCTAGTTTTCATTCACAAGTGTTCCCAAAGGCTAAGAGGCATCCCCAGCTATAAATAGGACCCCTTGGGCTTCATTCCAAGGTTGAGCATTCATTGCAAACTCTTTGTGAGGTTCCTATTCTATAGTTGAGTGCTTCCTATAGCCTCCTCTCTCTCTCTAAGCTTAATCACTTGCAACATCCATTAGAGTGAGTAGGAGATTTGTAAGAGAGCTAGTTTTATATGTATATCTTGTGAGGCTCTCACTTCCACCACCTCCCCATCTCTCATTTGCAATCATGAAGATGAAGGTTCTCTCTCTTGTCCAAGAGAGGTGAAGAAGAACAAGGGAAGGAGTCCCTTGGTGAAGATCAAGGCAGAATACTTGGAGCTAGAGTGGGTAAGCCCTTGGAGAAGGCAAAAGACTCAAGCTCAAGTAGGTAAGACCTTGGTGGAAGCTTCTCCGAGTGAAGGTGAAGTCAAAGGCGGAAGATCCAAGAAGAGTGGGTAATTCCTACAAGGCCGAAGACTTGTGCAAGAGTGGGTAAGTCCTTGGAGAAGGCCGAAGACTCTTGCAAAGTGGGTAAGTCCTTGGTAAGGTTGAAGACTCTTTGTATTGGATAGGTAAGTCCTTTGTTGGTCATGTATTGTAAGTCTTATAAGTGAATATAAGAGTGCAATTGTTGGAAGTCCTAGAGGTTGACCTCTCTAGGCAAGTGGAATGCCACACTTCTAGTTTGAAGTGTGGAACCACTCTAAATAGCTTGTTTAATTGGTGCATGTTCAATCTCTCTTATCCTTGCTATGCATGATTTAGTTGCACTCAAATTACCTATTTAACAACCTTATCTTTTGATATATCTTGAAGGTTTGATGAGTTTTGTTTAAGTGCTTTGAGCTCTATTCACCCCCCCTCTAGAGCATCTAATCACCCATCTAGGATCCAACACATTTCTGCTGACGCAAGTTGTGAAACTTCTAGAATTATTGTGAAAATTTAAGATCTTCCGATCCTTTCCGATCCCGATTTAGTCCCACATTGGCTGGGGACTAGGAACCTTGACCTGACCTCTACTATAAATAGAGGGGTACTGGGGGCTTCCAAGAGTACAACACAGATAATTAAGAATTAGTTCCTCTAACAAGTGTTGTCCTATCTAGTTGTGGTAACCAAGAGAGCTCAGGCAAGTCCTACCTGAAAAGGAGGGATAGCCAACAGGAGAGAACAACTGAGAAGTTTTCATTATGGGAGAGGAGGTTGGTGACTAGTACACCAACAGGGAGGACAACTCCTTCCTATATGTTCTTGGTGAACGACATGAGTTCTGGTTAGTCTGTGTGGACTACTCTAGAGGAAGGAGTCCTTTGGCTGCTGTTCGGAGAGCAAAGTCAACCTATAGTTCGTGGCTAGACCATTGGAGTCACTATAGAGGTTGCACAAACGTTGTTTATGGTGAAGACTAGGAGATACACAACCACCATCCAAAAGAAACTTATCAACAGTTGCAAATAAGTAAGTCTTGTCACTGGACTTGCTCCAAGACTTGGTATAACTCACTAAAACCATCCTTCCTATTTCATAGTAGTTGACGCGATCTTGCTGTATTGGGGAATATGAATGGATAAATTTTTTATTTCCCCTGCTATACTCTATGCCCATATTTTCCAAATAGTGGTATCAGAGTCACACCAATTTACTATGTTTTAGGATAATTGATATGATCAGATTTTGGTTTTATCATTTATTTATTACATACAATGTGAATATTTAAACTTCTCTCATATGTGTATCCCGATCAAAGACCACATAATTCCAAACTAACACACACACACACACACACACACACACACATATATATATATATATATATATATATATATATATATATATATATATATGCAATTTATAGGCGTCACCTTAAAAGTGGTTTGGATGGTGGATGTGTAGCGTGGTTATGGACTAAACCCTAAATCTGTGTGTGGTTGAATGGTTTGGTTCTTATTTATCTTGGTCTTCATACCAAGCCTCTACCCCCTCTTCTAGTGTAAAGTATAAGTAGACATGACCATAACCACCGCCTTTTGTTTTATGTTACATGTTTACGTTGTGGGATATGGGATATAGCATGTATATGATATATGTGGTGATTGGATACAATATATGCATATATATGATATATATAAAACCCCTCAATCAAACATATTAATTCTAAGATGCTTTCCAATAGCAATACGCATGAAAAACTTCATCGACCAAGCGTAGATTTGAACAAATCATGGTGTGTTGTCTATATCGTGGAAGTGAGATGGTAGGTATGTAGATTTGCACAAAGCATGGTGCGTATCTATCGTATTGTCTGTTGGGTAGGGCTTAACTGGTGACTTAGAGAGTCCAGGCCCAGAAGCATGCAGATGATCATGGCAAGGTGTTGCACATATCATCTATCCAAGAGTTGCATATGATATAATTGGCAAGTTGACCTACCTAAGTAGTCAGGTTGTGGGGGATTGGCAAAATCTGACTCATGACTTGATGAAATATGGATCTTGGCTCATTAGAAAATTGTTCACTATAATTTTCTAAATTGATACTTGAGGGTTATCAATTTGAACAAATAATGATAATGATAATTAATTAAAGACCTAATTGTTATCACTCAAATTTTAATCAAATCAAATTAAAAATGAGTTTTTGGCAAAATTATAAATTCTTTATATAATCAAATGGCCACACCGAACACTCACATTTCTTTGTGATCATTCCTTGAGAAGGACAAACTAGTTGGTAACAACTTCTACAACTGGTTCAGGATGCTAAGAATTGTTCTCACGTATGAGCGCAAGCTCTATGTCCTGGAAACGCCATAACCAGAGGAACCGACTCAAAATGCTCCAAGGGTTGACAAGGATGCTGATAAGAAGTATAATGAGGATGTCATGGATGTCAAGTGTCTGATGTTATGTTCAATGAACCATGAGTTGCAAAGGCAGCTTGAGAACATGGGGGTGATTGAGATGGTCACACATCTCAAGAACATGTACCAAGATTAGGAAAGATAGGGGAGACACGATGTCTCCAAGGCACTATTCAAATGCAACATGACAGAAGGAGATCCATTAGGTCCTCATGTACTTAAGATCATTGGGTATGTGGAGAACCTATCCGGAATGGGATTCCCCTTGGGTCAAGTGTTGGACATTGACATGATTATGCAGCCCCTGCCAGGGTCATATAGTCAGTTTTCATGAACTACAACATGAACGACTTTGACAAGACATTGTCAAAGTTGTTAGGAGAGACACAAATGAAGAAAGACAAGCCCAAGTCTGTGATCATGGTCAACAAGACAAAGGGGAAGTCTAAAGGTAAAGGCAAGGCTAAGAAGAGTTCTAAAGTTAGCAAGAAGCCCAAGTTTTCAGAACTCAAGGAAAAAGGTGGAGTAAAGAAACAAAGAGGCAATTTTCACCATTGTCACCGGCCTGGACATTGGAAGAGAAATTGCCCACTCCAGTTAGAGGAACTAAAGAAGAAGAAGGATGGCACCGAGGCCTCCAGTTCAGGTATAAACCATATAAGATAAATTTGACTACTTCTTAGAATTGGTATTTGATACCAAATAGAGATCTGACATACTGATGTACATGATATGACAAGAAGTAAAAGCCCTCATAGAAGGACAAAGATGGACAAGGCAGATCAAGTGTTACGAAAGTTGTAGTCTACATTTAAATTTATCTTAGCCCAATGGACATGTAATGGAGTTATTAGAACTGCTATTTCATTATGTCATTAGAATAGAAAAATTTTCTTTATGCATTTTATATGGACGAGGATGGTTATCAATAAAGAATTATTAGTGATTCTATTTCAAAGATATGATCTTGCATGGCATTAGTCCTAAAACATCTTGTGATATTTTATAAAATGATCCAAAGATCAATGTTTATACCAAAGGAATATTATTGATAACTCAAGATTATCATTAGCATTAATCATCTTGTATGAACACATATGAAATGCATACCTATATTACACATTGATGTTGATATAGATTCCCTTGGTTATTGAACCTAAGGAAATATGCAAGTCTTATTCATACACAATATGACATGACATTCTTCACTAAACGTAGTGGGAGGATAAATGATTTCATTAGACCTTATGCATATGATGCATGAAGATCTTATGGAATGAATGCTACAAGAAATTAATACTTCATTTTCATTTACTGATAATATGATGATATGTACCAAATGAAAAAAATCTCTTGAAACTGCTCAAGGAGATTATAAATGAAGTAAGACATTGATGAAAGTATTAAGATACTTTGATATGATCAAATGTTGAAACACTTTATATCAATACCTTGAGTACCTTCAGGAAAGAATTGTGATAATGTATCACAAGTCAAATTCATATGAACATGATGATGTATCAGAATGAAGGTTTACCATGATGAGTCATGATATAATTATCAATTAATCTAATGTTCTTATATCCTCATAAAAATATACCTATCGCTGAATAATGTACCATGAGAATGCTTTGTAAGACATCATATATGGTATGATTTGGGAATGTCCCAATAGGTCTAAAGGATTTAAACCCACCTTGAGAAAGTAGTTTCTTGAGGAGGTTTATCCACAAACCATGATAGTTGAACATTACTATTAATCTCAATCCAATAACAAAATTGTTTTGTTAATAGGATAATTGAGTTCTTAAAGATTCAGTGGGAGTAAAAGTAATACTCAAAGTGTTTGAGATCAACAATATGGGTACAATAAGAACAATGAGAATCACAAGTTGTTATGGAATCCCATGTTCATCATGTAATATAGAACAAAATAGTTCTAGTAAAACACATATCAGATTGGAGGATTGTGAATCTAACGATTAAGATGGGTTGGTCATACAGGATGAACCAACTAGTCAACTAGAAGCTATTTTTGAGTAATATGGGATCCATGTAATGTAACAAGGAATGATCTTGGTAGTGCCACCTTAAAGGGTAACACCTAAAGGGTATAATAGGGTCTTGTTGCAAAGACCTACATGGATAACATAAAAGGACAGATTGGTTGAATAAATCAAGTTCAAGTTGTTGGACATGATAGAAATTCCTTTACCGATAGTCATGCTTGTTATTGTAGTTAGAATGGAATATGATATTTTGCGTATGAAGATGGAAACCAAATTCATTAAAGTGATACATCATAGGATCTGTACGTGGAACAACCTAAAAGGTTTCATTACTTCATGAAAGAAAACTAAGACTGTAAACTACAAAGTTCAATTTGGGATTGATACAAGCAACTCATAAGTGGGATCTTTTGACTTGACAAGATAGTCAAAGAGTTTGACTTAAATCAAGACAAAAGAAGAATTATTTGTTTACAAAAGATTTAGTGGGAGCATATATGAATATTGCACATATGATGAGGAATGACATCTCAATATTGTGAATGTTGAGAACTGACATTAAAAAAAACCTTCAACAATGAAGGATTAAGTGAAACATCTTATGAGATAAGGATCAAAACCTATGAGATAGTTAATGAAGGTTTCACAATGGAAGTTTGAGCACATACAATAGTAATGCGTAGAAAGAGTTCAACATGAATGGATTCAATGAGAGAGAATTCAGATTAGTCTGTCATGAACCCTATATTCCAAATCTTGTAAAGAATGGAAATATCATGAATAAGATTCCATGGGCCATTCCAGTAGTAGATATATCATGTAAGCTATTAACAAGCTTATCCCATATAATCTTGTATGTATTAGACATGACAAGATGATATAAATTACAATAAGGGTAATTGGAAAGTCATTGAAGATATCCATTAGTACTTGAGAAGTGACTAAGGATAGATTGCTAGTCAATGATGATAGAAATATAAAGGAAGAGTTGGATGTAAAGGGTTACATCGATGTAAGCTTCCATAAATGAAAAAGTTGATTGCAAAATAAATTATGTTTTGATTTTAGAAGAGAAAAGGATGTGATTAGTTGGAAAGGTTCTGAACTAATATTCATTAATACTATTCTACATTAGAAGCTGAGTATACTTGTGTTATGAACACAAAGTGATACTATATGGATCTAGAGGTTCATAGGATGAACTTATAGATGTTACAACCATTGATTACTCAGTAGAAATATTGTGACAACAATGGAACAAATTGTTAGGCAAGGAATATCATATACCATATTACGATGATTTCATCTCAGAGCAAAGTGATAAGAAACATGCAATATCCTGACTGTAAGCAAAGTGTTGCTAACCTGCTAAATCAGCACTAGTGCAGTGAAGGCATGTTGGACATGTTTAGATCACTAAGGATGAGATCTGTTGCTGATTGGCTCTAAGTAAAAGTGGGAGTCTGTTGGTAAGGTATGCCCATAGAGACAATCATATGATGATTGACATGACATAATTACCTAAAAGGATTTGATTAATAATAACATATATAAAGGCAAGTTTCCAATTCATCTGTTTTACCCAGTTATGAGATAATGAGAATATAAAATGAATGTCTAGAGAATTATATTACTCAATGATGTATGTTGTCAAGTTCCTATCCTTGTGACATACAAATGTTAAGAGTACATATACATATTATCATTATGTCCATGATCAATTGTTATTCTGGAAGGTTGATAGACAAAAATAACACATAAGATCAGAGTGTGAGTTGGTTGATGACTAAATCTTATTAGTCATGATATGGCAATATCAAACCAAGCACACAGATGTGTGTTATAAAATAGTATATTAGATAGACCCACCTTGAGAGTGACACATGGTTATGGTGGTCACAATAATCTCTCATAGTGAAGGTGGTGATTATGATTCTTAGACCTAAAATCACTACACTTGTCACATGTCGTTGGGTACGCTTTGGCATCATCAAACACAATCCTAAAAAATGGGTTGTTATAACGGTGATGATTGGGTGACTTCGACACATGGGAATAGACTGTGAGTGATAGATATGGGATTTGTTACTCCTACTGGAGTATGATATCCTGGTCACTTGATAAGAGAGACTAAGAAACACATGTGCATGCACATGTGAATCAATATATGATAATGAGGTCACATTATCTCAGACAGTCTACTCTTTATTCAAGGAATAGGATTGAACGTTGAGAGGATGAACCTCCATGACTCAAGTTCATCCTGGATATAAGAGATAAATGAATTATATAATCACTGCAACACCTTATACAGATTGTAGGTTGAAGTTGTTCTCCAACTTTCCATTTCACTTGGGTAGCACTGATGTATGACTAGGCACCACTCTTTTCTTGTGATGTCATAAGCTAGTTATGGACATTCACTTCCAAATTGATATGGGACCGATAGTGTCACACACATAGGAACTCATCTAGAAGATGAGTTTGATCTTAAATGACAATTGGATTGATTACTAAAGTGTTTAGGTATTCAATTCACACAGCTGATTGCTTGAATGGATGACCATGTCTACCAAATGACCATCTCATTGAGTGAGATGGCTGTTTGGGAAGCCAAACGGATGTCTCATGTAGTTGAAACAACCGTTTGGGGGTCAGATTAATCATAGATTGAAATGGCTAAGTTTTGCCCTTGAACCAACCTGTTCAATATGCTTGGACTGACTGGCTCATCTCAACTCACCATACGACTGTCTAGGTTAGTGAGATGAGCATCTGGATGGCATGAGATGGATCGATTGGGACAAAGGGAAGTTGTGGAGTTTTCCAAACTCGTTTCAATTGCACATACTTGGGGTGCAAGTAAATTAACTTGTGATATTAATTAGAAAATGATTTGACAATCCATTCCTGACCGGGAAAGTGGGAAACGACCATCTTGCTTAGCGAGATGATAGTCTCGTATCCCAGAAGACTGTCTTGCTTAGTGAAATGACCATCTTGCATGCGAGATGACCGTCTCGGCTTATGAGATGACTGTTTTAGCTGACGCAAGTTGTGAAACTTCAAGAATTATTGCAAAAATTTAGGATCTTCCGATCCTTTCCACTCCCGCTTTAGTCCCACATTGGTTGGGGACTAAGAACCTTGAACCTAACCTCTACTATAAACAGAGGAGTATTGGGGGCTTCCTAGAGTACAACATAGATAACTGAGAATCAGTTCCTATGACAAGTGTTGTCATCTCTAGTTGTGGTAACTAAGAGAGCCTGAGCAAGTCCTACTTGAAAAGGAGGGATAGCCAACGGGAGAGAACAACTGAGAAGTTGTCATTATGGGAGAGAAAGTTGGTAACTAGTACACCAACGGGGAGGACAACTCCTTTCTGTCTATTCTTGGTGAACGACATGAGTTCTAGTTGGTTTGTATGGACTATTCTAGAGGCATGAGTCATTTGGCTGTTGCTCGGAGAGCAAAGTCAACCTGCAGTCTGTAGCTAGACCACTGGATTTGCTGTAGAGGTTGTGCAGATGTTGTTTGTGGTGAAGACCAGGAATTATACAACCACCGTCTAAGAGAAACTTATCAACAGTTGTAAAGAAGTGAGTTTTGTCATTGGACTTGATCCATGATCAGGTATAACTCGCTAAAACCATCCTTCATATTTAATAGTAGTTGACGCGATCTTGATGTATTTGGGAACATGGATAGATAAAACTTTTGTTTCTGGTGTCATACTCTGTGCCCGTATTTCTCAACAGATGCTTTGTTTGTGGATGATGGGTTGTCCATGGAACCAAGGATTAGGCCAAATGTTGGTAATATGGGGTGGTTTAACAATGTAGTTCTATATGAAGGGTATGTGTCGGTTTATGTGTTTCCATAGTGGCAAGGCTCCTCTGTGCTTGATTTTCCACCAAGAATTTTTGAAATGGTAATACTTATCAATTATGTGTTCTTTCTAGATGCGACTTCTATCTGAACAAAGTCTAGAGATGATTTAAAGGATCACACAAATAACATTTGTACTGATGTTGATAATGCCTTATCCACTGTTATTTTTATGGTGCACTAGTATCATACCAATTAACTAAATGGATTTTGTTTCCTAAATTTTTTCATAGAAAGTCTCTGTAGATCTAATCGATGATTTTATGAATGTGTGCAAGGATAGGAATAAAACTAAGGTAATAGGTGGTTAGTGAAGTGAGTGAGCTATTGAGGAGTGTGAGTCTACAACTAAATCAAGGAAGTTGATTTTTATGAAAATAGGTAGTTGTTAAGTTTATGATGATATCCAGATGGATTTTGGCAATGTGTATGAGGAAACAAGAAGATCAAGGAAGGTTAGTAAGAAGCCTTCAATTTTGTAGTTGAAAAGAGATTGGTATCAATTGATCTTCTTGGGGTTGACACGAGTATTGATAATATCATATTTTTTAAGGTAGATCTTGAGTCTCGAGATGTAAGAGAAGATTTCTAGGATCACTACAGAAAAAAGATGTTTTAACTACAATTGTTTGGGTTATAGTTAATTTATGTGTAGTGAGAACTATTTTTAGTTATGAAATATATTTGTGTAACCAAAATAATTGTAGCTCTTTTGATTGTATCCACAATGTAGTTAGTTGGCTTAATTGAAAACAAAAACAAAAAACCCCAAAATTTCCCTCCCCCCATGCTCACTATTTCCCTGGTTCCCCCCTCCCGTCCCTCCGTCCCCCGCGCAATGCAGCAATCATCGTCTTCCGGCTTCCGCCTCCCTACTGCCGTTCGAAGGTGTTCCTCAGCCGTCTGCCCTCCCTTTGGCCGTGCAAAGGTGTTTCATCAGTCGTTCACCCTCCCTCCAGCCGTTCGAAGGTGGTTCCTCCGTAGCTGCCTCCGCCAGACCTCCGCAACTACTTCCATCACCCATGCCCTCTGAAGGTGCTTCCTACCCCGACGCTCTCCATAGGTGATTCCTCTGTCAGTGCCTCTACAGTGGGTTCCTCCGCCAATGCCCTCCGCAATAGCTTCCTCCACAGATGCCCTCCGTAGGTGCTTCCTCCCCTAACGCCTTCCGTAGGTGCTTCCTCCACCGACGTCCTCTGCAATTGGTTAATCTGCCGACGCCCTCTGCAGTTGCTTCCTCCTCCAGCGCCCTCTGCACTTGCTATCTCTACCGGAGCACTCGTAGTTGCTTCCTCCACCAGAGCCCGCTTCCTCCTTCGCCGGCGCCCGCTTCTTCCCCTACAGTTCTCCTGCATATAATAACTGAGGTAAATCCACTGTTTAGGACACAATTGATAATCAACCTATTATGCTCTGGATTGCTTTGTTGAGTGTGGTATGTGAAGAATCATGAATGGATCCATAGATCCTCTTCTGGTAGGTGTGCACTTGTGGATATTGTATCCAATATTTGTTATTGGGCTTAGGTATTGGATCCCTTAGATGACGGGAAGTTAGTGACATAGTGGTCCTATGTAAAACACTTTTGTATGTAGAACATGGGAACTCATAGACTGATAATTGCTTGGGATAATTTTTTCCCTTTAAAGATGAGACGGTAATTCACCCTCTGTATATTACTACAGTGCATGATTTAGCATCTTCACACACTTTTGAAATAAAAGCTTCTCTAATATGAATTTAAAGGGAAACAACATATGATTTAGCATCTCAAAACATAATTTTGTCATTTCTTGGTATTTAAGCTGCTATATATATGAGCCTCTTGGTGTTGGAGCTATTATATTTGCAGCAATGAATTAATTGATTATTTTGTTGAGAGCTACTAGAAATAGGCTATTATATTTGCTAACATAGGAAGATGGACTTTTGAGCCATATTTTATTTTTGTCATTTATTTTATGATTGCTTCAGTTACAATTAATTTATATGTAGCGAGTGCTTTTTGTAATCCTCCTTTTAAATATATTTTTTCTGACCTTCAACAACCATATTAAACCAACATTAGGTATAAACCAACCATTTTGTAATCCTTCTTTTGCTGATATAGTTAGCCTTGGTATTTGAGAAATTAAATAAGGCCTCATTACATAGAATATACTAAATGAGATTGAACTGTTAATCAATTCTAAAAGAAGATAGAAGACTAACATTGGAAGCTGTGTACGTTGGCAATAATACTTAAGAAGAGTATATTCATGAGTGGGTGATGTGTAGTATATAAGTTAGCATGATAAACAAAATAAGACCATGTGTATAGCCATCAATCTCAAACTGTGATGTTGTGCTTTAGTTGTGGAAATAAACAACTATGGTTGTGATATGTGATCATATGTGACACTTTGCTCCTACATATCTCTCAATTAGATATATATTGGGTGGTGCATCAAATGAGAATAGTGATTGTCTGCAAATACTGGGTGAATCTAGGACACATTGGCAAGTCATTATTTCTCCATGTTTGGAAGTACGACATATATACATGCATACTGTGGTAGGTGGTTTACATATGGGTCAAAAACTCGACTGAGTTGATAAATGAGGAATAAAGACTAACTTTATCTAGAGTGCATATTCAATATCATATAGATTAGAATCGTTTGGATACAAAAACAATAACATATGCTATAATCATGAGTTTATCATGTTTAGGATGAAGAATACAACAAATGATTGACTACTTTCAGAATGGAACTTATCAGTCAATTTCAATTTTTCCATAAGCATGGTTATTTAAATTCCTAGTAAATTCCAGGTATTATATTTTGATAGAATTTACAACATATTCTTTTAACAAAGTGGAAAAGTAAGCCAAATTGCTATAGTTGTTAGAATATTCATTTCACAGAAAGTATAATATAGTCCATGATCCTTTGGTTACCATTGAAGCATGGATTTTTTGTTTCCATTCTAACCAATAGTACTAAAATAGTATAATGCATACTCATTATTATATACTAAATGAGTCATTATATGATTTTAAACAGAATAGTATAAAATATACTAACTGATTTTGACTTGTATATGACCCATGTAATGGTATCAATAGGTATATAAGATCTCCCTACAAAGTTAAACAAGTGGGATAGCTTTGGAAAATGAGTAGCTAATGCTTTCTTCATTGGTAGAGGGTGGACTAGCCTCAGTGACACTGTCTGTCCTCAGAATTCGAAAATCCAATTTCTTACTGGTCTGGGCAAACTCTGCCCAAGATCTGAGAAAGAGATCTTAAACCTTATTGAAACTAAGTTATGTAACAATTTTTAATACTTTGTATTCTTATCCTTTTTTTCTTAATTGTTATAGGTAGTCATGATAGATAAAAGTTGGATCCATGAGGAACACAGAACAAACACGACATATTTACTTGGGGTGGTTAAATTTTTAGAGCATGCATTTTCAAAATCCAGCAGGGATGGGACTATCTTATGTCCTTGTAAGCAGTTCTTAAATGTGCATAGGTAGAATCGGCAAGTCACAACTGGACACTTGTTATGGAATGGATTCTTGACCACCTACACAAATTGGATTTTTCACGGCGAGGGTTCATTTGATAGCTCTGAGGATTCACAAATACAAAATGACATGTCTAAAGATGACATGAGTGTCATGTTGCATGATGTGTATGGTGTATCACAGGATGGAGAGAATATGGAAGACGATGACCATCGATTTGTATTTTTTGATGATGTAAAAACTGAAAAATTTTACAAACTGTTAGAGATTGCTGCACATGAATTGTACCCTGGAAGTAAGAAGTACTCTAAATTGTATACTATTGTTAGGTTGTTTCACATAAAATGTGTCAATAATTGGAGTAATAAGTCATTTTCTAAGCGGCTTGAGCTTTTGAAGGAATTTCTTCCAGAGGGTGAGACGTTGCCCCGCTCTTATTATGAAATCAGGAAAATAATCAGGGACCTTGGACTTGACTATGATAAAATCGATGCTTGCAAAAATAACTACTTTTTGTATCAAAATGATTTTGCAGATAAGACTTCATGTCTGAAATGTGGTGCTTCTAGATATAGAGAAATCAAAATTGAGGAAGCTGGTGTAGAAAACATTCGTACGAACAAGAAAGGAGTTCCTTGTAAAGTCTTGCACTACTTTCCCTTGACTCCTAGGTTGAAGAGATTTTTCATGTGTTCAAAACTATCACCCCTAATGCGGTGACACGATGAAAGTCGTACCAAGGATGGGATTCTATGACATCCACTAGATTCTCCAGCATGGAAGACGTTTGATAATATGCATGCTGAGTTTGCTTCTGATTCTTGCAATGTTCGCCTTGGATTAACTTCCGATGGATTTAATCCCTTTGGCCTCATGAGTCTATCATATAGCATTTGGCCCATCGTATTGATTCTGTACAACTTGCCACCATGGTTGTGCATGAAGTCTCCCAATTTCATCCTGTCGATGATTATTCCTGGTCCAACTCAACTCGGAATGGACATAGATGTCTACCCGCAACCGTTGATTGAGGAGTTAAAAGAACTGTGGGAAGCTGGTGCTGATACTTATGATGTTGATCGTAAAGAGGTTTTCAAGTTGCATGCCGCCTTACTATGGATGATAAGCGACTTTCCTGCATATGGTTATCTATCTGGTTGGCAAACTAGTGGGTATCTTGCATTTCCTTTTTGCAACAAAGATGTGTTCTCATAGAGACTACCATATAGTAAGAAGGCATGTTTCATGGGTCACAGGAGGTTCCTCCCAATGGATCATAAATTTCATAAAGATGCTTCATCATTTGACGGAAAATAAGAATTTATAAGTGCTCCTAAGATGTTGTCTGGAAGTCAAGTTCTAGATCAAACTAGAGATGTAGATAATCTACCGTACAACTAGAGAAAGAAAAGTATATTTTTTGAGCTGCCATACTGGAAGCATAACCTTATACATCATAATCGTGACATGATGCACATAGAAAAGAATGTATGTGAGACTTTGATTCACACACTGCTAGGAATGGAGAAGTCAAAGGACACTAAAAATTCTCGATATGACCTCAAAGAGATGGGCATAAGGAATAGACTTCCCATTATCAAGGACATAAATAAAAAAATCATCTCGTCTTCATGTTCTACTTTGAAGAAGGAGGAAAAGGAATTATTCTATAAGTTGTTGAAGTCTGCTCGAGTTCTTGGTGGGTATTCTTCTAATATAACTAGAAATGCATGCATCAAAGAAAGAAAGTTGATGGCATTGAAGAGTCATGATATTCACGTATTGATGCAACAATTTCTCCCATTAGCTTTACAAGTAGTGTTGCCCAAAAAAATGTTAGATCTGTTGTAATTGAGTTGTCCAAGTTTTTTAAAGACTTATGCTCTAAAGTCATAAATCCAAATACTTTTGAGAAGTTGGAATCCAGAATAGTAGTTACTCTTTGTAATCTAGAGAAGATTCTCCCACCATCATTCTTTGATGTGATGGAGTATGTGGTCATTCATCTTCAACGAGAAGTGAAGATAGCCAGACCGATATTCTATCGTTGGATGTACCCCGTGGAGAGGTAATCTTCCTAACAATTAAATTTGTTTAGACTTTGCATCCAATCATATGTGATGTTCTCACAAAGTCTTTTCTTCTTATTAATACAGACACTTACAAACTTTAAAAAGATATGTGCAAAATAAAGCTACTCCAGAAGCTTCTATAGCAGAAGGTTACTTGGCAAATGAATGCTTAACATTCTGTTCGAGATATCTCTTAGGAGTTGAGAGAAGGTTCACTAAATTGTCTAGAAATGATGTGGAAGATGAAGATATGGATAATGATGAAGAGTGGTCTATATTCTTTCATAAAGGGCGTCATCTAGGAAAGAAGACTCCTATTACGCTTGATAGCACAATGCTCAAAGCTGCACATCAATATATTTTAGCCAATTGTGATGCAGTTGATCCATACGTGAAGTAAGATCGTTGTTTACTTTTCACTATGTAATTTCATATTTACGTCTAGGTGTGTCACACGTGTTTGTTGGCAGGGAGCACATCCGATACTTGAAGAAAATCAATCCACGTGCACGGCAATGGGAAATCAATAATCTTCATATGAACAGTTTCAATGAATGGTTTAAGAAACATGTAAGTTTAAATAAGTTATTTCCATTAGCAGAATAACAAAAATATATAAATAATAAAATTCATAATATTTTTAGATTGAGGAGAAGGAAAAGTCGACAATTGTGTCACCAAACCTTTTAGTGTTGGCTCGAGGATCGCAACAAATGACAATGCAATATGCAAGATATGTAACAAATGGTTATAGATTTCACACCAAGGATCGAGAATGTGATAGAAAATCCTGTAACGGGTCAGGTTACATACTATGGGGTGTTAAGGGACATTTTCGAGATCAGTTATTACGAGCAACTTAAAGTTGTATTGTTCAAATGTGACTGGGTCAATGCAAACAGAGGCATCAAAAAATCTGAAAATGATTTCACAATGGTCAATTTAAAATGTATTGATGTAACTGATCATCCATTTGCATTGGACTCCCAAGCACAAAAAGTGTTTTATGTGAAAGACATAAGTCAAAAAAAATTTGAGTTTTGTTGTACACACTACACCCCGTGATACTTATGACATGGAGGAGAAGCTTCACGATAATTTCATTGATGGAACCTTCTTTTCAGAAGATAAATCTCCAAGTGATTTGGAAGATATCTTAAGTGACGTTTGTGATGATGTTAATTTAGTCAGAGAAGACATGTAGGGTGTGACCTTTTATGAAGGGGGTCATGATCCCCATCATTGATCTTATGTAACTCTTTTTATTTTATTAGTTGGGTCAATTACTGGAAACACTCATGTTATCCTTTTATTTCTAAAATGGTCATTTATTCTTTTACATAATTATACATTTGTTGCACAATTTTTTTCTTTTGGGTTAATCTTCTTAATGAGTTTGCTTGTTGGATGTTGGCTTCATCAGCAAAATAAAAATATTATTAAAATTTTTAATTTTATTTGAGGAACACAATTAGAGAATGTATGCCATGATTTCAGTTTGTAATTGAATACTTTTGATATCAATTGTCTTTTTAGGAGAATGAAAAGATGCAGTCAACTATTATCTCCACTTACTGATGATGTCTGCAATGAAGGATTAACTCATGGGAGTATGACAGGTAAAATAAAAAATTACATCATTGAATATCTTTTTTAGAACCACTCATATCATCATTTTAGTTGCAGGTATTTCTAAAAGACCAAAAGGAGGGTATCTTGGTTTGATAAATGCTGACAGGGGGTGTTCAAATGCAAAAGAAGGACTTAGAAATAGTAAAACTGTGGTGGGATCATATGCAAACAACATAAGTTCTTCTTTGAACCTTGCAAAAGAAAAAAATCCCTCTGTGTCAAATGATGGAGTTGGTACTGTTGGTAAAAGTCATGTGGTGGCAAACTCAAATAATGCTAGAGAAGGAAGTCATTCTAAAAGACACTTAGAAAAAAAAAGTCATCAAGGAGTGCCTATAAAAGCAAGTATGCAACGTTTGGTAAATGATGTCTGTAACAATCAAGAGGTTGAAATTGATAAATTAGATAATGATCATCATTCTGTTGCTGATTCTCCTACTGTTGATCCTGGGCAGAGTGAAGGTAAGAAAATTTAGATACAAAGATGCATTACATTTTTCACAAACTATTACTTAATTATATGTGTATAATATGTATATCCTTGTAAATGCTTGCATCATATTCATGATTTTGTAGGGGGAGCTACAAATAAAAAAATAAGGGGCTATTCTAAGTGTATCCGATTATGGGGTAAGACAAGGGATAAAAAGCTGCCAATTACTTTGGATGAGAATGGAGATCCAATAGGACCACATCAGATTGACCTGTCTTCCTTTTTGGGAACTATTGCTAGAAACTCTGATCTTGCACCATTACACTATATTGATTGGCGATAAGTACATGTGGAAAACAAAACCGCTATATGGAATTATGTGGAGGTAATTCTAGTCTTAGAGATATAATACAATGTTGTGAATTTTTTATTTAAAAATTATTCTTTTGTTACAGACCAAGTTTGTTATCGACATAAAGGGGAAGAATTCAGTTTTGTAAATAGTGAGGGATTATTGGAGAAACTTCAAAGTAGATATTAAAAAAAACCACTACATGCGGCACAAAGAAAAATCTGACCAACTTAATGATTGCCCCTCCCGTGTTGATCCTGATCAATGGAAATTTCTTGTGAATTTTTGGGATTCTGATGATGGAAAGGTAAAACAATTTATTCCTTAATTTTTTAGAATTTAATAGTGTATATTGTATATAATTATATTATAATGCATTGTATGTAGTTAAGGAGTGCTAAAAACGTTATGAACAGAAAGTTCGTAACGACAAGACATACATCGGGATCAACGTCGTATGCTTGTGTGAAGGCTAATGTGAGTTATCTTCTGGTTGAAATGTGCATTACACTTTCTTACTACTATGCTCATATATGCTGCTACTGTTACAAATAATTACAAGAAAATAAAAACGGTGGCAATGTTAGTAGATTAGACTTGTTTAAGGCCACCCATTTGAAGTAGGATGGTACTGTTGTGGATCCAAAATCTATATAATTGATTGTAAGCAATCATTTAACAAATTTATTTTTTATTTAATGAAAATATTCTCATTAATATTGTATGTAGGACAAGATGAATGTGACACTTGCAAGTAATGATGAAAATCTCGATGAAGATGAGATATTTGATCATATTTTGGGCCCAAAGAAGATTCCTGTGAAACATGCGATTCATGTGTCTCATAATGTATATGAAAATAAAATCACAGACTTAGAAGTGGTTGTTGATACTCATACCCAGATATACAAGGCTCAACAAAAGGAGTTGTTAGAAATGAAGAAAAAATTTGAAAATCTTGAAGCTATGATGCTGAGAAATTCTAACTTGAGTGATTTCGTTTCAGCCGAACGAGGTAAATCTTCAAATTATTATAATGTAATTACATAATAAAATTGATTTTCTTATAGTAAACTAATTATTTTGTAGAATATCACAAGGACCACCAATGAAAGACTACCCAGACCAAATTAATCGAGTAGTGAAACACCCATTACCGAAGGACAAGTTATTATATCCAAACATTTATTGATTAATATTTTCAATCTGATTTTTAGGTATAAATAATGTTTGACACAGTCTTTATAAATTTAAAGGTCGTTTCCTTGTTAAGTTTTGAGGATGGGAATTCAATTGTAGCACAAGGACACATTACTTCTACAAGTCCAACTTATGTCATAGGAGGAGCACTGTTGGGGTCCTCATTTGCTGATGTGTCCATTACTGTACCAATCCAACCTCAAGAGCAGTTGATTAGGCCTTTTAGTCAACACCAAGTCATTGAGGATGTAATTGGGATAGTGATAGCTTGGCCAAAGAAATTACTCATTGTCAGGTAACATTTTATAAATTAATCCCAATACTAGAAGTGCACTTCTTAACTATTTATGCATCATTGTAGGTGAACCATTTGGAGACGTGGAAACCAAGAGTATCAGTCATTTGATCAACATAGAGATTCACATATCATATGAATTCATAGGATTTAGTATAAATAGAAGTCAACCATTCTTTATTATATTCAGTTCGTTTTCAATAAATGTGGATGTCACACATATTGTAGTACCATTCATTATTTCATTATCTTGATTTTAAATTTAAAGGAAAAATTCTTATAGATCATTCACTATATATTTTCCATGCATAAAATGATTACCCTATTATTATAGTTACTGAACAAGTGGCATGTATGGTTCTGGTTGAAGAACAATTTGTTGAGGCCAAATCGACAGTAAACTTGTTTATTGGTTTTATGCCTATGATTTAGCAGTCCTACTGATCGCTTATTACATTTTTTCTTTCTGATGGATTTGATGTTGCATTTGCAAAGGATTTCTGTCTGATATGTTTAAATCACTGATGGGACTATACAGTTGTGTTTGCTGGTTTCTCCCTTTTCTCGGATTCCCAAGTGTCTAATATAACCAATCCTTTTGATATGTGATTTTCTGGAGCTTTTCTTTGATGATCTGAAATCACCTGCAAAGGGCTGCTGTCTATTGTTGGTTAAAGCCTTACCACTTTATGTTCTAGGGATTAACTGAGTGATCTAATTATGATTTTAGACATCATGGGTGCTTTATTATCAATCCATTCTTTTGAAGTCTTCTTGAAGGTTGAGCTGTTGATTTTGTTGGTCCAGATGCTATCAATGTGTAACTTGTCTAATGTAGAGTCCCCGTGGAGACAAATTCAATCTAGGATCGATTTTTCATGTAAAAAATGCCAACTGTAAAATGCACATGGTTGATAGCTTCATGCTGAATAGTTCCATAGTACAAAATCGTTACCTTTGTGTGTTATCATTTTATCCCACTGAAGATCTCTACTACTTGTAAATATTTATGGATCATTTGAGTTTTTTTACATGTGGTTAGTATTATCTGTTGAACTATGTTATTTCTCAAGAGTGGTCTTATTTAATCATTTGGACTTTATGTGAGGTCTAACCGCACTTGAGCTTCTTAATATATGGCCATTTTCACCGGCTAAAGCCCTGAGAGGCCTTCTTCGTACGTGGTTTTGGATGATGGTGCTGCTACAGAATAAGTAGTCTAACGAACATGGATGAGTTAATCATGATCTTCTTTGCTTTCTCTATTTTTATGCACCTGATTTCTATGATATCTTGTTGTGGATGTCTATATGTTAATGATTGCTTGTTCTGATTGCCCTCTTTTCATGGCATATGATGTTGCTGATCTTCCTTGTGAGTTGAAAACTGGTAGTGGAGGTTCAAGTGATGTGATTCAACAAATTGCAGGTGATGGAATCATAGGTAAGTTCTTGGTATGGTAGGTGTTCTATACCTTCTATACCATGCATCTATTATAGAGTTTTTTGCTTCTAAAATGTATGTGGTTCAGAAATGATCATTTCACATCTTTTCATTTGTGATGAGGTTTGTTTGTGACTGAATTTGTCTCTTTTTACTTCTATTGAGGTTTGTTTGGGAGACTATAAGTGGAGCTTTCTGGTTGGAACTGGGGCCTGATTATTACTAGCAACATTGGCAGAGAATGATCCAATAACACTTGCTCCAAAAGCTGCATGTGTTCCTTCATTTCTATGTGCTGTTGAAGATCTATGCCGAGGTATGTGATTTGGGGGTTTCACATGATCATAGGTGCACATGTTATAGTCAAATGTAGGCTCCCCTTCACTAAAACTAGCATCATTTCTGCAATTACAGATTGCCCATCTGTTGGTCACGAATTCCTCTAGTTCAAGCTTCGTTGGCTATTCTACTAGGCTGTTGAAATGTCAATGTAAATTCTTACAGTTTGATTTATATCTTCACTGAAATGTCAATGTAAATTCTTACAGTTCAATTTATATCTTCACTAAAACTAGCATCATTGCTGCGATTCCAGATTTCCCATCTGTTGGTCACGAATTCCTCTATTTCAAGCTTCATTGGTTGTTCTACTATGGTCTATTTGGGTATGTTGATATTGTGGCTGATTGATAAAATGAATCATATTTTTGATGCCCTGGTAACTTGGCAACAAGTTTAAGCAATCACCATCCGAATGCAATCATTGGGCCAGTACTTGTGACAGTCTTACCATCTCATGAAGTGTTTAGTGTTTGTCCTTATCATCTATAAGGGCTATATTGTCTAGTCACACATTATTTAATGTTTCAAAACAACATGGAAACCTAAAGTGCAATTAGTATTTCCTTTTGTCATTTTCTGTTGTAGTCATTTATATCTAGAACTAGAGTAACTGCATCCTCAACCTATTCTTTTTAAGTGACTAACTGATCAAGATTCACTGATATTGTATACACATGTAACAATGATTAAGTTCACGTTTGGATTCCTAGAACCCTTTCTTCCATAGATATCTATATGTGATATTTTCCACATGTACAAGATGGAAACCCCAAGGGGAGAGAACATTCATGGTAGAACAAGCCTTAATATAGTAGTTGCATTGGCTATTCATTTGGAAAAATGATTTCCTTCATTTCTCCAGAATGGACCAAGTGGCTTTCCTACCATGATTGTACTCAAGTTTTTTCAGATGCTCTGTTGTCTACCTAGCATTGTTGATATCACCTTTGAGGTATGTAGATACATGATTAAGTTGTTATATATTTCTTAATGCCTATATTTTTTATATATTTTATTAACAAATCAATTCCCTCACAATGAGACCAAACCTGCAACCAGAAAGCCACAATTCCTTTTGCCTAATATCCTTGGATTGGATATCCTTTCAATTCTCTTATGGATAATAGAAACACAACAAGAACTACCAGTAGAAGGTCGGGAGGTGAAGTTGGGAGGAGGAAGTATCATGAGAGGACCTCTTCTCCTCGGAACCAACATTACTACCTCTTTTCATCCACTTACTCTAGCCAATACAACATCTTTTTTTCTTACATGTCATTGTTGCCAACACCTTCTCCATCATCATTGTGGGAACTAACTTAGCGTTGTAGCCCCCCATTCCTTACCCAAAACCTCCCCCTCTATATTAGCAGTACTCACTTGATATTTCTCCAGGTTGTTGATGCTATTCTTGTTCTTTACATGAGAGATGTTAATATCCTCATTCTCAAGTACTAACTTACTGTTAAGACTTATCAGTCCTTAGGGAGTTGAGTTGAGTTAAGAGGTAGGAGGGTGAATGAGTCAACAAAGAGAGGTGCTTTGACTTGATTTCATTGGAAGTGGTTCGTCAAGGGAGCTGAGTTTGTTGCGATGAGCAATCCCTGCATCATCAAGGGAGATTTGCTATGGCTTACATTTACGGTTGGTGGCTTGTCATGTTATTTCATAAATGTAATGGCACCTACTTGTCCATTGTTTGGAAATGTACTTTGTTCATTACTTGTTGCAACAGGTTCTTCAAGAAATTACCTCTCATCTTTTTGGTCCAGCAGGTGGCTCTGGGGATCTTGATGGCACTTATTGTCATCTTCAGGTCGATGTTCATCACTAGCACTAGAGGGGCACTTATTGTCCTCATATTCTTTCTATTGGGTGGATTCACTTGCCTAAATGTAATTTTTTTGTTATTCAATATAGTAAGTGTTGGTTGTTTACACTAACGAGTTTCGATCCAAGTAAAGGATAGTTTACTTAACTTAACCAAACTCCGCAAGTATACAGAGGTAGTATTGTCAAGGTCAAACACAAGGAGCTTAGTTAACTTAATTGAGCGCAACAGTACTACAGTTCAACAATCTAGACTGATATTTAAGAGTAGAGAAGATTTGTCTAAAAACTTAAAATTCAGATTTTAACTACAGGAATTACAGATTCTAATTAGCAAGTAAGAACCACAAAAGAAGTTCGATTTTAGAAAGTTAAGGAATCTTGGACATTAGGATTTCACTCACATATCATAGCAATCAAGAAAACAAAATAATTTAAACATACATAAGATCATGTTTCAAAGAAAACTTGTGTTACATTTCACCTCCCGGTGTAAATGCAACGATCATAACTCAAAACAACACTCTCGTGTATGATTTTCGTTTATGATCACAAATAGTTTCTCAAATCATCCCTCTCTACTCTTGTAGAATAAGAATAGTTGCCAAGAAGAGTACCTCCATACATTCCTACTTGCCTTCTCAAACTAAGCAAGAAGGCAGAAAATATGCACATAAAGTGGCCAACAGTACATGCAAGAAAAAGAGTAAACCGGCACCTTCATGGTAACGAAACAAGAAACAAATGCATATAGTACGAAATTACTTGTTCTATACATGCTATGACATGGGAGTTACTCTCCCATGCCCAAGAAAAAGGAGTCTACTCGTCCATAATGGTGTACAACAGATTTGATACATAAATTTTAGTTCTAGACATGGTTTAGGAAGGGAAAGACAAAGAGAACTGAAGATGTAACCACAAGACGCAAGAATTCTGGCTTGAGGACAAAATTCCCCTTCTTTAGCTGCTCCAAGTCGAACTAGCTCCTCTCCCAAGAAGCTACTCGGAGTTGGGGAAGCTTGGCTGCACCTTGAAGAAGACAATGGAGAAGTGAAGAAGAAGAAATGGTCCCTTTATACAAGAAACTACTTTGGATCCCTCCAAATTTGCCTTCCTCTACTCTCCCCTGGCTCTGGGACAAGAGAAACTCTTCAAATGACCGAACGTAACTGTCCCTTGGCTTCCCTCTTTGTTTTAAAATCGTATTCTAAATTTTTGAATTTCTAAAACTGCCAGGTGCACGTTGTGCATTTTGGGTGCACGCCGTGCACCTACAGTGCAGTTTGCATCGGGCTGATCCGTGCACGGTGTGTGTGGAGGAATTGCACACCATGCGACTTTCCAGAACATTTCTTCAACAGTTTGCGTTCCATGTGCACACCGTGCTTCGATGTGCACGCCATGCGTTCGTCCTTCTGTACATTTCTGGAATCTCGCACGCCGTGCGTTTTGTCCGTGCACGCCGTGCGTTTTCTCCGTGCACGCCGTGCATTTTCTTGGCTGAACAAACTGATTTTTCTCTGGAAAGTTGCACGCCGTGCATTTTGATTTGCACGCCGTGCACTTTGCAATTTCAGCGAACCAATCTTTTTCTGGAATGGTGCACGCCGTGCATTCTTCTATTTCAGTAGAAATAACATCCGAATTCAGTTCTTTTTGTGGCAATTCTGCAATACAAGTTATGGGATAAGTAGAATGACAAAAAGATGGCAAAACTAATATGAAAGAGACTAAATTATATCAGAAAGAACCAAATTTGTGTGTGATAACATGTGAAAAGATGATATATAATTCACACAACAAATCCCCCTAAGCTCAAACCATTGCTTGTCCTCAAGCAAGAAGAGCATAGAAATATAAATGAAGAATTGTCAAGAACATGAATAGATCAAATGAAATGAAAGATGTGTATAATACCAAACCAACCATGATCAACATGTTTATTCTCATAGCCATCAATTCAACTCAAACACCCAAGAAAGAGATTTTTAGTTCAGCAGGGGTGGTTTCAATTTAATGAGTTAATCAATTTAACAACACTAGGTAGAATTTGGATGACCAAGCCAAACAATTAGTGGATGTGCAATTCAAACTCTCAACTATTAAGGATACAAAAGATGAAATCTTAGTTAAAAATTGACAACTTTTGCTGTACTCTCCTTTTCCCAAAAAAAAAAAGATATGACAAAGGATTATGGGTTCCGAAACTCGGCTGCTAATGTAGGCTTATGCACACGTGGAATGTCGGTTGGGGTATTTTATCCTCTTTTAAGACATACCACCTAACCATCGTGGCCAGATCGGACTTACACTAGGCTAGCATGATATGTGGAAAGTTTAGCCATCTTTAATGGGGTATAAGAGTTATTTAATTTTTTTCCAAGACATGGGAGAGTCAACTAAATTTCAACATTAGCTAGATTTCATTCATTTGTTTTGAAATTTTTTTCATTGAAAGAGTGTTTGCAAATGCACTAAGATCTTGGCAAGGTCATCCCGTATTCTAAATGATGTTGTAAAGTTGATTTACTCACAAAAATTGAAACCATTACATGTTTTAAGCAATCAAGGATGTGAAAGATGAATGTTCAGGCTAGAAGCATAAACCAGAGTTAAGCATATGTTGATGGTCAAAAGGTTTCATTTGAATAATGCATGCCTTTTATAATTTCTTCAAATGATATTTCTCATCAAAAGAGGACAAACAATTAAGCATAGGAGTTCTATCCACATATATAGATAAATCTCATATCATACTAGACTTGCCATCTGAAGAGAATAATTGAAAACAACAACTAAAAAGTGAAAACAAAACAAAAGCAAATGACAAGAAGCAAATAACATGAAAAACAAAAGCTAAAAGAACTAGGATACCAATACCATCCGGTTGCTCCCCCCTAAGCTTGAAATCAGTAGTGTCCTCACTGCTTTAATCGAACTTATGGAGTTCAGAACTGGATACTTGTCATGAATAGATCAGAAAAATGATCCGCCGCCTCCCTGCTCAGGGAAAAACTTACTAATGATGTCAGGGATGTCCATCGGTGTGACGGATGATTCTGGCTGCTGCTGCTGGTGGTCCTGGGGGAACTTGTGCTGTGGAGCATCTGGAGCTGTGGTCTCCTGGCGGGGGGGGGGACTGGAAAGACTACGGTGCAGGGTAGTGGCCTTGTGAGATGTGCCACACATCCATCCAGTTGACCATGTCATACATAGTTGAGTACTGTGCACTCAAATGGTCAAACTTGGTGTTGTACTGCGTGCCCATCTGGTCTAGGCGGGTGTCCATATGATCGAATCTCCACTGCACATAGATGTAAAGGTGCTGAACATCTGACATTGTCCAGTTGTACTCAGTCTGAGTACTAGTGGACGGTGGCAGAGGGGTAGAGGCTCCTGGTGTAGGCCCTGGTATAGAGCTGTTGGCACCCTGGGTGGGTGTCTCCTCATCAGTCTCTGGCTGTAGCTCTACCTTCCAAGTAGCCTTGTTCTTGATGTCATTCCGACTTGCATCAGGGATTGTGATGAACTGCTTCTTTGTGATAAAAACCTTGAACTTGTATGTGCTGTTGCCATGTCTAGAGATCAGACCGCAAGAGATGAGATAGTTGATATCGACAAGGTTCTTCCCCGGTGTAGGTTCTAGGGAACCTACATCCAAACCCAGCTGCATAGCAAGGATGCTAATTAATCCGCCACACTTGATGTCACCTGCCTCCCTTTTCTTTTGCTTTTTAGTGTCAAGAAGCTTGTTTACAATGTAGTATCCAGAACTTATTTGCTCATTTTTCACCAAACACCATAAGAAGAAAAGATCAGCCTTTCCCACAACACCTTGAGTTTCGTTCTTTGCAAAAGGTTCTGTGCTAAGAAGACGATGAATAACTCGAAAAACTGGATTGTGGATGATAGAAGCCCGAGCATTCCTTGCTCTATGCACTGTATCAGAAGTGATCTCAGACCAGAACAGATCGCTATTGAAAGCGGGAGGATAATTAGTGTAACTGCCGAAGTTGCATTTAAGCAAAGTGCAAAACCGCTCAAGATTCATAGAAAACGGTTTGTGCAAATGGCGAAAACTGATATTCTGATAAGGGATGTTGCGGCGTTGTGGGTCACTCTCAGCCTTGAAAGTAGTGAGAAACTCGTAGACAAGGCGGGGATAGGTCTCAGCAACCCGGGTGCAAAGATAGTGTAAACCCAAAAAAGTTATGTGATTGACTACCTCATTTTTGAAACCCAGTTTGGTAAGGGCTTCATCGCACATGTACCGTGAAGGAAAAACACGCCTTGTGATGAGAAATTGGTAGTCGGCGTCTTCTTCGGGCTTGACCCTGAATTGAGTTGATGGTATAAATGTTGGAGGTGCTGGTGCGGAAGATCTTGCTTCAGTTGTGGGAGGTGCAATAGTTGAGTGATATGCTGGGCGTCGACCGGACTTCTGCTTGATCGGTGCCATTCAGTCTGTAAAGGTGCACAGTGTGTCTTTATGATGCACGACGTGCAGATGTATTGTTCATCTTCTTCAGACAGATAGACGCACAGTGTGCAGATTCAGTGCACGACGTGCACCTGCAGATTTGGGGCAAATGAAAAATCTACACAGACGGCAGCTAGGATGGCCAAGGTGGATGCTGGTGCGGTCGGCGGAGCTGCTGTTGGCTCTTTTGGTGTTGCTTGGTCTACTGAGAAAGCATGGCGGCTGCTAGGGAAACGCCAGCGACTCGCGGTTGCTGCTACGGTGGCTGTGAGCTGGAAGTTGCTCAGATGGCGCTGGCGGCTTGCTTCACGACGGTGAGGTGGCTAGCACGGCTGTGTGTTGGAGCTGCTGTGCCGAAATGGAGAAGAAAACGATGGCGATCTGTAGCTACTACTACACGGCTGCTAGCTGCTGTTGCTTGGAGAAGAACGGCGGGTAGATGGGTGGCGGCTCGCACGGTGCTGGCGGCTACCTAGCTGAAGAAGATGACAGTGACAGAAGGATGGCAGCTCGCACGGAGGAAAGAGATGGAGCCATGCATGGCTGGGTGGCGCAGGCGCACGACTGCTAGCTCAAGACAGAATGGCGCACGGCTGCTGCTAAGGATGCACGGTTGCTGGAACGGTGTGCGCTTGCTCTTGCTTCTATCGGCGGCTGCTGCATGGCTATAAGGGTCAGGGTGCACTACTCTAGGGTTGGAGTGATTAGGTCGTGCACTCCGACCCTTTTTGTTTAAACTTTACTAAAAAGTGCACGACGTGCACTTTTGCAAAGTTTAGTTTTAAATTTCTCCCTTGCGTCCAGGTGCACGGTGTGCATTTTGTATGTGCACGGCGTGCGAGTTTCCAGGAACTTTACAAATCTCAATCGCCCAGGTGCACGGCGTGCAAGGTGAAGATGCACGCCGTGTATGTTTCCAGAAGTTTTACAAAATTCTCGAAGATCAGGTACACGCCGTGCAGATAATAATTGCACGACGTGCAAGTTTTCAGAGAGTTGCCAAACTTTTTATTTCCCAGATGCACGTCGTGCATCTTGATAACGCACGACGTGCCAGTTTCCAGAAAAAAATCTAGACTTTCAATTCTCCAGCTGCACGACATGCATGTGGAAAACGCACGCTGTGTGAGTTTCCAGAACTTCTTCCTGCTGAATTTTGTATTGAAATGCATGCCGTGTCTTCACAAGACACGCCGTGCACTTTGCGATTTCTACAGAAAATTGCAGTCAGTCAATAGTAAACTATGACGGATTGAGTAGAAATCAAGTCTAGATTATTACATTCATCCTTTATAGGCTTATTAACGAAATTAAAGAGTGTTTTTGATTCAAAAAACTTAAAAGAAATCTATCCTAATGTGGGGTCAACTCCCACGAGGTCCTCCATTTAGAGTCTGGAGTAAGACTTCTTCTAAAACTTTAGGCATCTTGTAGGGAGCAAGAAGCTCCTTTTTCTACTTCTTCTCCGCTTGAGTAGTGTTTGCAACGTTGTCCATTGACTTTGAAGGTTCCATCTTTGCCTTGGAGTTCTACAACTCCATATGGAAAAATCTGTAGTACTAGGAATGGGCCAGACCACTTAGATTTCAACTTTCCTGGAAAAAGCTTCAATCTGGAGTTGAATAACAATACTCTATCTCCTTCTTGGAAGTCTTTCCTGCGAATTCTTTTATCATGCCAAGCTTTTGTTCTTTCTTTATACAACTTTGCATTCTCATATGCATCAAGATGAAGTTCTTCAAGCTCCTGCAACTGCAAAAGATGTTTTTCTCCTGCTCTCTTCATGTCGAAGTTCAAGAACTTAATTGCCCATAAAGCGCGGTGCTCCAATTCGAGCGGAAGGTGACACAATTTGCCATAGATCATCTTGAATGGAGTAGTCCCAATGATGGTTTTGTAGGCTATGCGATATGCCCAAAGTGCGTCATCTATCTTTAATGCCCAATCTTTTCTTGAACTAGAGACAGTCTTTTCAAGGATGTTTTTCAGTTGCCTATTTGAAATCTCTACTTGCCCGGATGTTTGGGGATGATAGGGCATAGAGATTTTATGAGTCACACCATACTTGGAGAGAAGATTGTTGAATTGCTTTTTAGAAAAGTGTGTGCCTCCATCAGAAATAACGGCACGTGGAACACCAAACTGAGGGAATATAATCTTTTGAAAAAGCATAATTACAGATTTGGCACCTGGTGCTTGGGTTGGAATGACTTCAACCCATTTAGATACATATTCACAGGCAACAAGAATGTATTGATATCCGCAGGAAGATGGGAATGGTCCCATGTAGTCCACTCCCCATACATCGAACACCTCAACCTCTAAGATAGAGTTGAGTGGCATGTCATCGCGGCAGGATATACCTCCTGTTCTTTGGCACCTATCACAAGATTGGATGAATAGATTGACATCTTTAAATAATGTCGGCCAATAGAAACCAGCTTGAAGTATTTTTGCAGCAGTTTTTTCTCCTCCAAAATGTCCTCCATAAGGAGAGGCATGGCAATCAGCAATGATGTTTGGGACTTCCTCTTCAACAACACACCTCCGGATCAGCCCATCACTTCCATGCTTGAATAGCAACGGGTCATACCAGTAATAGAATTTTACATCATGAAAGAATTTCTTCTTTTGTTGATATGTCAAATCCGGAGGTAGCTGTCCAGTAGCAAGAAAATTAACAATGTCTGTAAACCATGGTGCTTGAATGGATGACAATGCGTAGAGTTTTTCAATAGGTAAATGATCCTCAATTGGTAATAGATCTTCCGCCTCCGTGGTCATTCTAGAGAGGTGATCAACAACACTATTCTCGGTACCCTTTTTGTCTCAGATTTCAAGATCAAACTCTTGTAGGAGTAGTATCCAGCGGATAAGGCGTGGTTTGGCATCTTTTTTATTCAGCAAATACTTAATGGCAGCATGATCAATATGTACAATCACTTTTGATCCTACTAAGTACTGTCGGAACATGTCAAATGCATATACAATTGCAAGCATTTCTTTCTCCATGGTTGTATAGTGGATTTGTGCTTCATCGAGAGTTTTGCTAGCATAATAGATGGCATGAATTTTCTTGTCTCTCCGCTGTCCCAAAACAGCTCCCACTGCATAATCTCTTGCATCGCACATGAGTTCAAAGGGATAATCCCAATCCGGAGGTTGGATAATTGGGGCTGAAATGAGAGCCTCTTTGAGTTTGGAAAAGGCTGCTTGGCAATCGTCATCAAATACAAATTCTGTATCCTTTGCAAGAAGGGAACACAACGGCTTTGCAATTTTTGAGAAATCTTTAATGATTCTTCTGTAAAAACCTGCATGTCCTAAAAAGATGCGAATGTCTTTTACTGAAGATGGAGTAGACATTTTCTCAATTGCTTCGACCTTTGCCCTGTCCACATTAATACGCTTGTTAGATACAACATGTCCTAGCACTACACCGGATTGTACCATAAAATGGCACTTCTCCCAGTTTAGCACTAGGTTAACCTTTTTACAGCGGGCTAAGACTAGTGACAGGTTCAATAAACATTGATCAAAAGAATCTCCGTACATGCTGAAATCGTCCATAAAAATCTCCATTATATTTTCAATAAAATTAGAGAATATGGCCATCATACACCGCTGAAAAGTAGTGGGAGCGTTACAAAGACCAAACGGCATACGGCGATAAGCATATGTTCCATAAGTACAAGTAAAAGTGGTCTTTTCTTGGTCAGGAGGATAGATGGGAATCTAAAAAAATCCAGAATACCCATCCAAGTAACAGAAATAGGAATGTTTGACAAGACGTTCAAGCATCAAATCAATGAAAGGCAATGGGAAATGATCTTTGCGGGTTGCTTTATTCAAACACCTATAGTCAATACACATACGCCAGCCGGTAACCATGCATGTTTGTATTTACTCATCATTGTCTCCTTTAATGACAATTGCACCCTCCTTTTTAGGTACCACGTGAATGGCACTAACCCAGGGGCTGTCACTTATGGGATAGATGATTCCAGCGCCAATTAACTTAAATATTTCTTTCTTTACCACCTCAAGCATATTTTGATTTAGACATCTAGGTGGTTCAATAGTTGGTTTAGCATCATCTTCCATATTTATTTTGTGAATACAAATTGAAGGATGAATGCCTTTTAAATCTTCTATGGAATAACCAATGACATCTTTGTACAAACACAATTCAGAAAACAATTTATTTTCTTGATCATCGATTAATTCATTATTTATTATAACAGGAGATGTAGAATTTGGGTCAAGAAATGCATACCTTAGCCCAGGTGGAAGGGCTTTTAGTTCTACCTTTTTTCCTGTATACTTTCATCAACTTTATCTTCAACAAGTGGAGCATCTTCATTGATAGCTGCTGCTTTAGAAATAGAAAGTGCTCCAGATATTTCAGAATTATTGAATTCAGTTGCATCATCATCATAGAGATTAACCATAAAATCAACATCATCTTCATTATCATTCTCAATAGGATCAACAATATCAAGCAAGCATATTTCTTCAACACGTGCGGGTGCTTTCATAGCTTCATAAATAGAGAATTCCATATCCTCTTCCCCAACACGTAGAGTGAGCTTCTCTTCCCGAACATCAACAAGACATCCGACAGTCCTCAAGAATGGCCTCCCAAAAAGAACGGGGTTGGAAGGAACTTCCGCCATGTCAAGAACAATAAAATCACAAGGTATATAGAATTTCCTGATTTGTACAAGTACATCTTCCACCATACCTTTTGGATATTTAATAGAGTGATCATCTAATTCAATAGCCATCCTTGTGGGCTTCAAATCCCCAAGATCTAATTCTTGCCATAAGGTAAATGGAATGAGGCTAATACTCGCACTGAGATCTACTAAACCTTTGTCAAAAGTGGTGTCATTAATCTTGTAAGGTAGTGTGAATGCTCCCAAATCATCAAGCTTTTGAGGAAGACGATTTTGAATAATAGAACTTACTCGTTCAGAAAGCATTACAGTTTCTACTTGATCAACTTTTCTTCTCTTAGTTAGAATGTCCTTTAGGAATTTAGCATAGGAAGGCATTTCAGCAATAACTTCAGCAAAAGGAAGATTTACATGCAATTTATTGATTATGTCCATACATTTCCTGAATTTCTGGTCTTCCTTCTTATTGGATACTCTTTGAGGAAAGGGTGCAGTGGCTTTGAAAGAAGGTGGTATTTCAGCTTTACCTTTCTCCTTGCTACAATTTGGAGTGTTGTCCTCTTCTTCAACAGTTTGCTTCATGTTCTTCTCCTCAGATGGAGAAGGTCTTTCAATCTCTGCTCTGCTTCTTAGGATAATTGCATGAGCTTGCTGCCTTGGGTTTACTTCCGGTTGGCTTGGAAGAGAACCGGATTGTGGAGTCCTTTGTTGATTTAAAGCTTGTTGTGCTATTTGGTTTTCCAACATCTTGGTGTGAGTGGAAATTCAATCCACTTTTGTAGAAAGTTGCGCAATAGCATCTTTTAAAAGCTTGTCATTTCCTTGGAGTTCCTCATTCTGTTTCATCTATGTTGATATGAATTTCTCCATCATAGCTTCCAGAGAAGAACTTTGGGGTTGTTGTGGCTGTTGATAACCCCTGTTGTTGAAACCCAGCAGATTTCCTTGACGGTTTACATGTTGCTGCCCTTGCTGGAAATTTTGAGTGTTGTTTGCATTCCAGTAAGAGAAATTAGGATGATCTCTCCATCCCGGATTGTATTGGTTGGAATAGGGATTGTATTGCTTATTCCCTTGCATCCCAACCGCAATAACCTGTTCAAAATTTCCTTCAATAGCATTAGGGGCAAAACAAGAAGAAGAAGTATGTCCTACATTACCACAAGCTTCACATGTTGCTTCAGTAGATTGAATTGGCAGAGTGGTCATCTTCTCAAATTTTTGTGTAAGCACATCTAGCTTTGCAGCAATAAGATCAACGTCATCTATGGTGTGTTTTCCTCCTTGTTTTCCAGTTGAAGAGCTTGCTGTAGAGGTTGATTTTGCTCCTCTATCTCCTCCCCATTGGCAGTGATTGAGTGATATATCTTCAATGATATCATAAGCCACTCTATAAGACTTGGTCATTAATGCATCACCAGCTGCGGCATCTAGAGTCAACCGAGTATTGTAAAATAGTCCATTGTAGAAATTTTGCAGTAGGAGCCAGTTTGTCAAACCATCGTGTGGGCAAAGGTGTTGTAGATCCTTGAACCATTCCCATGTATCATATAAGGTTTCTCCTTCACTTTGGGAGAAATTTGTGAGCTGGTTCCTCAAGTGAGCTGTCTTGTTTGGCAGAAAGTACTTCGCAAGGAAAACATTAAGGAGTTGATCCCAATTTTTAATGGACTTCTTGGGAAGAGACAAAATCCACGCCTTGGCTCTATCTCTTAAGGAGAAAGGAAATAACATAAGTCTAATCCCTTCAACAGTCACTCCATTAATCTTGAAAGTATTCTAACATTCTAGGAATTCTGCAACATGAAGACTTGGGTCTTCATTGGCCGTTCCCCCAAAATGATTTTGCTGAAGCATTTGCATCATAGAAGGGGCAATTGAAAAGTTATTTGCTTCTACAGCAGGTAAGTCAATGGCTCCCCAAATATTTGTGGCAACCGACATCACAAAGTCTTTTAAAGGATGATCATCCTCCATGGCTGAAATGCTCGGTGTAGCTACTACAGAAGATGAAGAAGACGGTGGTGGTGATGATGGCGGTGGTGACGGTGAAGTACCTCCAAATAGTGGTTGTTACACTCTTCTTGTTCTCCTCAAACTTGAAAGAGTTCGCTCTATTTCAAGGTCTAACAAAGCGGATGTTTGGAGACCTCGTTGTGAACGACGCATACAACCTGAAAAATAACAAGCGAAATTAAGAACGCACTAAGAGGTATATGGGAATTTAAAAATGATGAATGATGGTGTACTCTCGAATACTAAGTAGTACTTATTACTCCAATCAAATTACCGTAGCTCCCTGGAAACGGCGCCAAAAACCTGTTGGTTGTTTACACTAACGAGTTTCGATCCAAGTAAAGGATAGTTTACTCAACTTAACCAAACTCCGCAAGTATACAGAGGTAGTATAGTCAAGGTCAAACACAAGGAGCTTAGTTAACTTAATTGAGCGCAATAGTACTACAGTTCAACAATCTAGACCAATATTTAAGAGTAGAGAAGATTTGTCTAAAAACTTAAAATTCAGATTTTAACTACAGGAATTACAAATTCTAATTAGCAAGTAAGAACCACAAAAGAAGTTCGATTTCAGAAAGTTAAGGAATCTTGGAGATTAGGATTTCACTCACATATCATAGCAATCAAGAGAACAAAATAATTTAAACATACATAAGACCATGTTTCAAAGAAAAGTTGTGTTACATTTCACCTCCCGGTGTAAATGCAACAATCATAACTCAAAACAACACTCTCGTGTATGATTTTCATTTATGATCACAAACAGTTTCTCAACTCATTCCTCTCTACTCTCGTAGAAGAAGAAGAGTTTCCAAGAAGAGCACCTCCATACATTCCTACTTGTCTTCTCAAACTAAGCAAGAAGGAAGAAAATATGCACATAAAGTGGCCAACAGTACATGCAAGAAAAAGAGTAAACCGACACCTTCATGGTAGCGAAACAAGGAACAAATGCATTTAGTACGAAATTACTTGTTCTATACATGCTATGACATGGGAGTTACTCTCCCATGCCCAAGAAAAAGGAGTCTACTCGTCCATAATGGTGTAAAGTAGATTTGCTACATAAATTTCAGTTCGAGACATGGTTTAGGAAGGGAAAGACAAAGAGAATTGAAGATGTAACCACAAGAAGCAAGAATTCCAGCTTGAGGACGAAATTCCCCTTCTTTAGCTGCTCCAAGTCAAACTAGCTCTTCTCCCAAAAAGCTGCTCGGAGTTGGGGAAGCTTGGCTGCACCTTGAAGAAGACAATGGAGAAGTGAAGAAGAAGAAAGGGTCCCTTTATGCAAGAAACCACTTTGGTTCCCTCCAAATTCACCTTCCTCTGCTCTCCCCTGGCTCTGGGACAAGAGAAACTCTTCAAATGACCGAACATAACTGTCCCTTGGCTTCCCTCTTTGTTTTAAAATCATATTCTAAATTTTCAAATTTCTAAAACTGCCAAGTGCCCGCCGTGCACCTGCAGTGCAGTTTGCATCAGGCTAATCCATGCATGGTGTGCACGGAGGAATTGCACGTCGTGTGACTTTCCAGAACTTTTCTTCAGCAGTTTGCGTTCCAGGTGCACACCGTGCTTCGATGTGCACGCCGTGCATTCGTCCTTCTGTACATTTCTAGAATCTCGCACGCCATGTGTTTTCTCCGTGCACGCCGTGCATTCTCTTGGCTGAACAAACCGATTTTTCTCTGGAAAGTTGCACGCCGTGCATTTTGATTTGCATGCCGTGCACTTTGCTGTTTCAACGAACCAGTCTTTTTCTGGAATGGTGCACGCCGTGCATCTGAGTTGCACGCCGTGCATTCTTCTGTTTCAGTAGAAATAACATCCGAATTCAGTTCTTTTTGTGGCAATTCTACAATACAAGTTATGGGATAAGTAGAATGACAAAAAGATGGCGAAACTAATATGAAAGAGACTAAATTATATCAGAAAGAACCAAATTTGTGTGTGATAACATGTGAAAAGATGATATATAATTCACACAACAGTAAGACATATTATACCAAGTTAAATAACATGTTACGATGTCCTGGGGGCACAATGAGCCCTTGCACTTTTAGAAGTGAAGTGAAGTTCACTGGAACTCTTAAACAATAAACTAACAATTAATTATCTTGTTCAAGATGTCTAGAGACGTAATAGTATGCTCGTTCATGATGCCTTTACTATGAATTTTTAAAATAGAAATTGAGCAGTGAGAGAATGATACTTTAAAAAATGGGAAGGCTCAACCTATCTATTCTTACAATAATAAATTAGCGTTGTTGTCTACTATAGGAGATACCATCACAATTTTGTAGAGGAAATACAACTCTATTAAACTCATAATAAACACTCTCAATATTTACTTCTAATCTGTGAAGAATGCTAAATTCAATGTGGAAGCACACTATTAAATTTGCTGCTAGAACAGAGAATGGGAAACGAGAAGAAGTTAGTGAAAAATGGCATTAGCCTCTAATGTATTTGCTGTTTTTGGAGTTTGGAATAAATTTGTGCATGGAGCCATAGCTTAGACCCTCTTATGTTCTTTCTAAGGCATGGATGTTGCATTCAACCTAAAAGCCCATTGTATTTAGTTTTTCACCCTCTTCTATTTTCTTTTTACTGGTTACACAACACCATATCCTACATTTGACCAGTGCCAATGTGTTACTCTTCTCCTATTTATGTAGGATATTTTCAAGCCAGTCTGCCAACCCGTTGGTTTAACATATTCCCTGCACTACAAAAACACAACCTATACTTTCTAAGCATAATAATTGCCTTTAGAATGTATCTCAGGTTTATTTTGTCTTAAAAAAATAGTATATGATACTCCTCATTATCATGATGACATGACTGTGGGCTCTGATCTCCAAAACACAAGATAAACATAGCGGAAGCGATTCGATTAACAGCGGAATACGAAAATCACGAGAAATTAAAACTTTTCGAAAACGAGATCTTAAAAACCTGAAACTCCTTTTATAAACGTAAGATGAACTGTTTACATCTCTGATAAATCACTTCTCGAGTGATTAAATACGTCATGATACAAATCTCAAGATTTCAAAATTCTCAGACCAACAAACTCCTAGGACCTGAGTGTACAGAGATGACATAAGACTATACTGACTACAAGACTATATAGCACAATGTTTCCACCTGAAGTCACTGTTTCTCCTGAATTTGCTGCTATTGTTGTTGTCCACCTACAGATTGGTTCCTTCGACCTCGACGTCCACCTAAAGGTAGAAATCTACGGGGTGAGACAATTTTAAATAATTGTCCCAACGAGAGTTATAACTCTCCGCCAGAAACTTTGTTAAAAGCAGTCAAAGGAATATCATGAGTATGTAATTTAGGTTACTCACAGCAGGCTTGATAACAAATACTCATCTTTATTTAAGGAATATGAAGAACACGTATACTAATGCTTGAACAGGATATTAAAAACAAGCAATGTAATATCAATCAATGTTCCTCGTAGTTCAACCTAAGCAGTTATGCTACGCGGTTGATTATGTTTTACAAACATCATTATGCCCTGCATAGATGAGGTATACCGCTCATACTCCAACCGATCACTAGTAAGTCGCATCGGTATCATACTAGGTCATCGAAAGAGCCGGATTCTCATGACCCTCAACTACCTCAGTCAGAATGAGGATAAACATGCAGGACATCTAGTGTCCCTGCTAATATAGCTTACCAGGGTATTCTGGTACTTCGCTATTAGAGTCACAGTGGCATTCTGCACTCTCTTCGCCATCAAAAGATTTCATGTTTATCTCTCATCGATGCGGTATAAAAGATTCCCTTGGAAGAATAGGGTTACATCATCCCGGTATAAACATATAGTGAAGGGTTGATGGATTAAGATACATCAACATCAACTCCTACACTAGGATGTAAGGATATACACATCCAGATTCCCCCACATACTCTAAAGTATGTGATCCAGGAGTTCCCTTAAGAAAACCTGTTTCACCATCATTTAAATTCTAACAATGATGGATCTATGATCAGGGCTCTACATAGTATGATTAAACTTGGTTATTAGGTACATTTCAGTATTCTTTTAGCATCATACATGTTTTCAAACATTAATCATTAGCATAGCAGCTATGAAAGTAGAATACTAAATGTATCAAGTCTAAATCACATCAATTATCATTTCTCAATCGTCCAATCACAAGTCATTTGACAAGCATGACCTTGATAATATTCATGGCTCTTACAACCTATCATTCTCATAAGATGCCACTTACTAGGCTTCGACATATGTCATTATTCATAAAGCTAATAACATGCTTCCAATGAATATGAAATCATAATCCTTACCTGGATATGATCACCATTATGTATAAAAACATGCATGGTTAATTCAACTGATAATAGTAAGCAGTTCATATCAAGAGTTGTATCCTTATATTCTTACAAGGGTTAGAATCCCTGATTTTCATCAATTAGGGTTTAATATTCACAATATATGTCATCACCCTAGAATTAGGGTTTACTATTCACCTCATGGTGAATTAATCTCATTACATCACCATGCATGAGAAACATCATCATTAAAGTCCTTAGATAAGATCAAGATTCACCAATTACCACAATTAGGGTTTCCATGATCTCTCATAAGTGGATCATACCCTAATCATGCACATTCATGTATATTGAAGGTATTTTACTTGATTTTCCACCATAAATGGTACTTTCTCTCTCCTCTCACTAGTAGATGGTGACTACACCACTTAGATTAGGTTAGGTTAAGTCCCCTTTAATCTACATAAACCAAATCACCACTATCAAGTGATTCGGGTTTGATTAGAATAAGGTATAACTCAATTAAACCTCTCAGGGGCATTTTTGGTAAATTACCCATTGATCATCCTCATGGGTCAATTCATTAATCACTTAGTCCCTTCATATCTTAAGTTACCATTATAGTTTAGTTTAGATCATCATTGAACCATTTACACCTTCAAGTGATTAAGTATAATCAGCCTTGAAAATCTCCAATTGGTTTAGGGTTTGATCTTCAACCTTCAACCCATTTGATTCTTAAATGACCTTGAACTCGTTTAACCTCAAACGACCTAGAACCCATTTGGGCCTTAAATGAGTGTGGACCCTCTTTGATCTTAATCGGGTGTGAACCCACTTGAGATCAAACGAGTGTGAACCCGTTTGAGATCAAACGAGTGTGAACCCGTTTGAGATTAAACGAGTGTGAACCCGTTTGAGATCAAACGAGTGTGAACCCATTTGAGATCAAACGAGTGTAGACTCGTTTGGACTTAAACGAGTGTGAACTCGTTTGAACTCAAACGAGTGTGAACATACTTGGGTCCAAACCGCATGAACATAAAAGGTGACACATAGGTTATGTTTGAATAGAGTTTCCTATGTTGAAGCCTTTAATTGGCCAAAGCCATGTTAACCACTTACAGATTGAGTCAATTAAGATGAGACTCAATCAATTGGACTCCAATTGACCCTTAATTGAAAGCCAATTAGGGTTAAGTATAACTCACTTAGGGTTTCCAATCGGCTAATCATCAATTCTCAACTATGAGAAACAAATTGTAATTGAACCCATCAATTGAACTCCAATTGGGCCCAAACTTGGCCCAAACGGTCTTGAGATCATTTGGATGACCTCCGAATGGTCTTGAGACCGTTTTCCCAAAGTTTGACCAAAATCTAAGTTGATTTGATTAGGATTGAACCCTAATTAGGTCTAAAATCAGCACTTTTATCAATTCTTCAACCTATTGAAATTGGACCTACAATGGATCACTTTTCCTTAACCCTAGATCTCCAAACGGTCTTGGGGTGTCACTAAACGAGTGTGAGACCGTTTGGGTGAATCCCAAACGGGTTTGAACCCGTTTGGATCCTCCAACCCAAAACTCAACAAGATCTATAATTAAAATCAGCAATTTCAACCCGATTAGGGTTAGGGTGTTGAAGTGCCATCAACTCTCAATTGGTTAGGAATTAGATTATAATTCTTCGTAGGAAAGAAATTCAATACATTATGAATAGACCCTCAAATGGTCATACCTTGGTCAACCCTATGAAACGGTCTTGGGGTCGTTTTGATCCAAACGATCTTGCAGGATCGTTTGAGATCAAACGGGTTGAACCCGTTTGACCTTAAACGAGTTGCACCCGTTTGGACCAAAAGGGTCCAAGGTCGTTTCATAAAGTGACCTAGGAATCCACGCCCATCATCCTCAACCTATGTTCAGGTCAGTTCCTCCACCGTTTTGCTTGCAAAAGAGCAAGGAAGAAGGGAGGTAGAAGAAGAACTAATCATAGAAAACAAGAACAAGGATATGCATAACAAAGCTAAGAGTTAGAGTTATAAAATCCGCCTCAAACGTGGTTCCTAGAGCTTCCAAGCTTCCAAGCTTCAAGCCTTTAATGGCGTCTTGAGCTCCACAGGTCGGCCAAGGTCAATTCTTCAAGAAAAAGATGGGGATGGTCGGCTAGAACAAGGAACCTAAGTAAGAAAACTAGCAATTCAACCTTGTAATACGATTTCCTCCATGAATCCAAGCTAGAAGGTGGTGTTCTCTTACCTTAGAACAGGTTGGTCATTTCCCTGAGCTCCAGAGCTTTGCCTTGGTCGGTTGAGAAAGATGAGAAGTGAGGAAGTGAAGGAAAACGTTTGCTTGGTTTGGAAAGAAAGGTGCTTATATAGTTTAGGCTGATTTTCACCATAAGGACCTCTAAAGCATGAATTCTCACCCAAGTCCCTCCTTATTTCTATGGCACGTTCAAGATATCAAACTTAATCAAAGCCCATCAAAACTCAAGAGCTAAGGGTAAAGAAAACCAATATGCACACTAAGGTATATATATATATGAAGGGTCTTCTTACTCATACTAGGTGTTTTCACTACAAAGATCATCCTTCTTATCCAATTATTTGATAAAAGTGCCCCTCTCATCCTTTCTTCTCTAAATGATGTCAAGAGTCATAAAAGATATTCTAGAAAGTGTATATCACAAGTTGCACCCCACATTTTGGGTAAATTGCACTTTACACCAAAACTAGGGTTTAAGCACAAGGATTGCTCCACAAGCTGCACCTTGGTGCCCAAACTTGGGAAATCCATCATACCTCATCATATTCCTTCATATGATGTCTCTTTATTAGAGGAACATCTTAACCTGTGTAATTTGCAAGTTAACCCCTCTAATTGGGTAATTTGCACATAGGTCCCTGTATTACCAAACAATACTACAATCATTGTTTAAAAAGGACAGAAATGAAAATGTATGTTCCTTAGGAACTTAATTACATGCCAAAAGATAATCACAAGGATTTAATTACATATCTTAGGCAAAACACCTAGGGTTAATTCATAACCCAGGTCAGGGATGTTACAAATTGTCCACCCCTTACAAGGATTTCGTCCTCGAAATCGATAAAACATATTAAGAGAAAAGAGTAGGATATTTCCTTCTCATCTCTTCCTCTAGTTCCCTAGTGGCTTCTTCAACACCATGGTGATTCCAGAGAACTTTTACAAGACTTGTCTCTTTCTTCTTTAGCTTTTTAATTCTGTTATCAAGGATTGACACCGGTCCTTCCTCATAAGTTATATCTTCATTCAATTCTACTTCCATAGGTTGTAGATCTGACTCGGTATCGGGATGACATTTCCTTAGCATAGAAATGTGAAACACAGGGTGTAGTCTTTGTAATTCTGGTGGTAACTCTAGTCTATAGGCTACCTTTCCAACCCGTTCGATGATTGGATAAGGCCCTATAAATCTAGGAGCTAACTTCCCTTTCCTTCCAAAGCGAAGGACTCCTTTCCAAGGCGAGACCTTGAGATACACTCTGTCTCCAACCTGGAACTCCAACGGTCTACGATGCTTGTCAGCATAAGATTTTTGCCTATCTTGTGTAGTCTTAATCTGTTGTTGTATTACTTTAATCTTTTCCGTAGTCTGCTGCACAAGATCAGGACCTAACAATTGATGTTCACCAGTCTCATACCAGCATAAGGGTGATCTACAACGTCTGCCATACAAGGCTTCATAAGGTTCCATATCAATACTATGTTGATAGCTATTGTTATAGGAAAACTCTATCAAGCTTAGGTGCAGATCCCAACTTCCTGTGAACTGGAGAACACATGCTCTCAACAGATCTTCTAAGGTCTGTATAGTCCTTTCTGACTGTCCATCCGTCTGTGGATGAAAGGCTGTACTAAACCTGAACTGAGTGCCTAGTGCCCTATGTAGCTGTTCCCAAAAATGACCTGTGAACTGAGGACCTCTGTCAGAAACTATGGTGACAGGAACTCCATGCAAACGCACTATCTCTTGAACATATAACTGGGATAACCTTTCAGTAGAATAGGTTGTTTTGATAGGTAAGAAATGCGCTGTCTTAGTCAACCTATCAACAATTACCCAAATGGAATCATGTCCTTTGTTTGTTCTAGGTAGACCAACAACAAAGTCCATGGTTACATGATCCCACTTCCACTGTGGTATGGGTAAAGGTTGCATTGTTCCTGCAGGCTTCTGGTGTTCAACTTTAACTTGCTGACACACTGGACACCTCAGAACAAACTCAGCTCGTCCTTCTTCATCCCAGGCCACCAATACATATCTTTCAAGTTTCGATACATCTTGGTGCTTCCTGGATGCATAGCATATATTGAAGAATGAGCTTCTTCCAGGACTAACTTCCTCAGGTTATCTACATCTGGTACTATCATCCTCCCATGATAGCATTCCACTTGATTATCTGATTCATGAAAACCTTCTCGCTTCTCATTACCATACTCAGATCTGATCTGCTGAACTGCAACATCAACTTGTTGTGCCTCCTTAATCTGCTCTCTTAGGGTGGGTTTGATATGCATCTCAGCCAACAACCCGACAATCCATGACACCTTCATCTGTACATTGTCTTGCCTTAAGGAGATAAGCATATCTCTCCTAGGGCATACTAAAGAGTTTAATTGTGCCCTATCAGAGGATGATGTTGCTGATTTCCTACTCCAGGCATCTGCAATTACATTGGCCTTTCCTGGATGGTAATCTATTGTACAATCATAATCCTTGATTAACTCCATCCAGCGACGTTGCCTCATGTTAAGGTCATGCTGAGAGAAGATATACTTAAGGTTCTTATGGTCTGTGAAAATCTGGAACGTTTCTCCGTAAAGATAATGTCTCCAGATTTTCAAGGCATGAACCACATCAACTAACTGTAAATCATGTGTCGAATAATTCTCCTCATGTTTCTTAAGCTGTCGGGAAGCAAAAGAAATCACTTGTTTATCCTGCATCAACACACACCCGAGTCCATTCTTAGAGGCATCACAGAAAATTATGTATCCTTTGCCTTGCTCAGATAGCACAAGCACATGTGCACTTGTCAACCTCTCCTTCAACAACTGAAAAGACTGTTGACACTTATCACTCCAGGCAAAAGGAACATCTTTCTGGGTCAACTTTGTCAAGGGTAGGGCTATAGAACTGAAGTTTTTAATGAACCTTCGATAATAGCCAGCCAACCCTAAGAAACTACGAATCTCCGTCGGTGTTTTCGGTTGTTCCCACTGTAGAACAGATTCTACCTTTTTAGGGTCAACACGAATTCCCGAGGCAGATATCACATGTCCAAGAAAAGATACCTCCGGCATCCAAAACTCACACTTGCTAAACTTAGCGTATAGCTTATGTTGTCTTAGCAAAGTTAGAGCCTGACGAAGATGTTGTTCATGCTGCTGAGTATCTCTACTATAGATCAGGATGTCATCTATAAAGACAACAACACACTGATCGAGGAAAGGTCAGAAAATTCTATTCATGATTTCCATAAATGCAGCTGGTGCATTAGTTAGTCCGAACGACATAACTGTGAACTCATAGTGACCATACCTTGTCCTGAAAGTAGACTTGGGTATGTCACTGTCCTTAATACAAAGTTGATGATATCCTGACCTCAAGTCTATCTTCGAGAAGACGGTTGCACCACGCAACTGGTCAAAAAGATCATCAATTCTCGGCAAAGGGTACTTATTCTTTATTGTTACTTTATTTAATTGTCTATAATCGATGCATAATCGCATTGATCCATCTTTCTTTTTAACAAACAAAACCGGAGCACCCCAAGGTGAAGTACTCAGTCAGATAAAACCTTTCTCAAGCAACTCTTGAAGCTGTTTCTTGAGTTCTGCCATCTCAGCAGGTGCCATCCTATACGGTGTTTGTGCTATAGGTTGGGTATCTGGGATCAAATTGATTTCAAAATCAATTTCCCGAGGCGGTGGCATACTTGGAAGTTCTTCAGGAAATACATCTTCAAATTCCCTGACTATAGGAACTTCATCAAGGTTAGGACTCTTCATGGTTGTATCTATCACATGGGCCAAGAATGCATAACATCCTTGCCTCATCAGCTTATTAGCAACCATGGTAGACACAAGATAGGTGGGTAGAATCTTTCTCTCTCCTTGAAAGATCCATGTGTTGCTCTCATCAGCAAACACAACCTGCTTGGATTCACAACCCAAGACAACTCTATACCTTTCCAAGGTATCCATCCCCAGGATTATATCAAATCCTTGCATGTCAAGTGGTATAAGATCCACTTGAATGCGTTGATCAGAAAAGAAGAGGATGCAGGGAGAGCATACCTCTTGCAAAACGGTAGATCCTCTCAACGGAGTTTCAAGCAACAAGCTATCTGCCCTATGTCTAACTGTTATATTGCAGTTACGAATCACTCTTCGAGTGACAAAGGAGTGCGTAGCACCCGGGTCAATCAAAACAGATACCACACAAGATTTAGACATATCAAAATATAAAAGTTCCATCTGACCTGCCACAACCCGTGGATTGACTACTGCTTCTGGTGGGTTCATAGCATAGAACCTCGCTGTCGCCTGAGGTTGAGTTGGTGCTGACGATCCAGCCTGAGACGCTTGCCCACGTCCTCTAGCTGCTCCTTGAGACTGCCTTCTCTGTGATCCCTGTTGATCCTGCCTCAGAGGCTGTGTCACACTGACAAGCCTAGACCTACAGTCCTTCATCAGATGTCCCACCTTCCCACAGTTATAGCAACTTCTCTCCAGTTGTTGTGGTCTTGGCAGTCCTGTGACCGATATTGATGCTGAAATGTGAGTCTCTCGTGGCGGTAAACCTCGTCCTCTACCTCTACTTGGGGACCACTGAGTCTGAGAACTCGATCTGGGTGGTGGAGGTGTAGGTGCAGAGAATCTAGGCTTCTTAAAGTCTCTAGATGAAGATCCCTAGAACTGTGGATATCTCTTTTGGGTTTGTCTTTTCTCCACTACGAATCTCTCTATCCTTCGGACTGACTCAACAAAGGTAGAGAATCTCTCCCGGTTTTCTAGTGCAGACACGGGAGTAGTCATGTCGGCATTCAAACCCTTCTCAAACCTCCTAATCCTTTCTTCATCTGTGGTAGCCATATGCGGACAGAATCACAACAACTCCATGAACTTAGCCTCATACTCGCTAATGTTCAACATACCCTATCTCAGTCTCTCAAACTAAGAGATCTTCTCGTCCAGGAAGGTCTTTGGAAAATATCTATGGACAAATTCCCGACGAAAGTCTTCCCACGAGATCTCTATTCCAGGCCTCTTCTGCTCTTCCATGGTCCACCAGTGACCAACACTACCTTTGAGAAGATAGACAGCATGTCTAACCTTCTCACCTTCGGGGATGTTAAGGATTCTGAAAGCTTTCTCCAACTCAGTTAACCACAGATCAGCATCAGTAGGGTCAGCTGTTCCAAAATATTCAGTTGCTCCGACCCGATGAAGTCACTCGAACGTTTTACCGATACCTTGACCGTCAGACTGGACAGGTGCCCTAGGTGCATGCATGGGCATCCTGTCGGTGATATGTGTCATGGCAGTCATAAACTGCCCAAACATAGTTTGAACCGCTGGGTTTCCCATGTCAGCTGGGTCAAACTGAGGTGGCTCCATAGGTGGCTCAGGTACAGGTTGCTCTATTTCTAGGTTCCTTGTACCTTCTCGAGGCACAACAACACTACTTTCGGCCTCGTACTCCTCCTGTGGTCCAGACATCCTTAATTATCTTCTTCTCCTGAGGAGCAGAAGACTCTATTAGATAAGAAAGAAGTGCTAAGGATAGACTTGACACTCTAAGTCCTATGTCTCTGTATACTCAGCGAACCTAGAGCTCTGATACCACTAATTGTGGGCTCTGATCTCCAAAACACAAGATAAACATAGCAGAATCGATTCGATTAACAACGGAATATGAAAATTATGAGAAATTAAAACTTTTCGAAAACGAGATCTTAAAAACCTGAAACTCCTTTTATAAACGTAAGATGAACTGTTTACATCTCTGATAAATCACTTCTCGAGTGATTAAATACGTCATGATACAAAATCTCAAGATTTCAAAATTCTCAGACCAACAAACTCCTAGGACCTGAGTGTACAGAGATGACATAAGACTATACTGACTACAAGACTATATAGCACAGTGTTTCCACCTGAAGTCACTGCTGCTCCTGAATTTGCTGCTGTTGCTGCTGTCCACCTACAGATTGGTTCCTTCGACCTCGACATCCACCTAAAGGTAGAAATCTACGGGGTGAGACAATTTTAAATAATTGTCCCAGCGAGAGTTATAACTCTCCGCCAGAAACTTTGTTAAAAGCAGTCAAAGGAATATCATGAGTAGGTAATTTAGGTTACTCACAGCAGGCTTGATAACAAATACTCATCTTTATTTAAGGAATATGAAGAACACATATACTAATGCTTGAACAGGATATTAAAAACAAGCAATGTAATATCAATCAATGTTCCTCGTAGTTCAACCTAAGCAGTTATGCTACGCGGTTGATTATGTTTTACAAACATCATTATGCCCTGCGGAGATGAGGTATACCGCTCATACTCCAACCGATCACTAGTAAGTCGCATCGGTATCATACTAGGTCATCGAAAGAGCCAGATTCTCATGACCCTCAACTACCTCAGTCAGAATGAGGATAAACATGCAGGACATCTAGTGTCCCTGCTAATATAGCTTACCAGGGTATTCTGGTACTTCGCTATTAGAGCCACAGTGGCATTCTACACTCTCTTCGCCATCGAAAGATTTCATGTTTATCTCTCATCGATGCGGTATAAAAGATTCCCTTGGAAGAATAGGGTTACATCATCCCGGTATAAACATATAGTGAAGGGTTGATGGATTAAGATACATCAACATCAACTCCTACACTAGGATGTAAGGATATACACATCAATATTCCCCCACATACTCTAAAGTATGTGATCCAGGAGTTCCCTTAAGAAAACCTATTTCACCATCATTTAAATTCTAACAATGATGGATCTATGATCTGGGCTCTACATAGTATGATTAAACTTGGTTATTAGGTACATTTCAGTATTCTTTTAGCATCATACATGTTTTCAAACATTAATCATTAGCATAGCAGCTATGAAAGTAGAATACTAAATGTATCAAGTCTAAATCACATCAATTATCTTTTCTCAATCATCCAATCACAAGTCATTTGACAAGCATGACCTTGATAATATTCATGGCTCTTACAGCCTATCATTCTCATAAGATGCCACTTACTAGGCATCGACATATGTCATTATTCATAAAGCTAATAACATGCTTCCAATGAATATGAAATCATAATCCTTACCTGGATATGATCACCATTATGTATAAAAACCTGCATGGTTAATTCAACTGATAATAGTAAGCAGTTCATATCAAGAGTTGTATCCTTATATTCTTACAAGGGTTAGATTCCCTGATTTTCATCAATTAGGGTTTACTATTCACAATATATGTCATCACCCTAGAATTAGGGTTTACTATTCACCTCATGGTGAATTAATATCATTACATCACCATGCATGAGAAACATCATCATTAAATTCCTTAGATAAGATCAAGATTCACCAATTACCACAATTAGGGTTTCCATGATCTCTCATAAGTGGATCATACCCTAATTCTGCACATTCATGTATATTGAAGGTATTTTACTTGAGTTTCCACCATAAATGGTACTTTCTCTCTCCTCTCACTAGTATATGGTGACTACACCACTTAGATTAGGTTAGGTTAACTCCCCTTTGATCTACATAAACCAAATCACCACTATCAAGTGATTCAGGTTTGATTAGAACAAGGTATAACTCAATTAAACCTCTCAGGGGCATTTTTGGTAAATTACCCATTGATCATCCTCATGGGTCAATTCATTAATCACTTAGTCCCTTAATATCTTAAGTTACCATTATAGTTTAGATTAGATCATCATTGAACCATTTACACCTTCAAGTGATTAAGTATAATCAACCTTGAAAATCTCCAATTGGTTTAGGGTTAGATCTTCAACCTTCAACCCATTTGATTCTTAAATGACCTTGATCTCGTTTAATCTCAAACGACCTAGAACCCATTTGGGCCTTAAATGAGTGTGGACCCTCTTTGATCTTAAACGGGTGTGAACCCACTTGAGATCAAACGAGTGTGAACCATTTTGAGATCAAACGAGTATGAACCCGTTTGAGATCAAACGAGTGTGAACCCGTTTGAGATCAAACGAGTGTGAACCCGTTTGAGATCAAACGAGTGTGAACCCGTTTGAGATCAAACGAGTGTGAACCTGTTTGAGATCAAATGAGTGTAGACTCGTTTGGACTTAAACGAGTGTGAACTCGTTTGGACTCAAACGAGTGTGAACATACTTGGGTCCAAACCGCATGAACATAAAAGGTGACACATAGGTTATGTTTGAATACGGTTTCCTATGTTGAAGCCTTTAATTGGCCAAAGCCATGTTAACCACTTACAGATTGAGTCAATTAGGATGAGACTCAATCAATTGGACTCCAATTGACCCTTAATTGAAAGCCAATTAGGGTTAAGTCTCACTCACTTAGGGTTTCCAATCGGCTAATCATCAATTCTCAACAATGAGAAACAAATTGTAATTGAACCCATCAATTGAACTCCAATTGGGCCCAAACTTGGCCCACACGGTCTTGAGATCGTTTGGATGACCTCCAAATGGTCTTGAGACCGTTTGCCCAAAGTTTGACCAAAATCTAAGATGATTTGATTAGGATTGAACCCTAATTAGGTCTAAAATCAGCACTTTTATCAATTCTTCAACCTATTGAAAACGGACCTACAATGGATCAAGTTTCCTTAACCATAGACCTACAAACGGTCTTGGGGTGTCACTAAACGAGTGTGAGACCGTTTGGGTGAATCCCAAATGGGTTTGAACCCGTTTGGATCCTCCAACCCAAAACTCAACAAGATCTATAATTAAAATCAGCAATTTCAACCCGATTAGGGTTAGGGTGTTGAAGTGCCTTCAACTCTCAATTGGTTAGGAATTAGATTATAGTTCTTTGTAGGAAAGAAATCCAATACATTATGAACAGACCCTCAAACGGTCATACCTTGGTCAACCCTATGAAACGGTCTTGGGGTCGTTTTGATCCAAACGATCTTGCAGGATCGTTTGAGATCAAATGGGTTGAACCCGTTTGACCTTAAACGAGTTGCACCCGTTTGGACCAAAAGGGTCCAAGGTCGTTTCATAAAGTGACCTAGGAATCCACTCCCATCATCCTCAACCTCTGTTCAGGTCGGTTCCTCCACCGTTTTTCTTGCAAAAGAGCAAGGAAGAAGGGAGGTAGAAGTAGAACTAATCATAGAAAACAAGAACAAGGATATGCATAACAAAGCTAAGAGATAGAGTTATAAAACCCACCTCAAACGTGGTTCCTAGAGCTTCCAAGCTTCCAAGCTTCAAGACTTTAATGGTGTCTTGAACTCCACAGGTCGGCCAAGGTCAATTCTTCAAGAAAAAGATGGGGATGGTCGGCTAGAAGAAGGAACCTAAGTAAGAAAACTAGCAATTCAACCTTGTAATACGATTTCCTCCATGAATCCAAGCTAGAAGGTGGTGTTCTCTTACCTTAGAACAGGTTGGTCATTTCCCTGAGCTCCAGAGCTTTTCCTTGGTTGGTTGAGAAAGATGAGAAGTGAGGAAGTGAAGGAAAACGTTTGCTTGGTTTGGAAAGAAAGGTGCTTATATAGTTTAGGCTGATTTTCACCATAAGGACCTCTAAAGCATGAATTCTCACCCAAGTCCCTCCTTATTTCTAAGGAACTTTCAAGCTATCAAACTTAATCAAATCCCATCAAAACTCAAGATCTAAGGGTAAAGAAAACCAATATGCACACTAAGGTATATATATATATATATGAAGGGTCTTCTTACTCATACTAGGTGTTTTCACTACAAAGATCATCCTTCTTATCCAATTATTTAATAAAAGTGCCCCTCTCATCCTTTCTTCTCTAAATGATGTCAAGAGTCATAAAAGATATTCTAGAAAGTGTATAGCACAAGTTGCACCCCACATTTTGGGTAAATTGCACTTTACACCAAAATTAGGGTTTAAGCACAAGGATTGCTCCACAAGCTGCACCTTGGTGCCCAAACTTGGGAAATCCATAATACCTCATCATATTCCTTCATATGATGTCTCTTTATTAGAGGAACATCTTAACCTGTGTAATTTGCAAGTTAACCCCTCTAATTGGGTAATTTGCACATAGGTCCCTGTATTACCAAACAATACAACAATCATTGTTTAAAAATGACAGAAATGAAAATGTATGTTCCTTAGGAACTTAATTACATGCCAAAAGATAATCACAAGGATTTAATTACATATCTTAGGCAAAACACCAAGGGTTAATTCATAACCCAGGTCAGGGATGTTACAATGACAGAGTGTTCTACTGTTATAAATTTTGTTGACCCATTAAAATAACGGTAGTGAGGCTCATCTAGCTGGGGTTTCTAATTGTCTTGTTTCTTGTTATAAGCATGAGTCAATATGTTTTGCATTCTTAGGCTATCCAAAATTTCTGGGTTGCTTGTCTTTTGTTTTCTATCAGGACATTCTGGCTGAATGGTCATCATGAGGTATCTAGCTGATCTTTTTCCTATAGTTCCCTATTGCAGGCTTATGGTGCTTGGTTTTTCTCTTCGAGATGAACTTATCAATTGTCCAAGCCGAGACATGATAATATGTTGGGAGTGTTCTACAATTTTGGAACTTATTGAATGTTCAATAAGGCAGTAAGAGTTGGTAGACTGGGGATTTTTAATAGGCTTGCTTAATATGTTGTTATGTTGGAGTGATTCCCAGTTTTTAATCTATTCGTCTAACCAATAAATATATCCCCACCAATAAATGGCAAGAAAACAACACAAACCTCACCTACCATAAAAGGGCATCAATCAACAGGGGCGTCGGTTTTTAAATGTCCATGAATGCCAAGGCTGCCAATTGTAGGAAAAAGGCAGTCCAACCTACCATGTATAGTTTGTCATAGAGGCTACTAGAGATATTCCCAACCTAATGTGCAATTGCTACTGTCAACACTCCTACATTGCCATTTGGATGTGAATTTTACATATATCTTTGTCATGCTCCATTCATGTCAATTCATGGGGTATGTACTTGCCTTGGATATGATGATGTTGCTTCGTGAGTTTGCGCATTGCTAAAATCACCAAATTTTGAATGAGTTCATTCATTTTGCTTTGTTTATGACCCTATTTTCTTTAGGGATGTAGTTGTTCTAGTGATGAATAGCTACACAGGTGATGAACAAGATTTGGCCTATAATAGGTGGTTGGTGAGTATGCATATCTTTTGGCAAGTATGTGTATCCAATATAGATGACTTCCTCTTAATGTTTGGTCTCTAACTACTCATGTCTACGAATTTGAACTAAATGTCTGCTTTTATTTTACAGAGTTGCAGACAACTAGTTTTAAGTTGGCGTGCCAAGAGCATATACTCTCCTGCAAAACTACTAAGGCATTAGTCCATGTTTTTTTAATCCAAATTCATGTTACCCCTTGTTTTAATTTGTCCCTTTGTAGCTATACAACATGTAAATTATGGTTGTAGATTACAAACTAATCTCCCTAGTCTTGTAGACACAAAAAGTCTGCTAACCATTTAGCTTACTTTGATTACATGAGAAGGATAAAATAGATATAAGAAGGGGGGTCACACAGAAAGAAAAGATACAATCGAACCTAATTCTTCATCCCTTCCCACCCATATCTCTATTGTGTCTCTAATGTTTACAATCATTTCTTTCACAAACTCTGGAACACATAATGGTCACTCTAGTGGTTGACCATCAATAACATTGTTGATTGATGTATCTGACTACTGAGTTGTTTTTTTAACATTCTTATCCTCTATTTTCTACTGTTGACGAGAGTTAGATCTATGATCCATATTTTGTGTTGTCATGATATCTATCATGGATTTTTGTAGGAAGAAGAACCTGCTGCCTGAAGACAACATGTAACCCTAAAGAAGCCTGACATGAGTGGGGTAGGTAATCAAGGGATAGTGAAATCCACTGGAGATCAAATCAATAAGAAAATTAGATCATATTGCAAAGTAGCTAGAATTGAATGTTAGACATTTGATCTACCTCCTAGTTCAATTAAATATTGAACCACACCCTTGTGGGTCAGATATATTTTATTTATACAATTCATGGTATGAGTTTGAAATGTGTGGTTGCCAATAAACCTGAGTTGTTTTTTGTTCATCTCCAATAGGAATGGTCAGAAAGAATGGTTTGTAATCTACAACAGATTGCATTATATTCTGATTTTAGATTAACCTTCACTTTGAGTGGAACTCTAGAATTATGTCTCTCTCAGCCAATCTGCATTGCTTGAGTCTTTATGTTACTATCTACTTCAAGAACTCAAGTACTATGTTCAGACCAAGCAACTCACAGGACTATGGCATCCTTTGATGAAGCAAAATTTTACTGATATATATGTACCTATGCTCATCGATAATAACACAATGACAACCATACAAGAATCCATGTGAAGGTTTTGTTGGGTGTTAATTTTCCTATTGATTTTGTGATATTGCTACTATAGGTTTCTTGCTGATATACATACATGGTTTCATTCATATACATGGTGCCCATTTCCTCAGCCAACTACTCTCCAATTTTAATATGCTATTTGTTGTTATGTTGTTGTTTACTAAAAAATTATCCTATTACTTATCCTAATTTCAAACTTATTTACTAGAAGTAAAATTTATGGTTTTTGAGACTAAAATTCCTAACTGAAGCACCTTACACGGTCTCATAGCTAGGGCACCTTCAAGTTGGATTTAAATATGATAACGAATATTGCCCTTGAAGCGGAAAAGAGTCTAGAATATCTTCATGAGCATGTTATCCCACCTATAATACACTGGGACTTCAAGAGTAGCATTGTTCAGTTGGGCAACAACCTTCATGTCAAAGTCTTTGATTTTGGTCTAGAGAAGCTTGGTTCTGATCAAAAACTAACTTGCCAGTTAAATTTGTTAAATTCTTACGATTACATTGTAATTCTCTTTATAGTCACATAGTATACATGGGCGACTCATTTTGGTAGTATATGTGAAGTGAATATGGATGCCAGGATAGTTTGAAACAGGGCCTTATAATGATTATAATTTGTTTCAACATGGTAGTGCTCAATAGGGCAATGAGTTATGGTGACACGATAGAGATGTGGAAGGTGTGGGGGTTCATTACAGGGATGATATCAATAAGGGTACAAGAACAAGAAATGAAAGGACTAAATAGGGCCTAGTGGGGTAAAGTTGGATGTTAGTTGGGAAGGGCTTGGGTGGTTCTGTGGTGTTTTTGAGGGGGGTCAGCCATACAATTGAGATTTAGGAAATCTTGGCAGGCACCTCCACATGGATAATTTGTTGGGAAGGGCATCTGACTTTGAGTTCAGTTGATTTGAGGGGGCGTTCATACATGTTAGAGCTTGGACCATAAAATATTGGTGGTGGACCCCCATTAGGATGCAAACTAGGTGGTGGTTTTGGATGTATGCTAGGTATATATGTCAACTGTTGTGGTGTCCTATAAAGAAATAGCTCAACTGGACACTGTGGAAATGCTAACATGCTTGTGGTAGATAGAGGAATCAAAGAATGTAGAGGGAGTGCCTTCTGGTACTACTGTGATGGTGGCTGGGATGATGTCTATTGCATTGATAGTTGGTATTTTGTGGGAGGGTGTTCGTGAGCCTGGCCTTGGGTGGTGGGTATAGTGGATTCTGAACTGAAGCATTCTATACCTTAGGGACTTGTAAAGAATATTGTAGTAGAAGAATCTATGTGGGCTAGAGAAATTAGAGATGCATGGAGCAAAGGTTCACGTGGTTTTTGTCATCCTGATGCTCACATGAATGCGTTTAGTGTCAAGTTGAACTCATGCATCATTATATCTTATTTCCCCTATTGAGCAGTTAAGTCCAATGAAGATAAAACCAGTATTAAGTGATCATTAAATCTAAGAGAGGATAGCTTCTCTCATGCGTTTAGAGTTTCCCTATTATTAAGATCATAGTAGGAACATTTCTTTTTTTTTAATTTAAATTCCATGTAATCTGACTTCTTCACCCAAGACTTCATCTTAGCCCTTTACTCTACTTGCATTTGTCCCTCTCTATTTTATATTGCTTATGTTGAGGATCCTTATGTTTATGTAGAAGGTTTTGGGTTGATGTGTACATATTTTGGTGAAATTTTCTTCTCTAGCTCGTGCAATAGAAAAATATTCTTGCTAGAGTTTTAGCTACTATATTAGTGTGTTAATATCTATTTCTTTTGAGCTTTGTATGAGACAATATTTTCAGTCTTTGGGTTGATTTATTGTTCTCCATGAGAAGTTATATCTTGAATTCATGCAAAAGGACAATAAGGTCTCCTTTATGTTTATCTGGGAAAACTTGAGTATGAAATGGACTCAACGTACTTGTAGTGTCTCTTACCTTGAAGAGTACAATAAATATTTCTTTTGATGCCTCATATCTTGGACTCACAAAGATCTTATATTGGCTTTTCTTTTATCTCCTGAACCAGTTCTTTGTCTGGCTTGTTAGGTTTTCCAAAGGAACTATCTGAATTGCAATATCTTCAAGATTTGCAAAAGGAGGGATTATTGCTCACAATAATACCTATCTGAAGTTAGTTCATCGTAACTCCTAATAACAATGTGTCATGTAAACTCAAAACAATAATTGAGTTAACTAGAAGTAACATTCTAGTTTGCTAGGAGGTTGAAAACTTAGGTGAATGATCTTCTTATTACCATAAGTGAATGATCTTCTTATTATCATATTTGGTGGGAACTAATTATTCTACCATGTAGTAATATTTAACAAAAAAGGTATATTTTAAGGGCTTGGCAAGACCTCCCTCTCTTTACTCACTACTCCATGTTTTGAAAATGAGGTAGAATTTCCCTATTACTAGAAATCAAAAGGGGATGCTAAAGCCTCTTTCTCATCATGTGTATACCAGTGTATAGGTGAGCAACTTGCTGAATAGCCGCTCCTGGAGTGTCATTTCATGTCATCTTGCTCATCACTAGGCTTGACAAGACCTCCCCTCCCCTTCCCCATTAACCCCCCTTCCCCAGCATGCACCCCACACCCGTTCCATCCTCTTACCCATGACTCCCTCCCCTGTTGTTGCTTCCCTTCAACATAGAAAATGGAGAAGGATAGACACTCCCCTACCTAAACAATAATAGAATCTAGACTAGCATTTCAATTTAACTACCATTCTAATCTGGTTCATTCACTGGATAAAAGGGTTACAATTTTGAAAAGGATGATATGTAAACCAAATAAATCATTACATGAAAAAACTACTAAGGCCTCCAAATTTTATAGTATAGACACTTTATTTATGTCCTTCTAGCTCTATTTCTATATGTTACATAGCATTTGCATGATATATCAACTTAGAATTGATTTGGCATCACTTATGCTTCAGAATGAAAGTGTGACACATCTAAATAGTCAGAAGCAAATGACAACTACTGAACTCTATTTAAATATAGTTGAAATCTCATTTGGTAACTATTTTGGTATAAAGACTACTACTGAGCCATTGAAGTGATATTGCCTACCATTGCAAGGATAGTTGAAATCTCTTGTTTCTAGTGCTTCAGCTGAGTAATATTCATAAGTTTTAGAATTGATTTTACCGCCATTGCAGTGATCTTGCTCGCATTATCCTAAATCACCATTTCCAGGCCTGCTGCATTTGCCTCACCAATAATCATCACAATTTAACTCCAGGAAGGTATCCACCCGTGGTCTCAATCTTCCTGGTTCTGCCTTGTGTGAATCCTTCATTTTAGATGAGCAAAAATTTTCTCAAAACAATCTATAATCTTGGATGAGTTTCTAGAAACTCTTTTTTCCATTGAGAGCATTGCTTTCTTAGATGTGGAACACTTCATTGTTACATTGAGTCCATAATACCCAAATAGATGCAACCAAAACCTCCCTTTCATCCTTTTACTTGATCCCTATGTTGATAGATGAATTATAGATCTTAAAGGGTATATGATAGGATCATGGTTTCACAACTTTATGGGCTTCATGGATTTCCTTATTTTGTCTTTTCTGATCATAGATTTCATGCAGTGGCTCATTTGGTAATCTACTGCCAATAGAGACATGTTCATGCAAATACATCATTATTTGTTTCTCTATTTGTCATGGTGCTCATGCTTTTGGGTGTTAGTTTCCCTATCTATTCTTTGGGATTGCTACTCATGTTGCTTACTGATATATACCCTGAACAAATCATGATTAGTTAATACAATGAGATATCATATGTATGCAACTTATTTTGAAGTGATAGTTCCCCCTATTTTCTACAGGTGATTTAGTAGTCCTATCATCCATATAGGAAAAGGAGCCCAACAATATTTGTAGGATTTTTGAAAGCTGACTGTAGAAATTTTATACTTGAGATATTTTTTCTTACTGGAACCTAACAGTATTATTATTCAGTAGAGGAATGGACTCCACAAGGAACTTTTAACGATTTCGATTTCTGCACATAAGGTTATTATAATGCAGACATTTTCTCTATCATTGGACTCCAAAATCATGGCTTCCTTGATGCTCATCATCTTTTTTAGACGTAATCTATACCTGCTTTGATGATGGTTAAGTGTTGATGAGGTATCTTGACCATAATGGTCACTTCACTCACTTTGATCAGAGGTCCAAGTTAAATTCGTAGTAGCATTTTTTATTATTCACAAATTTGCAGTTCTATTGAATGAGTGATTGAGGATAGTGTAAGACATCATTATGAACACCTCCTAGCTGTCTTTTAATTTCATTGCATCTATCAACAAAATGACATCATTATGATCTCTCAATAAGGCTCCAAGACTGACTAATCTTTTTTTCAAACTCACAACATTAGTGTAAGCTTTATCAACACCGTCCAGTAGGATCTGGCACCCGCATTTAGCTCTATTGGCTAGAGTTTTTACATTGTCATTGTTAAAACACTGCTTATTCATTGCTTTTCAGGTCCTCTTCAATGTAGCAATGGTTGGTTGCACAATGTAACATCCCAGGATTTGAGGCCTCAGATGAAATGATCTTAAAAGGAATGATTGGACTACCCATATCACCAAGGTGCACCTCCTTTTCTGGGAGCCCATCACTAAAGAACTCCACAGTTAAGCGTGCTCAGCTTGGAGTAGTACTAGGATGGGTGACCAGTCGGAAAGTTGACCCTGGCTTGCACGCGAGTGAGGAAAAAGTGCACAGTTAAGGCTAGTTGTGGTCTGTGGGGCCAGTCGTCATTCCTAAAACTCTACTAGAGCCTAGGGCAGTGGGCCTGGGCGTTACAAATGGTATTAGAGCCATAACCCCTCCAGTAGGTGGGGCCTACATGGGCATGTGGCATGCCAGTCTTGAGCCGTGCGGTCTAGGCATGTAGGAAAGGGCTATCCATGGTGACGTAGCCACCCTTGCGTTGGTATTCCGTGATCGGGAGCTAGGTGTCCATGGGCCATTCTAGGCCTGCACTGAAATGGGGTCAGATTATGAGGTCATATAATTAAGCCTTGATGAGGATGTCAAGTGTCTAAGTGGGGGAGATTGTAACATCCCAGGATTTGAGGTCTCAGATGAAATGATCTTAAAAGGAATGATTGGACTACCCATATCACCAAGGTGCACCTCCTTTTCTGGGAGCCCATCACTAAAGAACTCCACAATTAAGCGTGGTCAGCTTGGAGTAGTACTAAGATGGGTGACCAGTCGGGAAGTTGACCCCGGCTTGCGCGTGGGTGAGGAAAAAGTGCATAGTTAAGGCTAGTGGTGGTCTGTGGGGCCAGCTGTCATTCCTGAAACTCTACTAAAGCCTAGGGCAGTGGGCCCGGACATTACACACAGTCTCTTCATTGAAGAGAGTACATTATTCTTTGCTATGCTCTTCATGAATAAAGGGGGCTACTGTTGGGATTGAGACCTTGTTTTAATGAACTTTGATGTTTTCGATCATGGATTCCTAGTTTGATATCTGATGATCGTTTTGAGATGGATCTCGACTGTATATTAAGCATTTCTATATGCTCTTTTTCTTGGAACATAAGTTTGCGTCTTCTTTTTTGTTGTTTATGTTGCCTAGCTAAGTTTATGGGCACTGTTACACGATGCCTCTTGAGGTAATGGATAGATACTTTTTCCAATAGTTTGTGATTGCAAAAGTAGTTGTTTTATGCTGATAAGGCACTTTATGGTTGTAAGAAATTATAAATGGGTTGTATATATACATTTCCTATCTGCAACCCTTTTAGATATTCAACATTTGGGCATTTTATGAATCTATATGAAGAAGTTATTGTGCTGTAGAGTTTTAGTACTTTTGGGGCTTGGTCATTGTTCCTTATTTGGGTAATGTATTCTAAGTCGACTTAAATGATTTACTAATATACACTAATCACTCTCTTATTTCCCCAACACAACAGAAGTAACTATAAGAAAACTTTAAATAAGGAACTATGCTGTCCTAAAACTTGTCTCCCTTTAATTCCTTATTTATTGGTCTAGTAGTAACAGAACATCACTTGTTTGAGGTGAGGAAAGACTATTACATGTCTCCCTTTGTTCTTTGGTTAGGTATTCTTCTTGGACGTCCATTCAGATGTGGTACACATGAAAGTTTGCATGCATACCTTACATTGGATCAACATGACCTTATTGTGGCCTCAAGCTACCTCCCTTTATCAACAACCTTCATCTTGCATGCAAAACATACTCAAGAATGTCTGAATGTGAGAAGGAAGAAAGTGAGCTTGTATTCATCTCATCATCCTGTACTATGAAAAAAAGGGCAGCCATTTGATGGCTATGCTTTATCAACGGCAGCCTAAAATCCCATCTTTTTAGTTTGTTGCCCTCTTCTTTTTATTTGTACTGGCTATAGAACATGATATCCTACATTTAGTCATTTCCAAATTGTTAGCCTTTTCCAATTTTTAAGGACATTTTCTAACTTACTCTTCTAACCTACTTATTTAACATATTCTTTAGGTTATTCAACCAATGATGTGCTCTCATTTTGGGCCAACATAACCCGCACCTCAAAGCAAGTATATTGGCAAGTACGTGTCTCAGAAGTCAACTCGATTGTGTTATGCTTGTAGCTGTCTATCATCATTGGGTTAAGGAATGTACATCAACATGTGGGAATGCTTATGGTAAAACACTAACTCCCTTCCCTCCTAGTACAATTGTTTTACCTATATTCAATGCAATGATGAAAACTGCTGCTAACATAACACATTCTTTTCCCAATAGGTATTGCAGTCAAGCATCTCCTCCGTCTATAGGCATAATATATACCCACTTTGACCTTTTGGTGGAGCTCCACCTCAGCTTTGCAAAGCATCTCTCAGGGACATTCAGATGTAGTAGGTAAACATATATTCACTAGCCTTCAACATTTATTGTTATTTGTTAAAATTTAGTCCTGGAGTTTAACCACATGTACAAACATACATGTAAGTAAGAAGCTGCACACACAAACTTATAATTCAGACATGCCTTCCTCATATGTTCTTCAAACATGCATCTCAACTCTTCAAGTTTCTAATTAAGGCTCTTGTTTTTTACAGGCATTGCAACTTTTCGAATAGGCCTTCCTTGCCATACTCCATAGAAGTTGAAATGGAGAAGATGCTCATCTCTATGGTGGAAATTGAGTTGGAGAAAAGAAAACATGAATATAGGTACAAAGGGAAGTTAAAGGGACAATCTCACTTATTTGGACAGTTAGTTGATGTACCTATACATGTTTTCATGATTTACAAAAGAAAAATCAAGATAGAAGAAGATGCACATGATCATGTGGCATATAGACTCTGTAGTGGATAGAGGCAGTCAAAAGAAGATATTATATACATGTATCTTTTTTCCATGCATATTGTAAAATAGGGGCCAGGTTAATGTCCTCCCCATGTGTTCTCATTGTTCAAATATAAATAAAAGTATCATTGTTGAAATTGTAAGCACAACTCGATCTTGATTAACACTCATCTTTTTATCTTTTTGAAAAACCCTCTATATTGTCAAGTGAATGACTGGATACATAATGTCTCTTACTAGATATGTATGTGTAGTACATGGTGTCTTTCACTACACACTGGCTATAATTACATGTGTAGTAAGTGCTAATTTTTTCTATACATGAACTATATATACAAATTGTAACAAATGTCATCTCTCCCTACAAATCATAGATACAAATTGAATTGTAGTCATATATTTAGCTACAATGGAAACTACATTTTAATGTGTAAGGACATTTTTTACCTACAATTAGGGTTACATATTAATTTGTAGCCAGAGGAATAACTGACTACAACTTTGAAAAATGTAGGCTAAAAAATTAGCTACACAGGTATTAGCTTCATATTATAAATGTAAGGATAAATGTAGCCAAAGCTTTTAGCTACAAATTTTGGGGCTTTCACTACAATTTTTTTTTGTAGTTAAAGACCATTTTTTTCATGTGGATGTGGATGGCATTGATAAGGTTGCGGTGATTAGGCAGGATGAAAATGTTGGTATCAAGTGCATATTAATTGATGGTTTCTTTGCAATCATGAGGAGATGTAATCAGTCCATGTTGGATGCCAAGTTTGGTCATATTGGTAAGAATAGATGTGACAACAATTTACAGATATGGGGAAATGGGGTCACCTTTCATGAGTCCATCAAAAGTATGAAAGTTTATGAAGGGTGATCCATTTATGATAGGAGAAAACTTGCAACTGATGATACATGCTCGAATCCAATGGATCCATCTAAATAGAAGCTAGAACCCTCCATCCAGTAGTAGAGGCATTGCTAGTTACTATTGTCAAAACCTTTTTCAAAGTCAAGTTTGATGGAAAGAAGGGGTTTTTGTTTTGGTGACAAGTATGGATGGTTTTACTGATAATGATATAAACATTTTAGATGTTTCTATTTTTAAGAAATGCACATTATTGTTGCCGAATGATGTCATCCAAGTGTTTTTTTCATCCTAGTGCTTAGTGCTTTGGCAATAATTTTTAGGATGAACTAATGACGTTGATGGGTCAGAATTTGTTAACAACTTTCGGGATGTCAATTTTTTTTTATCAATGCAATATGTGTTTGCGAAGTCCTATTTATTGGGTGATATCATCATGTTGTGAAATATATCAAAAAACATTGATGAAATATGTTCTTATATGTTACCACATAGTCTGGTAGAATTCATTGTTGATACCTTAAGGCCCATGAAATTTGTCAATGTTGAGTTGGTGTACAACTTGTATGATCTTGGTCTCTGTGAAATCATGTCACAGAACCATTTGTTACCCAAATACTAACTCCAAATGACTATAACATCAATGGCGATAGGACCTGGGCATCCATCCCTAGCATGGTATTATCAAAGTGCGTATGTGTAAGAGTAAAAGCTTAGCATACATGAACAAGTAACTAAACATGCACCAACATAATCTCAACATTCAACAAGATATATTAAGCAATATTGTTTATTACAAGCTTTCAATTACATATTCAAGAGTACAATTTTACCTGTTTTCTCATGGATACTAGGGTTATACAACAAGTACACCTGACATATCTCACCAAGCCCATCAACTTCTAGCCATCATTGAACCTATAAAATATGTGAAACAAGGTGGGTCAAGCCCATGAGGTGTTGAGTACAGGGCTAAAAGATACACATACATAAGATTTGCATAATTTGAAAAGATTTGTAGAAGTAAACTAGCAAGAATAAATAAGTTAAGTACTTAGCAAAGCAAGAGCCCATATTTTTTATCATTTTACTCTAGTTATACCATCAATATCATGTGTCATAATGCCTTTGATAAACTTCTCATTGGAAGGATTTGTAAGGGTGATCAAGATTAGCTAACCCTTTTATACATGAGGGACCTCAATAACCAAAGTCATTTAGCAAAACCATGTTTCAAAATTTGTATAATGGAGTTCTATATTATGTGTGCAAGTTATAAAACAATGAGACTGGACAAGCATCGAGTGCATACTAGAATACTACATGGAAATATTTGAGCAAGTAAACATGCATACATAAGTATCACATTTCAAACAAGAAAGCCATAGTCATATAACCATTTAAAGTTAGTACATGATTTTAGATATTTCATAATGTAGTTATCCTTAACCATCTAGCCACAAAAACATCTGATTAACAATAATATTGAACACATGCATTAGATTCTTATCATTAACCCTAACTATCTTCATTTTAGGGTTTTAGGCATATTAGGTTCATGGTTGTTTAATTACATGGTTAATGATCTTATACTCATTTATGCTTCATCGTTAAGGTGGGTTCATGTTTCATGCCATTTCTATGTTCCATTCATCTAATATGGGCATTATAAGATCCTTGATTATCATGTACATAACTAGGTCATAAGACTCACAACATAGCATGAAGGTCAATAGATCATCAAGTAAGGAGCTCCAATCACAAGAGGTGATTTAGAACAACAAGTTAATGACAAGATTAGAATATCTCAAAAATGGGTGGATAAGTCTATCGTCAGAAAGTTCATCATTGTATTAAACATCCCAACATATCATACTCATAGGATTAGGGATCAACCATGAATTAGAAGAGCCATCCACATTAAAAGGGATCACAAGGATTTGGTCAATCCCTGATTGAGATTGGGGGACATAACAAATAGTTTCATATCATGAGTGGGGCACAAGAAAGTCAAACGAGTCATGTATATTACCTTAGGCAAATACTAGGGGATTTAGAGTTCCAACCACCAAAATACCACAAAGGAGGTTGGTTTCATCCAAATCATCACAAGACTTCATTTAATCAATGAATCAGAGGACTTAGAGTAATTGACTGCATAAGTTGGGTGAAACACATCATATGATTCAAAGATAAGATAATGCATCATCATAAAGTGTTACTTACATGCATAAAGGTCATAGGGGAAAACATAGCAATTAGGGGCTTTAGGGGCTGATATTAGGGTCAAGGAGGGACATGGATTACTGATTTCAAGGTGGATCAAGCATTTTGTGTCATTAGGAAGCAAGGTTAGCACTTTAGGGAAAAATGCATCACTAGTCCCAAATACTAGTCATATATGTGCATCAAGGGTCATTCTTGAGAAAATGAGGTCACTAGAAGCCTCATATCGTTCAAAGTTGCACAAAAGTTTCTGATTTTATGAATATGACAACATGAGTACATCAAACATTCAATAATTTACATAACCATGCATTTATTTCTTTCATATGATCAAAGGTTACACCTTTTAGGGAACGCAGGGGAGTAGAAGGTCAAATTAGTGTCTGCAACCTAGCCCATGTTGTGGATCTCATCGAGAGGATCAATTTGGCATACTTTTTTGCCCTATTTGGCTAAGGGAGGAGAGACATATGAATTTTTGAAATTTAGCAATGATAATTATAGAGAAAAACATAGGGATGTTACCATTTCATTTACATAGTGGTGGTGGTCGCCAGATCAGGATCCAAGTGGCACACGACCCACACCCTCACACCCGCTACATGGCTCCTCTTCCAGTGGGATGTGGGTTAACCATCAACTTTGATGGCCATGTGAGAGAGGGTTGGAAAGTCAGGGGGACCTAAAAGATCCCAACCATCGAGAGAGCCTCACCCAAGATCCAAGGGTGCTGCACTTTTCACCTTCGTCAGGACCTGTGCACCATGACGGTTGTAACCCCGACCTCGCTGGAGCCACGTGGAAGCGGTAAGAGGGGGAAACAGCGACGTCTTATAGCGAGCTGAACGGGTCCGCAAGGGTGCCATGCACTCGGATCCGTCCTCCTTTGTGCCAAGGGACCTAGAGCGGGGAGCTCTAAGTTTGACCCTAGCAGCGGTGATGCAGGATGAAGGGGCAAGGTAGGAGCATGGTGGGAGGGCTCTAGCGTGGGAAGCAATGCACAAAGTGAAGGGAATGAGAGAAGGTTTTGATATGATGTGGTCAAGGGTTTTGTTTGGGAGAAAAGGGAGGTGTCATTGGAAGATGATTGGCGGGGCAAAGGTGGTGGGCATCACCATTTGTGTCGGCCAAGTATGGAGTTAGAAGACAGTTCTAAGGCCTTTGGATCATGGTGTCAAACCGATCCAACGTCCACATCAAGGGAGTTATAGGGTTTGGGGAAATAGGGGGGGCTGGGCCGTATGCTCTTAGTGGGCCTGAGGGTGCTCTGCCCAAACCCCACTCAAAAGGTATAAAAAGAGCTAGAAACAATGTAAATCAACCCCCTTTTCTTAAATTCATAACTTGGGCTACAAAGGTCCGATTGGAGTGAATTTTTCACTGTTGGATTCACATTTGAATCCTATACAATATGAAATATATTATAGAGAAAGGTAACTTTATTAATCAGGTTCAATTTCATTTGAAAAGATGTGAATCATTAAAGAAAGAAATTTAGATTGAAAGTGGAAATCAAAACACACATCGTGAAATTGGTCATCATAGTCGCCAAATTTGAATATCACAACTCTCCAATTATGAAATTAACATCAGATTGATTAGTAGAACCCTTGATGAGAGAGAAAAATAACAAGATAGGAGAGAGAAAATTTAGGTTGTCGCATCATTCCCTCCTTACAAGAAATTTCGTTGTTGAAATTTGTCCAAGATCATAGTTAAGTGTCAAAGTAAAAAAAACCCACTGAGTCTGGGTATCCAACCATGGTTGTCAAGGAATTCCCCACAATATAATGCACACATAGGTTATCATCATACAAGGTATAATCATATCAATTATATACTTATTACTTAGTGTGCCATCATAATATGGCATCATCATGGTATTGGGGGTTTCCCCATTCCTTAGTATCCATATATTAGGGTTTTTGTTCATATATTCATACAAGATCAAGTTATATAATCAAAATCTATGTTATCAATTTTCAAAAGATCATGTTCATTGTTGTGACTTTTAGAGGAGATTATCATTGAATGAGTATGCCATCTTCATACTAGATTCCATGCCTGTTTTAGTTTCTGAAAGCTATGCCATTCCTCAATTATTATGTTCTTTATCCCCCATTAGGATTAAAATTAAGCAAAGTATCCATCATGTTATTCAATTTAAGACCCATAAAGTATCTTCATATCAAGCTAATCATTTTTCATTTGGGTATGAGACTAGGCGTGTTACCCTTGATTATTCAAACTAAGATCTCTAGGCACCATCCTATTCAACTCATGATTTGAAACTTTCATCTTTAGTGTATAGTATGAATTCGTATTAAGTCTAGCTTATGGGAGTGACTTATCATACATACATCAAAACTTAACTTAAGTGAGATGTTTCATGTATCGAGCATCATTCTAGGAACAACATTATTGTCAAGATTAATGTTTCATAATTATCTCATTTGTATATCAAATGAGCTCTACAAGCTCAAGTGACCCAAGATAAGACCTATATATATCCAACAAGACATGATAACCACAACCATCTACCCATAACAAAATTTCTACCCATATTTCAAGAAATAAGGGAAACCACTAGATATGAAGCTCATCATGGATATACTACATCGTGTACATCATCTTAGGGTCTTGGAACATCTCTGTCACCTATATAGCAAGCATTATATATCAAATGCCTCTTCCTCCAGGGTTAGGTCTTTTAATATGAAATCTAAGGTTCAACATTTCCTAGGGACCACAAACTAGGTGACTCAACTCATATACTTATAAGTATTCTAGAAGAGACTCATC